>CM077647.1:181216583-181286583 GCA_039707465.1 Rhabdophis nuchalis
GCCGATGCGGAGTTTTGTATCGATGCTCCTAACGCTTTGTGCTAAAAAGGAAGAAGACCTCGGCTTGACTACCTTTGTGGTCGGTCCACCAGAGATCGGTGCTTCCCTTCTTTCCTTCCTTGACCCCCATTCCTGGTTTTCTAGAGAAGTGGAAATTGCATGGACAAAAACTCAACCCTTGGTTGGACATGGGTCAGAATAGGACAGATGGTCCACTCTGCCTGAAGTTCTCAGTGATGGAGAGGTTACAGGACATTTTGTCCCCACGTTCTATGAGATGTCCATGCTCTCACCTCAGACGGAAGGGAATTGTCTCTTTTGTACATTGTGCGGTGTGGGTTTTGTGTTGTGTTTTCATCTACCTTGATCCTCAGGAACTGATCACTGAAGGGTTGGGGGGCTCAGCAGATGTAGGCATCTAGATATTACTTGAAGCCCCTGGAGCAATCATTGATCCTCAACCTCGGTAATTTTTAAGAGTTGTGGACTTCCAACTCCCAGAATTCCCCATCCGGCTGGGGGATTCTGGGAATTGAAGTCCACACCTCTGCAATTTACGGAGGTTGAGGAACACTTCTGTAGAGTCCCAACTTGTCAAATGATGTTTGAGTTTTCCCACCTCTTTAATTAGCAAAGCTGATGATTAAGACAACACCTGGCAAGCTAAAAAGAAAATTAATCCAAACAGATAAAACTGGTTGAGAAGACTTTCAGATACCGGTTTTTGGTGGATGGTCAGAAGGTCTCTTGGCGAAGTGTCATTTCATGGGAAGGTGTCTTAGATGCCTCCTTCAGAATTCTTGGCCTCGTGGTAGTCCTCTCCTTCCCCTTCTCCTCTTGTTTAGAACACAAGTGTGTGTGTGTGTTCAGAAGTCCCAAAGATGCTTTTTTTCAAGAGCCACTGGACTTCTTTTCTTTTTCCTTGAGGAGATTTCGCTTCTCATCCGAGAAGCTTCTTCAGTTCTTCAAGAGCAAAGGCGATCCCTTCTTCAGAAGCTGAAGAAGCTTCTCAGAGATGAAAAGCGAAACCTCTTCAAGGAAAAACAAAGTGGCCTCTTGAAAAAAAATATAGCGCCAATCGTGACCCAGATGACTTCAGAATCTCCATGGGCATTTAGGGTGATAATTTCTCGGCGGATTCTCGTTTTTGGAAAGCTCTGTCAGATGCCTCCTTCAGGATTCTTGGGTCTCGTGGACCTCCCCTTCCTCTGGGAGGTCTCCTCTTGTTTAGGACACTTTCAGATACTGGTTTTTTGACGATTGTATGACGAGGGTCCTGCGTCTTCCTGCTCAATCCAAATTGAGTATTGGACAATACTCAACGTTCGGCCTATTCCCCCAACAACAGGTGTTCCATCCACCTTCATCAGCAAAGCTGGGCTGATTAAGTTCCTCACCATGGTCATCTTCAACTGCTCTGCACGGCATTCAGCGGTCAACAGTGGCCAGGTAGGTAATTCCTTCGGCGAGTGGGTGGCTTTTCATTTCTAATGTCTCTGAGATTAAGCAAGATTTGAGAAACTTGCTGTTGAGCAGTGTTTCTCAACTTTCTGACGTGTGGACTTCAACTCCCACAATTCCCCAGTCAGCCATATAGGGTAACTTTCTTAATAGACGGTGGGTATGCAGTAAACATAATATATCTTGACTTCATCAAAGTGAAGAAAAGAACTGGCTGGGGAATTCTGGGAGTCCACAAATCTTAAATCAGGGATCTCCAACCTTGGCCACTTTAAGTCGTGTGGACTTAAACTCCCAGAATTCCCCAGTCTGCCATATAGGGTAACTTTCTTAATAGATGGTGGGTATGCAGTAAGCATAATATATCTTGACTTCAGCAAAATAGGAAATAAAAGAGCTGGCTAAGGAATTCTGGGAGTTGAAGTCCACAAATCTTAAATCAGGGGTCTCCAACCTTGGCCACTTTAAGACTTGTGGACTTCAACTCCCAGAATTCCCCAGTCTGCCATATAGGGTAACTTTCTTAATAGATGGTGGGTATGCAGTAAACATAATATATCTTGACTTCAGCAAAGTAAGAAATAAAAGAGCTGGCTAAGGAATTCTGGGAGTTGAAGTCCACAAATCTTAAATCAGGAATCTCCAATCTTGGCAACTTTAAGACTTGTGGACTTCAACTCCCAGAATTCCCCAGTCTGCCATTGTAGGGTAACTTTCTTAATAGACGGTGGGGATGCAGGAAGCATAATATATCTTGACTTCAGCAAACTGAAAGGAAGGAAAACAATCTGGCTGGGGAATTCAAGGGAGTTGAAGTCCACAAGTCTTAAATCAGGGGTCTCCAACCTTGGGAAATTGCCGACGTCTGGACTTCAACTCCCAGAATTCTCCAGCCAGGCTGGCTGGAGTATTCTGGGAGTTGAAGTCCACCTGTCTTAAAAGTTAACAGCTACCGAGTGTCCTTCAGCATCTCCTTCAATCTCAAAGAAGAGGAAAAGGTGTCTATTTTGCTACGTCCCCTTCCTGTACATCTTGTGTTGGCCGGAAGTTCTGAATATTGCACTTAGAAGACGGCGTCTTAGACTAACAAATACAACCCCGCAGTACATTCACAACAGGCTTCGGGGGTTGTTGTTTGGAAAAGAACCCAAAAAAACTTGTCTGACAAAACACACTTGATTTCTAAGCTCTTTTTCTGAGACATCTTGGCAGGTGAGAGCTGGGTGTGACCATAGATTATAGCATTCCAACATGACTTAGCCTTGGATTAATGTCTTCACACCTGCTGGTGTCTAATCTTGGTCCAACCTTGCCTTCTAGCCTTAGTCTGGTGTCTTCCTGCAGCTGATCTTTGTGGAGACAACCTTGTCTGTCACATTGAATTCCCCCATTCCTGCCTCAGATCTTCTCCATTTGCCCTAGTAACTTCTGTAGAACTTCTGTACAGATATTGGTGTGGTACCTTCTGTAGAACTTCTAATTTTGTGTTCCTTGGGTCTATTCTTGGTCCAGCCTTGTTTTTTGAGCTGCCTGTTGTTGATCTCCTTGGGGACAACCTTGTCGTTCATGTTGAGTTTCCCCATTTCTACTTTAGATCTTCTCCATTTGCTGGATACATAGCCAGGATGCCACCTTACCATCTGTAGAACTTCAAATTTTGAGTTCCTTGGGTCTATTCCTCATCCAACCTTGGTTTTGAGTTTCTTGTTGCTGGTTGCCTTTCAACCTTAGTTTGATCTCTTCCTGTTGCTGATCTCCTTGGGGGACAACCTTGTCCATGTTGAATTTCCCATTCCTGCCTTAGATGTTCTCCATTTGCTGGACACACAGCCAAGATCTTCTCCTACCTTCTTGCAGAACATCTAATTTTGTGTTCCTTGGGTCAATTCTTGATTCAACCTTTTCAGCAGCTTCCTGTTGCTGATCTCCTAAGGGACAACCTTGTCCATGTTGAGTTCCCCCTCTATTCCAGCTTAAGATCTTCTCCATTTGCTGGATACATAGCCAGGTTGCCACCCTACCTTCTGTAGACCTTCTAATTTGCGGTACCTTGTGTGTTGCGACAGTTTGACTTTGCTGCCTGGATGCCCAACACGCCGGCCACTTTAAGACAGCCTCCGCCAACAGTCAAGGGCACCGCCTCCTTGAAGAGCATCTTGGAGACCTTCCCTGAAGTCAACTCCACCTGTGCCTTGTTATCACTACTGTCCATCGTCAGCTACGAGCCAGGGGACCTGGTAAGTACATCAAGAGTCAGAAGACGATAACAAAGACAGAGAAACGACAATAGAACATTGGCCTTAGGTCCTCAAAAGGGTAGGATTGTTGTCCTCTCACTGAGCTTTGGGTTGACTGTCATATATGAAGGTTTTACGACATGACCCATTTTCCAGATATGTGGGTTCTCCTCCCAGAATCCTTAGCAATATCTGCTCTCCTGGCTTTGGAATTCGAACGTAATTTCTAATGTTGGATTTTCCCCCTTACCAGAGGGAACCCCCTTATGGAGGACTGGGAAGCCGTTACCATGGCAGCTCCACTGTGCTGTACAGTAGAAGCCATTTTACGGCAGTACAGTGGAAGCTGTTTTAAGGCACAACAGGATTTATCTTAACAGAACACACACCCTGAGGGATATTAAGGGTGTCTTACCCCCACCGTGTATTTTTGTAGAGATTATTAATTCTCTATTCTATTCTATTCTCTCTATATTTTATTATTCTATTCTATTAATTCTATATTTTATTATTCTATTTCTATTCTATTAATTCTATATTTTATTATTCTCTTCTATTAATTCGATATTTTATTGTTCTGTTCTGTTCTGTTCTATTATTTCTACATTTTATTATTCTGTTCTATTCTATTCCATTAACTCTATATTTTATTGTTCTGTTCCCTTCTCTTCTCTTAATTCTATATTTTATTATTCCAGTTCTATTCTATTCTATTCTATTCTATTCATTCTATATTTTATTTTCTCTCCTATTAACTCTATACTTTATTATTCTGTTCTGTTATATTTTCTTAATTCTATATTTTATTATTCTCTTCTATTCTATTAACTCTATATTTTATTATTCTCTTCTATTCTATTAACTCTATATTTTATTATTCTCTTCTATTCTATTAACTCTATATTTTATTATTCTCTTCTATTAACTCTATATTTTATTGTTCTGCTCTGCTCTCTTAATTCTATATTTTATTATTCTCTTCTATTCTATTCTATTAACTCTATATTTTATTATTCTCTTCTATTCTATTAACTCTATATTTTATTATTCTCTTCTATTCTATTAACTCTATATTTTATTATTCTCTTCTATTCTATTAACTCTATATTTTATTATTCTGTTCTATTCTATTAACTATATTTTATTGTTCTGCTCTGCTCTCTTAATTCTATATTTTATTATTCTCTTCTATTCTATCTATTAACTATATTTTATTGTTCTGTTCTATTCTCTTAATTCTATATTTTATTATTCTGTTCTATTCTATTCTCTTAATTCTATATTTTATTATTCTGTTCTGTTCTATTCTATTAACTCTATATTTTATTGTTCTGTTCTGTTTTTTTCTATTAATTCTTTATTTTATTGTTCTATTCTGTTCTGTTTTGTTCTGTTCTGTTCTGTTCTGTTCCATTCCGTTCCATTCTTATACAGGCTCGTCCTGGGGATTTGAACGCCTTCTGGGTAGCCCCTCCGTAGCTGACCTTCTCCCTCTTTCTCCTCCTTCCAGAGACCTCTGGGCCATTACCCAGAAGAACATTTCACTGAGGAGATGCCCAAAAACCTCATTGCCGATTTCCGGAAACGCCTAGCGGTCATTTCCGAAGAAATTGAGGAGAGGAACCAAGCGTTGCCCATCGGCTACCACTATCTCGACCCTTCCCTGGTCCAGAACAGCGTCTCCATCTAACGGCCAAGTTCCACCGGACCGCCGAAGGCAGACGAAGAGGAGACGTTGTTTGGAATTTGATCACGTTTTTTGACCGTCGGAGGAGGGGGAAAAAACCATCTTCTTTTCTGCCAAAAATATTTTTAAAAAGGAGAGGGTGGGGGGGAAGGAGGAAGACTAGGGGGTGAGGGAAACTGGGCTGTTTTTAGGTGGGTCCTGCAAGCTGGGGACGATGGGTTGGTGGGCGAACCAGAAGCGATCGCAAGAAATCCCCATTATTATTATTTTCCTCTCCTGAATAAAGGAAGGAAAACGGATCGTATCCCTTGCGGAAATGAATGCTTTTGACTTCTGGGTTCTTTTATCTTTCCTTTTTGTTCTCCTGTTTAACGATCGCCTGGTAGTTGCAAAGTTTAAATCATGAGGACTAGAAAAAAAACCAGTTTGGTCGTCCTAAATAACGTCACGATCGCCTAGTAGTTGCAAAGTTTAAATCGTGAGGACTAGAAACACAGGTTTAGTCATTAAAAACACCATGATCGCCTGGTAGTTGCAAAGTTTAAATCATGAGGACTAGAAACACTGGTTTAGTCATAAAAAACATCATGATCGCCTGGTAGTTGCAAAGTGTAAATCATGAGGACTAGAAACACTAGTTGTCATAAATAATGTCATGATCGCTTGGTAGTTGCAAAGTGTAAATCATGAGGACTAGAAACACTAGTTTAGTCGTCATAAATAACATCATGATCGCCTGGTAGTTGCAAAGTGTAAATCATGAGGACTAGAAACATTAGTTTAGTTGTCATAAATAATGTCATGATCGCTTGGTAGTTGCAAAGTGTAAATCATGAGGACTAGAAACAATACCTTAGTAATCCTAAATAACGTCATGATCGCTTGGTAGTTGCAAAGTTTAAATCATGAGGACTAGAAACACTAGTTTAGTCGTCATAAATAACATCATGATCGCCTGGTAGTTGCAAAGTGTAAATCATGAGGACTAGAAACACTAGTTTAGTTGTCATAAATAATGTCATGATCGCTTGGTAGTTGCAAAGTGTAAATCATGAGGACTAGAAACAATACCTTAGTAATCCTAAATAACGTCATGATCGCTTGGTAGTTGCAAAGTTTAAATCATGAGGACTAGAAACACCAGTTTAATTATCCTAGATAACAAGCGCCATCATCCACAGATCAGTAAATTATATTCCACGTTGCTTCAATGTCTGCATATTTCTATCCATCTAAGTGTTTCTCAGCCTTGGCCCCTTTAAGATGGGTGGACTTCAACTCCCAGAATTCCCCAGCCAGCGTATCCACTTCCTGTTTAATTGCCACGCCATCTAGCCCTTTAACCTATCTATCAAGGTAGCTTGTCATAGGCTAATTTCCCCCCAGTTTGCTGAAAGCAAGATATATTACCTTTAAGATGCATTCCCACCATCCATTAAGAAAGTTAATGGGGAATTCTGGGAGTCGAAGTCCACCAATCTTCAAGTGGCCCAGGTTGGAGAGCCCTGATTGAACGACTTGTGGACTTCGACTCCCAGAATTCCCCTGCCCGCTCTTTGATTTCCCCTTTGGCTGAAGTCAAGATATATTACGCATACTGCATACCCACCATCTATTAAGAAAGTTATACAACGCATGCGCTCAAGGGCGTCCCATTTGCTCTTCTCCCAGCCATGCTGAATTTTTAGCAAGGGGAATTCTGGGAGTTGAAGTTCCCCCCATCTTAAAGGGCCCAACGCCGAGAAACATTGGCCTATTAATAACACAGGTGGTTTTCAGCCGGTACCGATCGGTTTGCTTGAAGCAGTCGTGGAAATCGCAGGTGGGGTCGGGCGCTGGCTCTACGCCGTCCTATTTAGGCATGTTTTCAAGGCTGGACACACATGTGGAAGGCAGACACGTGAGCAAAGCGCATGCAGAGAAAGCCGGTCCCATGCGCGGAAGGGAGTGGGCACGCAGGCGGAGAACCGGCGGTCG
The DNA here is from genome assembly GCA_039707465.1 of Rhabdophis nuchalis. Classification (NCBI taxonomy): domain Eukaryota; kingdom Metazoa; phylum Chordata; class Lepidosauria; order Squamata; family Natricidae; genus Rhabdophis; species Rhabdophis nuchalis. The sequence continues at coordinate 181,223,946 of CM077647.1, forward strand.
CAAAATGTGAAGCCGACCGCCGCCGAATAAGCTACGACTGGAAAAAAGCGACACATAAAAAGATCCAAATTGCGAGTTGTTTCCATTTTCCTTTTTGTTTTGGCTTCTTCCTTCCGAACTGGGGAAGGGGAGGGGGGGCGGGAGATGGAGATAACAACATTGTTTCATTCCCCCCTCCTTGCTACGTCGTCTGTCCCGTAATGACCGTGTTTCCCAAAGCCGCCTCGGCGCTCCGAAATATGTAAAAACGCCTCGCGAAATCTTATTAAACTGGGATTATTCCGACGAGAATGCGAAACAGCTCCGGGCAGGGCTGAAAAAGAGGGGGAGGAAGGACAAAAGGGATAGGCCAGGTGATCAAGGTGTGGGGCGGGGGGAGTGGGGGTGAGGAACTTGTTTCTCTTGCAGGTGGAAAACCAGGTAGACCAGACGGGACGCACCACTGGATAAGATTAATTCTCCTTGATTGCCAGGCGACGTTGACACACAGTCTTTTTTTTTAGTGGTACTTTTTTTTTTAATTTTCAACATAAAAAACAAGTAAAAACATTCGTCATTCAATAGGTAAAAAGAAAAGTAAAGATTCTCCATAGATTCCTGTTTTATAGCATTATTCTATAGGTAGGTAGGTAGGTAGGTAGGTAGGTAGGTAGGTAGGTAGGTAGGTAGAGGGACAGAGAGAGGGAGAAATGCAGTAGGTAGGTTTGTAGGTAAGTAAAGGGATAGATAGAGAGGGAGAAATACAGTAGGTAGGTAGGTAGAGGAATAGAGAGAGGGAGAAATGCGGTAGGTAGGTAGGTAAGTACAGGGATAGATAGAGAGGGAGAAATACAGTAGGTAGGTAGGTAGGTAGAGGGATAGATAGAAAGGGAGAAATACAGTAGGTAGGTAGGTAAATAGAGGGATAGATAGAGAGTAAGAAATATAGGTAGGTGGGTAGGTAGGTAGGCAGGTGGAGGGATAGATAGAGAGGGAGAAATACAGTAGGTAGGTAGGTAGAGGGATAGATAGAAAGGGAGAAATACAGTAGGTAGGTAGGTAAATAGAGGGATAGAGAGTAAGAAATATAGGTAGGTAGGTAGGTAGGTAGGCAGGCAGGTACAGGCATAGATAGAGGGAGAAATACAGCAGGTAGATAGGTAGAGGGATAGATAGAGAGGGAGAAATGCAGTAGATAGGTAGGTAAATAGAGGGATAGATAGAGAGTACGAAATATAGGTAGGTAGGTAGGTAGGTAGGTAGGTAGGTAGGTAGGTAGGTAGGTAGGTAGGTAGGTAGGTAAAAAGAGGAATAGATAGAGAGTAAGAAATATAGGTAGGTAGGTAGGTAGGTAGGTAGGCAGGTACAGGGATAGATAGAGAGGGAGAAATACAGTAGGTAGGTAGGTAGAGGGATAGATAGAGAGTAAAAAATATAGGTAGGTAGGTAGGCAGGTACAGGGATAGATACAGAGGGAGAAATACAATAGGTAGGTAGGTAGGTAGGTAGGTAGGTAGGTAGGTAGATAGAGAGTAAAAAATATAGGTAGGTAGGTAGGCAGGTACAGGGATAGATACAGAGGGAGAAATACAGTAGGTAGGTAGGTAAATAGAGGGATAGGCCAGGTGATCAAGGTGTGGGGCCGGGGGGGAGTGGGGGGGAGGAACTTGTTTCTCTTGCAGGTGGAAAACCAGGTAGACCAGACTGGACGCGCCACCGAATAAGATTAATTGTCCGTGATTGTCAGGTTGGGCGACTTTGACACACAGTCTTTTTTTTCTTTTAGTGGTAATTTTTTTTTAATTTTCAACATAAAAAAACAAGTTAAAACATGCGTCCTTTTCAGCTTTGTGCAATATGACGTTCGGTCGTAAGTTTTTGTGCCTCGGCCTTTAGAATTACAAACATAGCTATTAATTTGCCATCCAATCCTTCATTTCATATCGCCTTATCTTCTACCTAGTAACAACCGGTATTGATCGAAGTCAATCTTTTTCTAGAATTATTCAATAGGTAAAAAGAAAAGTGAAGATGCTCCATCGATTCCGGTTTTATAGCATTATTCCCAATTATCTTTGGAAAATACATTCCTGCTATAAAGTACATGCCCATAATATTTTCTCTATATAAGACCAAGAGGAAATTTTATCCAAATTTTCCATTCTATCCCATTCATGGTCTAGCTAATATACAAAAGATCTTTCTAGAATAACATAATCTCAGTTTATTACAATATTTGCCAATCCGAACAATTAACCCTGATTTCTTTTGACTAACCATTGATAAAACAGATTCCATACTTTATAAAATAGTTCATCCTCTTGTCCTCTTATTTCAAACGTCCGTTTACTCGTTTCTGCGCCCTCCATCATCTTACGAATAATTTCCTCTTGGGAAGGGAATTTCTCATTTCTCCAGTTTTTTTATTGCAAATACAATTCTAACTTAATTCACAATTAAGTCTTTCAGGTTTTCATCAAATGTTTCTGGGGTGATTCCAAGTTAAAAAAAAAAGTTCAGGTTTAAAGTCTATGTGTTTGTGCGTCATTTTCTCCAGTCATATGTTTATTTATTTATTTATTTTATTTATTTATTTATTTTATTCGATTTATATCCCGCCCTTCTCCACGAGGGACCCAGGGCGGCGCACAGGAATTTAAAAGCATATAAGGCAAAATATACAAAATTTAAAAGCATATTAAATTACTAGAAACAATCCTATGCTAAAACCAGATTAAAAACCCCAATTTAAAACTATCTAAAATAGCCCCAGTGGGAGGTTAGGCTAGGGCTGCTTGCTGAAAAAGATGTGTCTTTAGACACTGGCGGAAGAGGCGGAGGTCCGAGGTGGTACGTAGTTCAGGGGGAAGGTCGTTCCAAAGGGCAGGGCCCGCCACAGAGAAGGCTCTTCCCCTGGGTGTCGCCAGACGGCATTGCCCGGCCGATGGCACCCTGAGAAGGCCCTCTCTGTGGGAGCGGATCGGCCGTAGGGATGTATGGGGCAGGAGATGGTCTCGCATATAACTAGGCCCCGAGCCATGGAGCGATTTAAAGATGGTCGTCAAAACCTTGAAGCGCACCCGAAAGACCACAGGAAGACAGTGCAGCTCGCGCAGGATAGGTGTTATGTGGGAGTATCTCGGAGCTCCCGTAATCACCCGCGCGGCCACATTCTGGACTAGCTGTAGCTTTCGAGTGCACCTCAAGGGAAGCTCCATGTAGAGAGCATTACAGTAGTCGAGCCGGGATGTCACGAGTGCTTGAGTGACTGTGCAAAGGGCAGCCCGGTCCAGTAAGGGGCGCAATTGGCGCATCAGGTGTACCTGATGAAACGCCACCCTGGCCACGGCTGCCACATGGTCCTCCATAGACAGCCGGGAATCCAGGAGGACACCCAAATTGTGCGCCCTCTCCACGGGGGCCAGTGTTTCGCCCCCAATGGCCAGAGTTGGAGTAATCTGGCTGAACCGGGGTGCCGGAAACCACAGCCACTCAGTCTTGGACGGGTTGAGTTTGAGTTTGTTACTCCCCATCCAGATCCGTACGGCCTCCAAACACCGGGACAGCACCTCGGCGGCATCGTTGGGGTGGTCTGGGGTGGATATGTACAGCTGGGTGTCATCAGCGTACTGATGATATCCCACCCCAAAACCACGGATGATCTCGCCCAGCGGCTTCATATATGTGTTGAACAGAAGGGGCGAGAGGACCGACCCCTGAGGAACCCCGCATAAGAGGGGTCTCGAGGTCGACTTCTGCCCTCCTGTCAACACATATTGCAACCGACCAGAGAGGTAGGACGAGAACCACCGTAAAACGGTGCCTCCCAGCCCCAACCCCCCAGTTGGTGCAATAGGATACCATAGTCGATGGTATCAAAAGCCGCTGAGAGGTCTAACAGGACTAGGATAGAGGAACAGCCTCTATCCCGTGCCCTCCAGAGATCATAGTGAATGTGAATCATAGTCCAATAACTTTTCGCCTCCGGGCAAGTCCACCACATATGGTCATAAGAACCAGGCATCTGGTGACATTTCCAGCATGTTTCGGATTTGTTCTTGAGACATTCTTGCAATTCTTTTTTTTTTTAATTTACATTTATATCCCGCCCTTCTCCGCAAAGGACCCAGGGTGGCGCACAGGAAATTTAAAAAACATACAGAGTACAAAAATAAATACACAATTTAAAATATAAATTAAACCGTCTTATCCTATGCTAAAAACCCAATTTTAAAATACCCAATAAAACTATCTAAAAGTCCCCATGGGAGGTTAGGCTAGGCTGGCTTGTTGGAATAGGTATGTCTTTAGACACTGGCGGAAGAGGCGGAGGTTGGTGATGGTGCGTAATTCGGGGGGTAGGTCGTTCCAAAGGGCTGGCCCCGCCACCGAGAAGGCTCTTCCCCTGGGTGTCGCCAGTCGGCATTGCCCGGCCGCCGGCACCCTGAGGAGGCCCTCTCTGTGGGAGCGGATTGGTCTAAGGGATGTATGGGGCAAGAGGCGGTCTCGCAAATAACTAGGCCCCGAGCCATGGAGCGCTTTGAAGATGGTCGTCAAGACCTTGAAGCGCACCCGAAAGACCACAGGAAGCCAATGCAGCTCGCGCAGGATCGGTGTTATGTGGGAGCACCTAGTGGCTCCCATAATCACCCGTGCGGCTGCGTTTTGGACTAACTGTAGCTTTCGGGTGCACCTCAAGGGAAGCCCCATGTAGAGAGCATTACAGTAGTCGAATCGGGACGTCACGAGAACTTGAGTGACTGTGCGAAGGGCAGCCCGGTCCAGTAAGGGGCGCAATTGGCGCATCAGGCGTACCTGATTTCTTGCCGGTTGCGAGACCCAATCTTGAAAATCTTGAAAGGATAATTCGTCCTGGGTCTCTTCGACAGCCTGAAAAACTAGGGAGAGTTTCTTTTCTTTTTCCCCCCACTCCATTCTACAGCTCTGGGCGAATCCGTCCCTTATCTAACTTTCATCCCACTCTCAAGGTCCTTCCTGCATACTCCAAACAAGAGAGCTAAAATCCGAAAGCTAAAATCACTTGCTCGCTACATGGGGCTTCCCTTGAGGTGCACCCGAAGACTACAGCTAGTCCAGAACGTGGCCGCGCGGGCTGTCCTGGGAGCCTTTAGGTTGTCCCATGTAACACCACTCCTGCGCGAGCTGCACTGGCTGCCTGTGGTCTTTCGGGTGCGCTTCAAGGTGTTGATTACCATCTTTAAAGCGCTCCATGGCACGGGACCTAGTTACTTGCGGGATCACATTCTGCCCCATACATCCCTCCGGCTGATCCGCTCCCACAGAGAGGGACTACTCTGGGTGCCGTCCACTAGGCAGTGCCAGTGGGCGACGCCCAGGGGAAGGGCCTTCTCTGTGGTGGGCCCGACCCTCTGGAACGACCTTCCCCCTGAAATTAGAAGAACCACGGACCTCCGCTCCTTCCGCCAAAAGTTAAAAACTTTCTTCTTTCACCTGGCCTAAAGAATCCGATTGTAGCCTGTAGTATAAATTGAGATTGTTTTACTAGGGATAGTAGGGAATAGTTTTAAGGGCTTTAAAGGTTTTAAAATGTTAAGAATTTGAGCACAGGATAAGTTTATAGTTTATAGTTTATAGTTTATTTGATTTATATACCGCACCCTTTCCCAAAAGGGACTCGGGGCGGTGCACAGGCAATTTAAAAAACATATATAAACAACAATATACAAAATATAAAACCAAATTAAATTAATATCCCTGTGCTAAAAATTTAAATACATTAAAACAATCCCTAAAACCAATTTAAAACAATTTAAAACAATTTAACAGCAGACTGTGGGCTGGGTGATGTAAGTTAGGCTTACATCATAAATAAATTATTTAATTTAATTTTAAATATTGTTATTGTTGTATTGATATATGTTTTTAAGTCCTGTGCACCGCCCCGAGTCCCTGCGGGGAGAGGGAGCGGTCTATAAATCAAATAAATAATAATAATAATAATAATAATAATAATAATAATAATAATAATAATAACAATAACAATAACAATAACAATAACAATAACAATAACAATAACAATAACAATAATAATAATAATAATAATAATAATAATAATAATAATAATAATAATAATAATAATAATAACTTGTCTAAAATCAGGGGTGGGGCCCTGCTGGCATTACGATTGGTTCGGCACCCGAAAACATTTGCGTGCGCTCGATTGGCTCTCTCGCACACCAGACGCAGGCCTCCGGGCGCCTTTGCACTTTAAAAAGGTCTGCGCATGCGCACAATTTTAAAAAATATATATTATATTTTTTATATTTAAATATATAATATTTAAATATAAAAAAATATATCATATATATATATTAAAAAATATATTAAAAAATAAGGAAAAGAAATTACATTTTTTGAAGGAAGATTGTTCTCCGCACGGGGCGCTGCCGAGGATAGAACCGGTACGGAGTTACTACCTATAGGGCCGAACCGGTACGAACCGGGAGGAACCCACCTGTGGTTTAAAATGGTATAGTGTTGTGGGCCAATGGAGCCGGCAGCCGATTCGGACAGTGAGGAGGTTGGGGAGGGACATGGGCCAGTCCTGGAGTCTGGGGAAGGCTCGGAGGAGGGCTCTGGGTCGGAGGCAGAGAGGGGGCCAGGGCCGTCCGACAGTGATCAGCTGCCTTCGGAGTCGGAGATCAGTGAAGCAGAAGAACGGCTGGAGCCTGTTCCCAGTGTGTGCATGCGCAGAGTTACGCAGAGATGTGGAGACTCTGGAAAGAGTGCAGAGAAGAGCAACCAAGAGGATTAAGGGACTAGAGACTAAAACATATGAAGAACGGTTGCAGGAATTGGGTAGGTCTAGTTTAATAAAAAGAAGGACCAGGGGAGACATGATAGCAGTCTTCCAGTTTCTCAGGGGTTGCCACAAAGAAGAGGGAGTCAAGCTATTTGCAAAAGAAAGAGAGAAAGAAAGAAAGAAAGAAAGAAAGAAAGAAAGAAAGAAAGAAAGAAAGAAAGAAAGAGAGGGAGGGAGGGAGGGAATAAGAATGAGAGAGAGAGAGAGGGAGGGAGAGAGAGAGAAAGGAAAGAAAGAAAGAAAGAAAGAAAGAAAGAAAGAAAGAAAGAAAGAAAGAAAGTGGAAGCAAGGAGGGGAGGGAGGAAGAAAGAAAAAGAAGGAAGGAAGGAAGGAAGGAAGGAAGAAAGGAAGGAAGGAAGGAAGGAGGAGAGGGAGGGAGGGAGACAGAGAAGAAAGAAAGAAAAGAAAGAAAGAAAGAAAATGGAAGCAATTGATGACGCTCCCACAATTTCTGAATAACAGAATAATAACAGAGTGGGAAGGGACCTTAGAGGTCATTTAGTCCAACCTCCCTCCGCCCAAGCAGGAAACCCTACGCCATTTCTGACCAATGGCAGTCCAGTCTCTTCTTAGAAACTCCATTGATGAAGCTCCCATAATTTCCAAATAACAGAATAATAACAGAGTGGGAAGGGACCTTGGAGGTCAACTAGTCCAACCCCCCAGCCCAAGCAGGAGACCCTGCCCCATTTCTGACCAATGGCAGCCCAGTCTCTTCTTGAAAGCCTCCAGGGATGAAGCTCCCACAACTTCTGAATAACAGAAGAATAACAAAGCTGGAAGGGACCTTGGAGGTCAACTAGTCCAACCCCCAGCCCAAGCAGGAGACCCTACCCCATTCCTGACCAATGGCAGTCCAGTCTCTTCTTGAAAGCCTCCAGAGATGAAGCTCCCACAATTTCTGAATAACAGAGCTGGAAGGGACCTTGGAGGTCATCTAGTCCAACCCCCTGCTTTAGGCCGGAAACCTTACACCACTTCAGACAAGTGGCTGCCCAGTGTCTTCTTCCAGACCTCCAGTGATGGAGGCACCCACAACTTCTGGTGGCAGGCTGTTCCCCTGATTAATTGTCCTCCCTGTTAGGAAGCTTCTCCTTAATTCCAGATTGCTCTCCTTGATGAGTTTCCATCCATTGTTTTAGTCTCCAATATTTACATTTCTATTTTATTATATTAATACGTACGTATTAATATGTATGTATGTATGTATGTATGTATGTATGTATGTATGTATGTATGTGGTTCCTGGTTGTATGTAGCTTTTAGTTCTTAATTGCTGCTAGTACTCTAAATTGTTAGTTGCCGTTTCCTTATGCCCTTGGCTCCTAAGTACCCCATAGGCTGGGAGTAAATCACCTCCCAAAGTACCAGTTACCTAGGCAGGTGGCACACGGAAGCAAGAATTAATGACTTCATGGCCAACCACCAACACCCTAATTAACAACTGAAAGCTACACCCTTCCCAGAAGCTGAAATACAACAATAGAACGATAGTTTAAAGTAGAAAAATGTGGGTTAGACACCACCAGATGGATTCGCAACTGGCGGACCAACCGCACTCAACGTGTAGTCCTCAGTGGAACGGCATCTCCATGGAGGGAAGTATGCAGTGGAGTTACCCCAAGGCTCTGTTTTAGGCCCAGGACTCTTCAACATCTTCATCCATTGTTTGGACGAGGGGATAAATGGGGAACTCATCAAATTTGCAGATGACACCAAGCTGGCAGGAATAGCCAACCCTCCAGAAGATAGGCTGAAGATACAGAAGGATCTGGACAGACTTGAACATTGGGCACTATCGAACAAAATGAAATTCAAGGGTGAAAAAAAGGAAGGTTCTACATTTAGGCAAGAAAAACCAAATGTACAGGTGTAGAATAGCTGGTAGTTTGCTCAATAGCAGTAACTGGGAGAGGGATCTTGGAGTCCTAGTGGACAATCATTGAAATAGGAGCCAGCCGTGGGCAGCAGCTGCCAAAGAAGCCAACCCAGTTCTAGGCTGCATCAACAGAGGGACAGAATCAAGATCACATGAAGTGGTAATACCACTTTATAATGCCTTGGGAAGGCCACACGTGTTTTGGGTTCTACCATGAAGGAAGAACGTATTTTGGGTTCCACCACGAAGGAAGAACACGTTTTGGATTCTACCATGAAGGAAGAACATGTTTTGGGTTCTACCATGAAGGAAGAACGTGTTTTGGGTTCTACCATGAAGGAACAATGTGATTTGGGTTCCACCATGAAGGAAGAACACGTTTTGGGTTCTACCATAAAAGAAGAATGTGATTTGGGTTCCACCATGAAGGAAGAACATGTTTTAGGTTCTACCATGTATAAAGAATGTGCTTTGGGTTCTACCATTAAGAAAGAACGTGTTTTGGGTTCTACCATGAAGGAAGAACATGTTTTGGGTTCCACCATGAAAGAAGAACGTGTTTTAGGTTCTACCATGAAGAAAGAACATGTTTTGGGTTCTACCATGAAGGAAGAACACGTTTTGGGTTCTACCATGAAAGAAGAATGTGATTTGGGTTCCACCATGAAGGAAGAACACGTTTTGGGTTCTACCATGAAAGAAGAATGTAATTTGGGTTCCACCATGAAGGTAGAACATGTTTTAGGTTCTACCATGAAGAAAGAATGTGTTTTGGGTTCTACCATGAAGGAAGAACATGTTTTGGGTTCTACCATGAAGGAAGAACGTGTTTTGGGTTCAACCATGAAGAACACGTTTTAGGTTCCACCATGAAGGAAGAACACGTTTTGGGTTCTACCTTGAAGGACCCATCTCCCCAATCTGAATTCTATTCCATTTTAGCACCCTCCAACTCAAACAATCCTAAATGGCATTAACAGAAGGATACAGTCGAGATCACGTGAAGTACTAATACCACTCTATAAAGCCTTAGTAAGACCACATCTAGAATACTGCATCCAGTTTTGGTCACCACGACGTAAAAGAGATGTTGAGACTCTGGAAAGAGTGCAGAGAAGGGCAACCAAGAGGATTTAGGGGACTGGAGGCCAAAACATACGAAGAACGGTTGCAGGAACTGGGGATGACTAGTTTAATAAAAAGAAGGACTTAGGGGAGACACAATAGCAGCGTTCCAATATCTCAGGGGTTGCCCCAAAGAAGAGGGAGTCAAGCTATTCTCCAAAGCCCCAGGTGGCCGGACAAGAAGCAACGGATGGAAACTAATCAAGGAGAGAAGCAACCTAAATGTCTTGACCAACGAGGACAATTAACCAGTGGAACAACTTGCCACCAGAACGTGTGGCTTCTCCATCACGGGAGGCTTTTAAGGGGAGATTGGAGCAGCCACTTGTCTGGAATGGTCCTCTAGGCTTTCCTGCCAGAGCAGAGGGTTGGACTAGAAGACCTCCGAGGTCCCTTCCAACTCCATTATTCTGTATTCTTAATTCTGAAGGTTAAGAAGGGCGTGATAGGGACTTCCTCCATTCTGGAAATTGCAATCTCCAGATGTTTTTCACATTCTCGTTCAGACCTACCTAGATTTTTTTGTTTAAAAAAAACACCTGTCTGGTGATCTCAGGCTGTGATGGATAACAACGCCCATCATCCTGTACTGACCGTCATTTAAAACCCAGCTTTGGGGGCATCCTTTGCAGACACCAGTTGGAGCAGGACCAAGTAATTACAGAGGCAAATTCCCAGGTTGCCTAAATAGCAATTTTATACCAGCAGGTGACGCCAGGAGATGGTTTTCAGCTGCTGCCTTCAGGAAACACACCCACAAATCTTGGCTAGTTATAACCCTGGTCTGGTAAGCTGTAATTCAAGGCGAGTTTCTTTAACCCTGGTGGGGCCTTGGCGAGGATCCAAGCAAGAGAGAGAGAGAGAGTGAGTGAGGGAGGGAGGGAGGGAGAGAGAGAGAGAGAGAGAGAGAGAGAGAGAGAGAGAGAGAGAGAGAGAGAGAGAGAGAGAGAGAGAGAGAGAGAGAGAGAGAGAGAATGGGAAGAGAATTCAGAATTAACAGAACAGAATAGAGAAGAGAAGAGAATAATGGAATGTAGGTAGAGTAGAATGGAATGGAATGGAATGGAATGGAATAGGGATAGGGATAGGGATAGGATAAGGATAAGGATAAGGATAGGATAGGATAGGATAGGATAGGAATAGGAATTAGGATAGAATGGAATGGAATGGAATGGAATGGAATAGGAATATGAATATTCCTATAGGAATGGAATGGAATAGGAATAGGAATAGGAATAGGAATAGGAATATTCCTATTGTCCTGCACCTGGGGGCAGGACAAGAAGCAATGGGTGGAAACTAATCAAGGAGGGAAGCAACTTGAAACTAAGGAGAAATTTCCTGACAGTGAGAAGGAACAGAAGTTGCCTCCAGAAGTTGTGAATGCCCCAACCCTGGAAGTCTTTAAGAAGATGTTAGATAGCCATTTGTCTGAAATGGTATAAGGTTCCTGCCCACGCAGGGGGTTGGACTAGAAGACCTCCAAGGTCCCTTCCAACTCTGCTATTGTATTGTATTGTATTGAATAGGAATAGACTAGATTAGAATAATAGAATAGGTGTAAACAGGGTCTCCTGCTGGGGCAGAGGGTTGGACTAGATGACCTCCAAGGTCCCTCCCAACTCTGTTTATCTCTGTTCCTCTCTGTGGTAGTCCAAAACCCTGCTGGAGGGGTTCTTTCTCAGGGAAGGCCGGCCTGGATTCCGACTCCCAAACCAGGCTTCCCAAAGACCAAAGCCAGCCGTCGGAACGCAACTCAAACCCGACATTAAATGCCCGGTTCCGTCGTTGCAGAATTTGTAAACAATAAAACCGTGGGTTGATTGACAGACAGCAGCTGGTTGGGATGTCCGCCGTCCTCCTTGAAACCCAACAGGTGAAGAGAGAGGCAGACAGCCTCTTGGCCATCTTCGAGCCAGAAGCCTTCAATTAAACCCGGTTTAATTTGCTGTTAAAATGACGTTCCGCAGCGGGAAGAAGAAAGAGGAACGTAAAATCAAAGGGATTTAAGGGCCAGCTGATTTAATCCTTCGGGGCCCGCCCTGCTGACTTCCCGGGCATTTAATTATCCCTTCCATGCAATGCTGTTTAGCCCCATTTCACAGCTGGCAAAAATTAAGAGCACATTGTTTAGAGCGGCATTTGAACCCAGGACCCAAATGGATCTTTCCGGAAAACAAAAAAATAAATAAATCCCAGCACACATTGTAGAGGTCTTTGCCACCGTCATTAAATGAATCCCCATCGTTGTTATCGACTGATGACTTACGACCGTTGTTCACCCTTACGACCGTCGTAGCCTTCCTCGAGATCACCTGATTTATATCTGTATGTTTGGTTCACTAACTCACATTTATGACGGTTGCAGCGTCCCCGGGGTCACACGATCCCCCTTTTGCGACCTCCTGACTAGCAAAAAGTCCACGGGGAAGCCAAATTCACTTAACAACCGGGAGACTTGTTTAACAACCGCAGTGACTCACTTAACAAAGGCGGGCAGAGTACTCGTACAATGCGGCAAAACCCGCTTAACAAATTTCTCACTTAGCCACATAAATGTTGGGTTCCATTGCGGTCGTATGTTGAGGACTACCTGTAGTAGGTTAGCAGATTAATATAAATGGCTTTGTGTGTTTGTGTGTGTTTGTGTGGGTGGGTTCCAGCATAACTCTGGAACGCCTGGAGCAATTTCAACCAAACTTGGTACACAGATGACTTACTCTTTGAAACAAATACTGAGGGGTGGGTGGGGGTAAGATACCCCTAACACCCCTCAGGGTGTGTGTTCTGTTAAGATACAGCCTGTTGTGCCTTAAAATGGCTTCTACTGTACTGCCGTAAAATGGCTTCTACTGGACAGGGCAGTGGAGTTGCCAGGGTAACGGCATCACAGTACTCCACAAGGGGGCTCCCTCTGGTAAGGGGGAAAAATCCAACATTAGAAATTACGTTTTGGTCCGGACATTTCCCCCGCTATAAATAAATACGCAAGCAACGCCGAGTTATCAACTAGTACGTCTTAAAAACTGGAGCAATTCACACCCCGTGCTCATAAATCCGAGCGGCATGACTGAGGATAATAAAATAAAATAAAATAAAATCAGGCCTGTGGATCAGATTTCGCAATGATGCAAAGCTAGGAAAGGCCCAGATACGCCCAGGAGGATAAAAAAAAACCAGGTTTTCCGGCTGAGATTTAAACCGTGAAAGTTAGTTTGAGGGTAATAATTATATGCAAGACGGCATGTGGGTTTTTAAGAAATATGTCTCTGAGTTTCCAGAGGAAGTGGGAGGATTTTAGCTGATCCCAAAAGGCGTGTGAGAACCGTGCAGCTACATCTGATGCTAGAAGATGGCTAAGTACTGTCTACTATAGGCCGTCATTCGTGCGGGAGGGTGCCCTGGCGGTCATTTAGACCAACCAGCGGTGGGTTTCACATTTTGTTACCACTGGTTTGCCACGCTCACGGCTGCTTCACAGGCAGCCGCACCCCTTCCTCGCATGTGCTCGGCCTTCCACAAATGAGCTGTGTTAGCGCGCATGTCATCCATGCATGCGTTCTGGCCTCAAAAATGTGCCTAAATAGGACCACATAGAACCGGGTCGATTTCCGCTACCCATTCTGGCAAACCGCTCCGAACCAGCTGAATACCACCTCTGAGTTCCGGCCTCAAAAACGTACCTAAATAGGACAGTATAGGGCTGAGGCGATTTTCGTTATCTGTTTGGGTGAACCGCTCCGAACCGGCTGAATACCCCCTCTCAGTTCCAACCTCAAAAACGTGCCTAAATAAGACAGCATAAAGCTGAGGTGAGTTCTGCTGACCGTTTGGGAGAACCGCTCTGAACCGGCTGAATACTACATCTCATTTCTGGCCTCAAAAAAGTGCCTACATAAGACAGCATAAAGCTGAGGTGATTTCCGCTATCCATTTGGGAGAACCGCTCTGAACCGGCTGAATACCACATCTCAGTTCTGGCCTCAAAAACGTGCCTACATAGGACAGCATAAAGCTGAGGCGATTTTCGTTATCTGTTTGGGAAAACCTCTCCAAACCGGCTGAATACCCCCTCTCAGTTCCAGCCTCAAAAACGTGCCTAAATACGACAGCATAAAGCCGAGGCAATTTTCGTTATCTGTTTGGGCGAACCACTCCGAACCGGCTAAATGCCACCTCTCAGTTCTGACCTCAAAAACGTGCCTAAATAAGACAGCATAAATCTGAGGCGGTTTTCGTTATCTGTTTGGGTGAACCGCTCTGAACCAGCTGAATACCCCCTCTCAGTTCCAGCCTCAAAAACGTGCCTAAATACGACAGCATAAAGCTGAGGCAATATTTGTTATCTGTTTGGGTGAACCGCTCCGAACCGGCTGAATACCCCCTCTCAGTTCCAGCCTCAAAAACGTGCCTAAATAAGACAGCGTAAAGCTGAAGTGATTTCTGCTGTCCGTTTGGGAGAACCGCTCTGAACCGGCTGAATACTACATCTCATTTCTGGCCTCAAAAACGTGCCTACATAAGACAGCATAAAGCTGAGGTGATTTCCGCTATCCATTTGGGAGAACCGCTCTGAACCGGCTGAATACCCCCTCTCAGTTCCAGCCTCAAAAACGTGCCTAAATACGAAAGCATAAAGCTGAAGCAATTTTCGTTATCTGTTTGGGCGAACCACTCCGAACCGGCTAAATGCCACCTCTCAGTTCTGACCTCAAAAACGTGCCTAAATAAGACAGCATAAAGCTGAGGCGGTTTTCGTTATCTGTTTGGGCGAACCACTCCGAACCGGCTGAATGCCACCTCTCAGTTCCAGCCTCAAAAACGTGCCTAAATAAGACAGCATAAAGCTGAGGTGATTTCTGCTGTCCGTTTGGGAGAACCGCTCTGAACCGGCTGAATACCACTACATCTCATTTCTGGCCTCAAAAACGTGCCTAAATAGGACAGCATAAAGCTGAGGCGGTTTTCGTTATCTGTTTGGGCGAACCACTCCGAACCGGCTGAATGCCACCTCTCAGTTCCAGCCTCAAAAACGTGCCTAAATACGACAGCATAAAGCTGAGGCGATTTTTGTTATCTGTTTGGGTGAACCGCTCCGAACCGGCTGAATACCCCCTCTCAGTTCCAGCCTCAAAAACGTGCCTAAATAAGACAGCATAAAGCTGAGGTGATTTCTGCTGTCCGTTTGGGAGAACCGCTCTGAACCGGCTGAATACCACTACATCTCATTTCTGGCCTCAAAAACGTGCCTAAATAGGACAGCATAAAGCTGAGGTGATTTCTGCTGTCCGTTTGGGAGAACCACTCTGAACCGGCTGAATACTATATCTCATTTCTGGCCTCAAAAACGTGCCTACATAAGACAGCATAAAACTGAGGTGATTTCCGCTATCCATTTGGGAGAACCGCTCTGAACCGGCTGAATACCACATCTCAGTTCTGGTCTCAAAAACGTGCCTACATAGGACAGCATAAATCTGAGGTGATTTCCGCTATCCATTTGGGAGAACCGCTCTGAACCGGCTGAATACCACCTCTCAGTTCTGGCCTCAAAAACGTGTCTACATAGGACAGCATAAAGCTGAGGCGATTTTTGTTATCTGTTCGGTAGAACCGCTCCAAATCGGCTGAATACCATCTGTGAGACCAACCCTCTGCTCGGTGCCGACTGGGGAATTCTGGGAGTTGAAGTCCACCCATCTCAAAATGGTTGTAAAACCCTGATCTGATTCGACAGATGGAGAGCCGTGTGTCTGCAATTGTCTTAACCACAAATCAAAGTTTACGGAAATCGTGGTTTCTCTGCGTTGTCTATTCCAGCCAAATCTGCGCCAATAATCCAGAATTATTGGGACTGGATTATTTGCAGAAAGAATCCAAAAAGAGGGCGAGATTGAACATTTTAGATGGTCCTGGACTTACAACCATTCACTTAGTGATGGTTTGAAGTTGCGACAGCCCTGAAAAAAGGATCCTTCCTCATACTTAAGACTGTTGCCACGATCCCCGTGGTTACGTGGAATGAAATTCGGGCATGTGGCAACAAGATCATATTTATGACATGTCCCCTTTTGTGACCTTCTGATGGGCCAAGTCAACAGAGGAAGCCCGATTCACTTAATGACCGTGTTGCTCACTTAATCTCAGGGATTTAGCGACTGTGGCAGGGAAGATCGTAAAATGGGGCAAAGCTCACTTAACAGATGTCTCACTTAGTGACGGAAATGGGGGGTCCATTGATGTCGTGAGTAGAGGGCTACCTGTCGTGGGAAGGATCAGTTATGTCTCATTTTGGAAAGAGGGGCGAAAAATGCGGAATTCCTAAGGAATTTAGATAATCTCATATCGATAGTCCTCGCACTTATGACCATTCCTTTAGTGTCCATTCAAAGCTTTAATCTCACTGAGAGGGGTGGCTTACCCGCAGTCCTCACACTTACAACCATGCTGACCTTCTCCGCCTGTTTCCCTCAAGCAAAATCAATGCCGGAAGCCGGTTTCACTTTACGACCGGAGAATTCAATTTTTAAAAAATGGATTCCATGTTCTATGTCGCTTGTCTCCCCCACTCGGTGACTCTTCGCCATGCGGCTCGCTGAACCTCGACAGCAAAAGGGGTCGTACAATCCGGCGGGCCTGCTTAACAACCGCCTCGCTTAGCCACGAGAAACGGTGGCCGTAAGTCGAGGACGGCCGGAAAAGGGCTCTCCGGCTAGCCCGGTGAGAAGGCCGGCCCTTGGGAATCCTCGAGGCGAGTCACCCGTCTGTCGGCGTTGCAAATCAGGCACGGAGGAAGAGGGTTGGACTAAATGACCTCCAGGGCTCCCTCCCGCCTGAATGACTGCACATTGGAGGAAGTGCTTGGCAGTCTCCTAAGCAAGGCTTGGCACCTGGGCTCTTCGCCGCATTCGGCCGGTCGCCTTCTTCGCCTGGTGCCGTGGCCCTTCCCGGGTGAAGGAGAGGGTGGGCCTCCCCAAAGAGCCTCCGGCCCACCACAGCCTGGGCTCGCCCGACTTCGTCTCCCCCCACCCGAGGCTGAGCGACAGGTGAACGGACCGGTTTTCTGGCTCGGAGGGACGAATGCCAGGAGCTGAAAGGGAGCTGAACTTTGGTGCTGATTCTTTCTTTCTTTCTTTCTTTCTTTCTTTCTTTCTTTCTTTCTTTCTTTCTTTCTTTCCTTCCTTCCTTCCTTCCTTCCTTTCTTCCTTCCTATCTTACTTCCTTCCTTCCGTCTTTCTTTCTTTCTTTCTTTCCTTCCTTCCTTCCTCTCTCTCTCTATTTCTTTCCCTTATTCTTTCTCTTTCCTTCTTCCTTCCTTCTCCTCCCTCCCTCCCACTCACCCTTCCTTCCTTCCTTTCTTCCTTCTTTCTTTCTTTCTTTCTTTCACTTCCCTCCCTCCTTCCCTTCTCTTTCTTCCACCCTCCCTTCTTCCTCCCTCCCTCCCTCATTTAATTAATTAATTAATTAATTAATTCATTTATTCATTCATTTATTTATTTATTTATTTATTTATTTATTTATTCTTTCCTCCCTCCCCTTTCTTTTTCCTTCTTTTTTCTTTCTTTCTTTCTCATTCCTTCCTCCTTCTGTCCTTTTTCTTCCTTCCTTCTTTCCTTCCTTATTCCTTCCCTTCTTCCTCCCTCCCTCCCTCATTTTATTTATTTATTTATTTATTCTTTCCTCTCCCTTCCCTTTCTTTCTTTCTTCCTTTTTTTCTTTCGTTCTTTCTTTCTTTCTCCTCCCTCCTTCCCTCCCTTTTCCTCCCTCCCTCCCCCCTCATTAATTTATTATTAATTTATTTATTCCTTCCTTCCTTCCTTCCTTCATTGATTCTTTCCTCTCCCTCTCTTTTCTTTCCTTCTTTCCTTTCTTTTTTCTTTCTTTTCTCTTGCTCTCTGTCTCTCCCCTCCCTCTTTTCCTTCCTTCCTTCCTCCCTCCCTCCGTCCCTCCCTCCTCCTCTTCCTCCATTTATCTCTGTCTCTCTCTGTCCCTGTCTCTCTCTCTCTCTCTCCTTCAGGGTCACCGGCCAGCATGGCAGCCGTCCCCTTCGCCACCTACAAAATCCGAGTGGCTACCGGCAACTACCTCTTCGGGGGCACCATGGACACCATCTCCATCTCCTTGGTGGGGGCTGAAGGGGAGACCCCCAAGTTTCACCTGGATAAATTCGGCAAAGATTTCTCTCCAGGAGAAGTAAGTGCTGGGATGTGGATCAATGGGAGGAACCACCTGGGAGCCTTCTGACTCCAGCTCCCATCATCCTCCGCCACCTTCCGGCAGGCTGGCAGGAAAATCTCCTGGAAGGAAGAGATTAAGATCGTCTGAATCATCGTGTCCTCATGGTCAAGATATTTAGGTTGCTTCTCTCCTGGATTCGTTTCCATCCGTTGCTCCTTGTCCTGCCACCTGGGGCTTTGGAGAATAGCTGGACTCCCTCTTCTTTGGGGCAGCCCCTGAGATATGGGAAAGCTGCTATCCGGTCTCCCCTGGTCCTTCTTTTCATTAAACGAGACCTACCCAGTTCCCGCAACTATTAAGATTAAGAAGGAAAATGCTTTATCTCAACGTTTCTCAACCTTGGCCGTGGGAAGATGTGTGTGGGACTTCAACTCCCAGAATTCCTCAGCTGCGTTGAAGTCCATCCATCTTCAAACCACCAAAGTTGAGAAACACGGCTTCATTACCATTCTTATTTCTAGATACATAAAGAGGTGTGTCGGGGTGCGTGTGTACATCAGCATAACTCTGGAATGCCTGGAGCAATTTCAACCAAACTTGGTAGACAGGTGACTTCCTCTCTGGAAACATATACTGTGGGGGGGTAAGACACCCCTAACACCCCCTCGGGGTGTGTGTTCTGTTAAGATACAGCCTGTTGTGCCTTAAAACGGCTTCTATCAGTTAGTTTTATTTATTCTTTTGTTGACATCTGGTGGTCTTCTGGCATTTGCACACCGGATCTATTGAGTTGACTTTCTAGGTTTTCTGATTCGGACAGTGAGGAGGGTTGGGGAGGAACCTGGGCCAGTCCTGGAGTCTGAGGAAGCCTCTGAGGAGGGCAGAGAGGGGGCCGGGGCCATCCGACAGTTATCAGCTGCCTTCGGAGTCAGATATCAGCGAGACAGAAGAACAGCTGGAGCCTGTTCCCAGTGTGCGTATGCGCGGAGTTGGCAGACGAAGGGAGCAGCTAAGGAACAGGGGTCGACTTGAGAGTAAGGCCACAGGTGGACGATGAATGGCCCCTCCCAGAGGGAATAAAAGAGGGGGCTCCAGGGGAGTGGAGCTTGCAGGAGTTCGCTTCATCCGTTCGTGATTCTCCGAGGCTCCTGGCCGAGTTTTGCAGATCTCGGCCTGGCAGCTCTCCGAGCCAGATAAGGTCGGTGACCATAAATCCTCCCCCGAAAGACTTTGCTGGATGGGAAGGAGCAGAATTCACCGTCAATTCCTCGAAGGGGTTTTCGGTCGGGACCAGGCGTTGGCTTTCTGTTCTCGGGAAGCAGGAACAAAGCATGAAAAGAATGGGGCCATTTTTCCCTTCGTCGAGCCGATCTGAACTGGAATTTAATCTGGTTCCGCCAGTTCGGCCAGCGATGCGTATTTAATTTGCTTTTTTTAAATAAGTGGAGGCGGGAAGCTGGATTCGATGCGCAGTCCTGCATTTCCCAAGAATCAGATCATGCAATGGAGCTCAAATTTTTTTCCCCTCGTGTAGCAAAGTGGGGCCTTTATTCAGTGAGATTTGCCCTCGTGGGTTTCAGCCGGTTCACACCGGTTCGCCCAAACCGGTAATGGGAATCGCGGGCGGGCCCACCCCGCCCGCCCTAGCGTTGCGCTATCCTATTTAGGCGCATTTCCCAGCTATGAACGAAAGGGGATCGCGGGACCCCAACCGTCGTAAATGCGAACCGAAACACCTGAATTTTGATCCCACGACATGAGGATGTCGCATTGGTCGTAAGTGCGGGAATAAAATCCTAATTCGCTTTTTTTTAGTGCCGTTGTATGTTGAACGGTCACTAAGCAAACCGTCCTAAGTTGGGGAACCGCCTGTGTTTATTTGAGCGCCTCGGGGTCAGCCGATCACCGTTGGAGGCTTTCCTCGCCCGCTTCCGATGAGTGAAGTCGACGGGGAAAATCGTATCTGGTTAACGACCCCGTGACCCGATTTTGCAGTAGCCTTCCCCCAGGAGTGGGGAAGGAATGGGGATTTTGCAGTATCCTTCCCCCAGGAGTGGGGAGGGAATGGAGATTTTACAGTATCCTTCCCCCAAGAGTTGGGAGAGAATGGGGATTTTGCAGTATTCTTCCCCAGGAGTGGGGAGGGAATGGAGATTTTACAGTATCCTTCCCCCAGGAGTGGGGAGGGAATGGAGATTTTACAGTATCCTTCCCCAGGAGTGGGGAGGGAATGGAGATTTTACAGTATCCTTCCCCAGGAGTTGGGAGAGAATGGGGATTTTGCACTATCCTTCCCCAGGAGTTGGGAGGGAATGGGGATTTTACAGTATCCTTCCCCAGGAGTGGGGAGGGAATGGGGATTTTACAGTATCCTTCCCCAGGAGTGGGGAGGGATTGGGGATTTTGCAGTATCCTTCCCCCAGGAGTGTGGAGGCAATGGAGATTTTACAGTATCCTTCCCCCAAGAGTTGGGAGAGAATGGGGATTTTGCAGTATCCTTCCCCAGGAGTGGGGAAGGAATGGAGATTTTGCAGCATCCTTCCCCCAGGAGTGGGGAGGGAATGGGGATTTTGCAGTATCCTTCCCCAGGAGTGGGGAGGGAATGGAGATTTTGCAGTATCCTTCCCCCAGGAGTAGGGAGGGAATGGAGATTTTGCAGTATCCTTCCCCCAGGAGTGGGGAGGGAATGGAGATTTTACAGTATCCTTCCCCCAGGAGTGGGGAGGGAATGGGGATTTTACAGTATCCTTCCCCCAGGAGTGGGGAGAGAATGGGGATTTTGCAGTATCTTTCCCCCAGGAGTGGGGAGGGAATGGAGATTTTGCAGTATCCTTCCCCCAGGAGTGGGGAGGGAATGGAGATTTTACAGTATCCTTCCCCAGGAGTGGGGAAGGAATGGGGATTTTGCAGTATCCTTCTCCCAGGAGTGGGGAGGGAATGGAGATTTTACAGTATCCTTCCCCAGGAGTGGGGAAGGAATGGAGATTTTGCAGCATCCTTCCCCCAGGAGTGGGGAGGGAATGGGGATTTTGCAGTATCTTTCCCCAGGAGTGGGGAGGGAATGGAGATTTTGCAGTATCCTTCCCCCAGGAGTTGGGAGAGAATGGGGATTTTGCAGTATTCTTCCCCAGGAGTGGGGAGGGAATGGAGATTTTACAGTATCCTTCCCCCAGGAGTGGGGAGGGAATGGAGATTTTACAGTATCCTTCCCCAGGAGTGGGGAGGGAATGGAGATTTTACAGTATCCTTCCCCAGGAGTTGGGAGAGAATGGGGATTTTGCACTATCCTTCCCCAGGAGTTGGGAGGGAATGGGGATTTTACAGTATCCTTCCCCAGGAGTGGGGAGGGAATGGGGATTTTACAGTATCCTTCCCCAGGAGTGGGGAGGGATTGGGGATTTTGCAGTATCCTTCCCCCAGGAGTGTGGAGGCAATGGAGATTTTACAGTATCCTTCCCCCAAGAGTTGGGAGAGAATGGGGATTTTGCAGTATCCTTCCCCAGGAGTGGGGAAGGAATGGAGATTTTGCAGCATCCTTCCCCCAGGAGTGGGGAGGGAATGGGGATTTTGCAGTATCCTTCCCCAGGAGTGGGGAGGGAATGGAGATTTTGCAGTATCCTTCCCCCAGGAGTAGGGAGGGAATGGAGATTTTGCAGTATCCTTCCCCCAGGAGTGGGGAGGGAATGGAGATTTTACAGTATCCTTCCCCCAGGAGTGGGGAGGGAATGGGGATTTTACAGTATCCTTCCCCCAGGAGTGGGGAGAGAATGGGGATTTTGCAGTATCTTTCCCCCAGGAGTGGGGAGGGAATGGAGATTTTGCAGTATCCTTCCCCCAGGAGTGGGGAGGGAATGGAGATTTTACAGTATCCTTCCCCAGGAGTGGGGAAGGAATGGAGATTTTGCAGCATCCTTCCCCCAGGAGTGGGGAGGGAATGGGGATTTTGCAGTATCTTTCCCCAGGAGTGGAGAGGGAATGGAGATTTTGCAGTATCCTTCCCCCAGGAGTGGGGAGGGAATGGAGATTTTACAGTATCCTTCCCCAGGAGTGGGGAAGGAATGGGGATTTTGCAGTATCCTTCTCCCAGGAGTGGGGAGGGAATGGAGATTTTACAGTATCCTTCCCCAGGAGTGGGGAAGGAATGGAGATTTTGCAGCATCCTTCCCCCAGGAGTGGGGAGGGAATGGGGATTTTGCAGTATCTTTCCCCAGGAGTGGGGAGGGAATGGAGATTTTGCAGTATCCTTCCCCCAGGAGTGGGGAGGGAATGGGGATTTTGCAGTGTCCTTCCCCTGGAGTGAGGAGGGAATGGGGATTTTGCAGTATCCTTCCCCCAGGTGTGGGGAGATAATGGGGACCACTGATGGGAATGGATGGGAATTGTAGTCCAGGTGCACATAAACTCTCCTCTTTGGCTTCGTAGGTAGAAGAATTCGTGGTGGAAACCCTGGATGAGTTGGGGGACCTCCTGTTGGTCCGTCTTCATAAGGAGCCGTATGGGTTCTTCCCTCCCTCCAACTGGAACTGCAGCTATGTCGAAGTGGAGACCCCTGGGGGGCAGACCCACCGTTTCCCTTGCTACCGATGGATCCTGGGTTACCGCACCCTTGAGCTCCGAGAAGGGACAGGTGAGACCTTCCGACCTTCTATGAAGCTTCTGGAAGGAAGCCCTTGAGCATTCTTTCTCATAGCTTGGCAGGTTAAAGATAAGTGGACTTCAGCTTGAGGATTGGTGGACTTCAACACCCAGAGTTGAAGATGGGTAGACTTCACCGTGAAGATTGCGAACAGAAATGGACAAATGGACTTTAGGCTGAAGTTTGGTGGACTTCAATTCCCACAACTGAAGATGAGTGGACTTCGCCTTGAAATCGGTGGGCTTCAATTCCCAGAATTGAAGATGGGTGGACTTCAGCTTCAAGATGGGTGAACTTTGATTTCCAGAACTGAAGATGAGTGGACTTCAGCTTGAGGATTGGTGGAATTCAAGATCCATAATTGAAGATGAGTGGACTTCAGCTTGAAGAGGGTGGACTTCCATTCCCAGAACTAAAGATGAGTGGACTTCACCTTGAAGACGGTAGACTTCCATTCCCAGAATTGGATGAATGGTCTTTAGGTTGAAGATGGGTAGACTTCAATTCCCAGAACTGAAATTGGGTGGGCTTCACCTCCAAGATGGTGGACTTCAATTCTCCAAATTGAAGATGGCAGGACTTCACCTTGAAGACGGATGGTCTTCAGCTCCTAGAACTGAAGATGAGTGGACTTCAGTTCCAAGAGTTGAATGAATGAACTTTAGCTTGAAGATTGGTTGGACTTCAATTCCCAGAACTGGATGAATGGACTTCACCTTTAAGATGGGTGGACTTCATTTCCTAGAATTGAATGGATGGATTTTAGCTTGAAGATGGGTGGACTTCAATTCCCAGAACTAAGATGGGTGAACTTGAAGATGGTGGACTTGAATTCCCAGAACTGAGAATGAGTGGATTTCACCTTGAAGAAGGGTGAACTTCACCTTGAAGATGGGTTGACTTCAATTCCCAGAACTGAAGATGAGTGGATTTCACCTTGAAGATGGGTGAACTTCACCTTGAAGATGGGTGGACTTCAATTCCCAGAACTGAGGATGAGTGGATTTCACCTTGAAGATGGGTGAACTTCACCTTGAAGATGGGTGGACTTCAATTCCCAGAACTGAAGATGAGTGGATTTCACCTTGAAGATGGGTGAACTTCACCTTGAAGATGGGTGGACTTCAATTCCCAGAACTGAAGATGAGTGGATTTCACCTTGAAGATGGGTGAACATCACCTTGCAGATGGGTGGACTTCAATTCCCAGAACTGAAGATGAGTGGATTTCACCTTGAAGATGGGTGAACTTCACCTTGAAGATGGGTGGACTTCAATTCCCAGAACTGAAGATGAGTGGATTTCACCTTGAAGATGGGTGAACTTCACCTTGAAGATGGGTGGACTTCTATTCCCAGAACTGAAGATGAGTGGATTTCACCTTGAAGATGGGTGAACTTCACCTTGAAGATGGATGGACTTCAATTCCCAGAACTGAAGATGAGTGGATTTCACCTTGAAGATGGGTGAACTTCACCTTGAAGATGGGTGGACTTCAATTCCCAGAACTGAAGATGAGTGGATTTCACCTTGAAGATGGGTGAACTTCACCTTGAAGATGGGTGGACTTCAATTCCCAGAACTGAAGATGAGTGGATTTCACCTTGAAGATGGGTGAACTTCACCTTGAAGATGGGTGGACTTCAATTCCCAGAACTGAGGATGAGTGGATTTCACCTTGAAGATGGGTGAACTTCACCTTGAAGATGGTGGACTTCAATTCCCAGAACTGAAGATGAGTGGATTTCACCTTGAAGATGGGTGAACTTCACCTTGAAGATGGGTGGACTTCAATTCCCAGAACTGAAGATGAGTGGATTTCACCTTGAAGATGGGTGAACTTCACCTTGAAGATGGGTGGACTTCAATTCCCAGAACTGAAGATGAGTGGATTTCACCTTGAAGATGGGTGAACTTCACCTTGAAGATGGGTGGACTTCAATTCCCAGAACTGAAGATGAGTGGATTTCACCTTGAAGATGGGTGAACATCACCTTGCAGATGGGTGGACTTCAATTCCCAGAACTGAAGATGAGTGGATTTCACCTTGAAGATGGGTGAACTTCACCTTGAAGATGGGTGGACTTCAATTCCCAGAACTGAAGATGAGTGGATTTCACCTTGAAGATGGGTGAACTTCACCTTGAAGATGGGTGGACTTCTATTCCCAGAACTGAAGATGAGTGGATTTCACCTTGAAGATGGGTGAACTTCACCTTGAAGATGGATGGACTTCAATTCCCAGAACTGAAGATGAGTGGATTTCACCTTGAAGATGGGTGAACTTCACCTTGAAGATGGGTGGACTTCAATTCCCAGAACTGAAGATGAGTGGATTTCACCTTGAAGATGGGTGAACTTCACCTTGAAGATGGGTGGACTTCAATTCCCAGAACTGAAGATGAGTGGATTTCACCTTGAAGATGGGTGAACTTCACCTTGAAGATGGGTGGACTTCAATTCCCAGAACTGAAGATGGGTGAACTTCACCTTGAAGATGGTGGACTTCAATTCCCAGAACTGAAGATGGGTGAACTTCACCTTGAAGATGGGTGGACTTCAATTCCCAGAACTGAAGATGAGTGGATTTCACCTTGAAGATGGGTGAACTTCACCTTGAAGATGGGTGGACTTCAATTCCCAGAACTGAGGATGAGTGGATTTCACCTTGAAGATGGGTGAACTTCACCTTGAAGATGGTGGACTTCAATTCCCAGAACTGAAGATGAGTGGATTTCACCTTGAAGATGGGTGAACTTCACCTTGAAAATGGGTGGACTTCAATTCCCAGAACTGAAGATGAGTGGATTTCACCTTGAAGATGGGTGAACTTCACCTTGAAGATGGGTGGACTTCAATTCCCAGAACTGAAGATGAGTGGATTTCACCTTGAAGATGGGTGAACTTCACCTTGAAGATGGGTGGACTTCAATTCCCAGAACTGAAGATGAGTGGATTTCACCTTGAAGATGGGTGAACTTCACCTTGAAGATGGGTGGACTTCAATTCCCAGAACTGAAGATGAGTGGATTTCACCTTGAAGATGGGTGAACTTCACCTTGAAGATGGGTGGACTTCAATTCCCAGAACTGAAGATGAGTGGATTTCACCTTGAAGATGGGTGAACATCACCTTGCAGATGGGTGGACTTCAATTCCCAGAACTGAAGATGAGTGGATTTCACCTTGAAGATGGGTGAACTTCACCTTGAAGATGGGTGGACTTCAATTCCCAGAACTGAAGATGAGTGGATTTCACCTTGAAGATGGGTGAACTTCACCTTGAAGATGGGTGGACTTCTATTCCCAGAACTGAAGATGAGTGGATTTCACCTTGAAGATGGGTGAACTTCACCTTGAAGATGGATGGACTTCAATTCCCAGAACTGAAGATGAGTGGATTTCACCTTGAAGATGGGTGAACTTCACCTTGAAGATGGGTGGACTTCAATTCCCAGAACTGAAGATGAGTGGATTTCACCTTGAAGATGGGTGAACTTCACCTTGAAGATGGGTGGACTTCAATTCCCAGAACTGAAGATGAGTGGATTTCACCTTGAAGATGGGTGAACTTCACCTTGAAGATGGGTGGACTTCAATTCCCAGAACTGAAGATGGGTGAACTTCACCTTGAAGATGGTGGACTTCAATTCCCAGAACTGAAGATGGGTGAACTTCACCTTGAAGATGGGTGGACTTCAATTCCCAGAACTGAAGATGAGTGGATTTCACCTTGAAGATGGGTGAACATCACCTTGCAGATGGGTGGACTTCAATTCCCAGAACTGAAGATGAGTGGATTTCACCTTGAAGATGGGTGAACTTCACCTTGAAGATGGGTGGACTTCAATTCCCAGAACTGAAGATGAGTGGATTTCACCTTGAAGATGGGTGAACTTCACCTTGAAGATGGGTGGACTTCTATTCCCAGAACTGAAGATGAGTGGATTTCACCTTGAAGATGGGTGAACTTCACCTTGAAGATGGATGGACTTCAATTCCCAGAACTGAAGATGAGTGGATTTCACCTTGAAGATGGGTGAACTTCACCTTGAAGATGGGTGGACTTCAATTCCCAGAACTGAAGATGAGTGGATTTCACCTTGAAGATGGGTGAACTTCACCTTGAAGATGGGTGGACTTCAATTCCCAGAACTGAAGATGAGTGGATTTCACCTTGAAGATGGGTGAACTTCACCTTGAAGATGGGTGGACTTCAATTCCCAGAACTGAAGATGGGTGAACTTCACCTTGAAGATGGTGGACTTCAATTCCCAGAACTGAAGATGGGTGAACTTCACCTTGAAGATGGGTGGACTTCAATTCCCAGAACTGAAGATGAGTGGATTTCACCTTGAAGATGGGTGAACATCACCTTGAAGATGGGTGGACTTCAATTCCCAGAACTGAAGATGAGTGGATTTCACCTTGAAGATGGGTGAACTTCACCTTGAAGATGGGTGGACTTCAATTCCCAGAACTGAAGATGGGTGAACTTCACCTTGAAGATGGTGGACTTCAATTCCCAGAACTGAAGATGGGTGAACTTCACCTTGAAGATGGGTGGACTTCAATTCCCAGAACTGAGGATGAGTGGATTTCACCTTGAAGATGGGTGAACATCACCTTGAAGATGGTGGACTTCAATTCCCAGAACTGAAGATGGGTGAACTTCACCTTGAAGATGGGTGGACTTCAATTCCCAGAACTGAAGATGAGTGGATTTCACCTTGAAGATGGGTGAACTTCACCTTGAAGATGGGTGGACTTCAATTCCCAGAACTAAAGATGAGTGGATTTCACCTTGAAGATGGGTGAACTTCACCTTGAAGATGGGTGGACTTCAATTCCCAGAACTGAAGATGAGTGGATTTCACCTTGAAGATGGGTGAACTTCACCTTGAAGATGGGTGGACTTCAATTCCCAGAACTGAAGATGAGTGGATTTCACCTTGAAGATGGGTGAACTTCACCTTGAAGATGGGTGGACTTCAATTCCCAGAACTGAAGATGAGTGGGCTTCACCTTGAAGATGGGTGAACTTCACCTTGAAGATGGGTGGACTTCAATTCCCAGAACTGAGGATGAGTGGATTTCACCTTGAAGATGGGTGAACATCACCTTGAAGATGGTGGACTTCAATTCCCAGAACTGAAGATGAGTGGACTTCACCTTGAAGATGGGTGGACTTCAATTCCCAGAACTGAGGATGAGTGGATTTCACCTTGAAGATGGGTGAACATCACCTTGAAGATGGGTGGACTTCAATTCCCAGAACTGATGATGAGTGGATTTCACCTTGAAGATGGGTGAACTTCACCTTGAAGATGGGTGGACTTCAATTCCCAGAACTGAAGATGGGTGAACTTCACCTTGAAGATGGTGGACTTCAATTCCCAGAACTGAAGATGGGTGAACTTCACCTTGAAGATGGGTGGACTTCAATTCCCAGAACTGAGGATGAGTGGATTTCACCTTGAAGATGGGTGAACATCACCTTGAAGATGGGTGGACTTCAATTCCCAGAACTGAAGATGAGTGGGCTTCACCTTGAAGATGGGTGAACTTCACCTTGAAGATGGGTGGACTTCAATTCCCAGAACTGAGGATGAGTGGATTTCACCTTGAAGATGGGTGAACTTCACCTTGAAGATGGTGGACTTCAATTCCCAGAACTGAAGATGGGTGAACTTCACCTTGAAGATGGGTGGACTTCAATTCCCAGAACTGAGGATGAGTGGATTTCACCTTGAAGATGGGTGAACTTCACCTTGAAGATGGGTGGACTTCAATTCCCAGAACTGAGGATAAGTGGATTTCACCTTGAAGATGGGTGAACATCACCTTGAAGATGGTGGACTTCAATTCCCAGAACTGAAGATGAGTGGACTTCACCTTGAAGAAGGGTGAACTTCACCTTGAGGATGGTGGACTTCAATTCCCAGAACTGAAGATGAGTGGATTTCACCTTGAAGATGGGTGAACTTCACCTTGAGGATGGTGGACTTCAATTCCCAGAACTGAAGATGAGTGGATTTCACCTTGAAGATGGGTGAACTTCACCTTGAAGATGGGTGGACTTCAATTCCCAGAACTGAAGATGAGTGGGCTTCACCTTGAAGATGGGTGAACTTCACCTTGAAGATGGGTGGACTTCAATTCCCAGAACTGAGGATGAGTGGATTTCACCTTGAAGATGGGTGAACATCACCTTGAAGATGGTGGACTTCAATTCCCAGAACTGAAGATGAGTGGACTTCACCTTGAAGATGGGTGGACTTCAATTCCCAGAACTGAGGATGAGTGGATTTCACCTTGAAGATGGGTGAACATCACCTTGAAGATGGGTGGACTTCAATTCCCAGAACTGAAGATGAGTGGATTTCACCTTGAAGATGGGTGAACTTCACCTTGAAGATGGGTGGACTTCAATTCCCAGAACTGAAGATGGGTGAACTTCACCTTGAAGATGGTGGACTTCAATTCCCAGAACTGAAGATGGGTGAACTTCACCTTGAAGATGGGTGGACTTCAATTCCCAGAACTGAGGATGAGTGGATTTCACCTTGAAGATGGGTGAACATCACCTTGAAGATGGGTGGACTTCAATTCCCAGAACTGAAGATGAGTGGGCTTCACCTTGAAGATGGGTGAACTTCACCTTGAAGATGGGTGGACTTCAATTCCCAGAACTGAGGATGAGTGGATTTCACCTTGAAGATGGGTGAACTTCACCTTGAAGATGGTGGACTTCAATTCCCAGAACTGAAGATGGGTGAACTTCACCTTGAAGATGGGTGGACTTCAATTCCCAGAACTGAGGATGAGTGGATTTCACCTTGAAGATGGGTGAACTTCACCTTGAAGATGGTGGACTTCAATTCCCAGAACTGAAGATGGGTGAACTTCACCTTGAAGATGGGTGGACTTCAATTCCCAGAACTGAGGATGAGTGGATTTCACCTTGAAGATGGGTGAACTTCACCTTGAAGATGGGTGGACTTCAATTCCCAGAACTGAGGATAAGTGGATTTCACCTTGAAGATGGGTGAACATCACCTTGAAGATGGTGGACTTCAATTCCCAGAACTGAAGATGAGTGGACTTCACCTTGAAGAAGGGTGAACTTCACCTTGAGGATGGTGGACTTCAATTCCCAGAACTGAAGATGAGTGGATTTCACCTTGAAGATGGGTGAACTTCACCTTGAGGATGGTGGACTTCAATTCCCAGAACTGAAGATGAGTGGATTTCACCTTGAAGATGAGTGAACTTCACCTTGAAGATGGGTGGACTTCAATTCCCAGAACTGAGGATAAGTGGATTTCACCTTGAAGATGGGTGAACATCACCTTGAAGATGGGTGGGCTTCAATTCCCAGAACTGAAGATGAGTGGACTTCACCTTGAAGAAGGGTGAACTTCACCTTGAGGATGGTGGACTTCAATTCCCAGAACTGAAGATGAGTGGACTTCACCTTGAAGATGGGTGAACTTCACCTTGAGGATGGTGGACTTCAATTCCCAGAACTGAAGATGAGTGGATTTTACCTTGAAGATGGGTGAACTTCACCTTGAAGATGGGTGGACTTCAATTCCCAGAACTGAGGATGAGTGGATTTCACCTTGAAGATGGGTAAACATCACCTTGAAGATGGTGGACTTCAATTCCCAGAACTGAAGATGAGTGGACTTCACCTTGAAGATGGGTGAACATCACCTTGAAGATGGTGGACTTCAATTCCCAGAACTGAAGATGAGTGGACTTCACCTTGAAGATGAGTGAACTTCACCTTGAAGATGGGCGGGCTTCAATTCCCAGAACTGAAGATGAGTGGACTTCACCTTGAAGATGGGTGAACTTCACCTTGAAGATGGGTGGGCTTCAATTCCCAGAACTGAAGATGAGTGGATTTCACCTTGAAGAAGGGTGAACTTCACCTTGAAGATGGGTGGGCTTCAATTCCCAGAACTGAAGATGAGTGGACTTCACCTTGAAGATGGGTGAACTTCACCTTGAAGATGGTGGACATCAATTCCCAGAATTGAGGATGAGTGGATTTCACCTTGAAGATGAGTGAACTTCACCTTGAAGATGGGTGGACTTCAATTCCCAGAACTGAAGATGGAAGTTCAGAATATAATTCAGTTTTTCTCAAGGTAGGTATGGACTTCAACTCCCAGAATTCAGCTTGCTGGCTGGAGAATTCTGGAAGCTGAAGTCCACACCACTTCAAGTAGCCAAGTTTGAAAAAAAAAAGTGCTTTATAATGATCAGACCAGCAAGGGTTCAAACCATTCACAGGATTGTCACCCTCCGTTTGACACACTTTCCAGAGTAGGTAAAAATAGTTATAAAAACCGAAGGATGATTTATTAGGAAATGAAAAACTGGATTATTATTTTTTTGCTGACCTAGAAAAAAATATATATATATTATTTTTGGCTTAAGTATCCTTGCATTGCCTCCAGCTCCTGCATCCTGACAGGCAGGTATTCACGGGGATAATTTTGTCTCTCTGATGGACACATTTATGATTCGATTTATTAAATTTGTCCAGCCCCCCCCCCACCGGTCTCACTGTTGGGACCCTCGACGGCCGTCAGAGGATCCCAACCCAATTCCAAATAAAATGAATTTAGCCGAAGAAATAGAATGAGGGCAGCCCATCTCAAAATCTTTTCCGAGAAAGCTGGAAGGCTTTACTGGTGGGATTTCTGCCTTTGGGGACAGCTATTTCAAAAGAAGTGGTGCGATGGCCTAGAGGTATAGCTCTCGCCTCACAATCAAGAGTTCGATCCTAGGTAGAGGCCGATATTTCTCTCTCTCTCTCTCTCTCTCTCTCTCTCTCTCTCTCTCTCTCTCTCTCTCTTTGAGAATCACACTGAGAATCTATCTGCCGAACAAAACTACCTACTGGCAACAGGGAAAGGCATCTGGCCAGTAAAACCCTCGGTTCCATTCAATTGCCCAAGACTCCACCTCACAAGGGATCATGGCGTTGTTAAAAGAAGCTATTCAAAAGCGTGAAGCGGTCGGGGAGGTTTAAGAGGCCCGCCGCTGCCCCAAACCTGGGTTCCGGTTACAGTTCATCCCCGACTTACGACCGCCATTGAGGTCAAAAGTTACGTTGCTGCATTTGTTAAGCGAGTTCTGTCCCTCTGGACGACACCGTTCTTAAGTGAATCACTTTAGCAGGTCGCAAAAGGGGATCAGACGACCCTGGGAGACTGCAACCATCATAAATACGAGCCGGTTGCCATGCATTGGATCCTGTGACATGCCACCCCCCACCCAAGGACACTGCAAGTGTGGAAAAACGGCCGTAAGCCACATTTTCAAGGCCGGCGTCACTTCAAGCAGTCACTAAATGAAGCGCCACCTATATTTTGCAGTCCCCCAATGATTCCTTTAATGTAAAAGGAAGGTTTCCCCAAAGTTTGCAAGTTTAAAGGTAAAGGATAAACATATAAAAAGATTACATTGTATAGTCTATATATTCAATCATCTTTTTTTTTTTTGCCATTTTATCTTGTATCAACAATTACAATAGTATTTCAAATAAACTCATTTTTGCGATCTGAGTCATTTTTGCAATTGACTCCTCTTCCCTGTCCCCGGGCGGGGCCGTCGCTCCCTCCGTTCCCCCGTCTTCACCTCCCAGCTGGGGGGAATGTTTTTTTAATGAAAGCCTCCGCCTCGTTTAGTGTTTTGATTTTTTTACTATGCCTCCCTCCCAGAAAATCAGCATTCCCTCTGGTAAATTTCATTATTTTTTTATTATTTTCAAATTGAACCATATTCCCTTTTTATATAATTTCTTAGACAAGAAAGAATAATTCCTCCTTATTTCTCTAATTTGGGGGGGGGGGGGGGAATCTGTTTCAAAATGATTACTTCTTTATCCTGGCCATTGAGCCCTCAGTATCTCATCCCTTGTGGATCGCCTAAGAAATTGAACATGAGCTTCTCTTGGTACGTGATTGATCCTGGCATAAGTTGCATGACGAATAATTCCAATTTTCACCTCTTTTTTCCCCCCGCAGCTAAAATCGCTCGCGGGGACGCAGGCAGCCAATTGCTTTCAGAGCATCGCAGGTACGAGCTGCTGGCAAAACAGGAAGCCTACAGGTGAGTCAGCCTGAAATCTGAAAGGCTAAAGGCCAGGTGTAAATGGAGACAACAAGGATGTGAATCTTCAGCAATAAATTTAAAGCGCTCCTTCCTGCACTGAGGCACAAACAACTTGCAGGCGCCCCGAGAATGTTTTAAAATCCTGATTTTGTTTTTTATCCCCCTCGGTCAAAATTATCCAGGAAATCCATTATTATTTTTTGCGCAGCCGAGTCTCAGAACGCAGCTACAAGTTGGCCGAGACTTCATTTGCAAAAACTCCTTCGTTTAATACAATACAATCCAAGAGCAGAGTTGGAAGGGACCTTGGTGGTCATCTAGTCCAACCCCCTGCCTAGGCAGGAAACCCTACACCGTTTCAGACAAATGGCTATCCAACATCTTCTTGAAGACTTCCAGTGTTGGGGCATTCACAACTTCTGGAGGCAACTTCTGTTCCACTGGTTAATTGTTTTAATTATCATGAAATTCCTTAGTTCTAAGTTGCTTCTCTCCTGGATTAGTTTCCACCCATTGCTTCTTGTTCTGCCCTCAGGTGCCTTGGAGAAAAGCTTGACTCCCTCTTCTTTGGGGCAACCCCTGAGAGATTGGAAGACTGCTATCCTGTCCCCCCTGATTCTTCTTTTCATTAAACTAGACCTACCCAGTTCCTGCAACCGTTCTTCATATGTTTGAGCCTCCAGTCCCCTCATCCTCTTGGTTGCTCTTCTCTGCACTCTTTCTAGAGTCTCCACACCTTTTCTACATTGTGGTGACCAAAACTGAATGCCGTATTCCAAGTATGGCCTTCCCAAGGCCTTCTAAAGTGGTATTAACCCTTCCCGTGATCTTGATTCTCTCCCTCGGTTGATGCAGCCTAGAACCGTGTTGGCTTTTTTGGCAGCTGCTGCCCACGGCTGGCTCCTATTTCAATGGTTGTCCACTAGGACAAAACCTTGGCCAGACCAATCCTTGAATACAGCTCCTCTGCCTGGAATCCACACTCTATATCAGACATTAATACAATCAAGCGAGTCCAGAGATATTTAATACAATACAATACAATAGCAGAGTTGGAAGGGACCTTGGAGGTCATCTAGTCCAACTCCCTGCCCAGGCAGGAAGCCCTATACCGTTTCAGACAAATGGCTCTCCAACATCTTCTTGAAGACTTCCAGTGTTGGGGCATTCACAACTTCTGGAGGCAACTTCTCTTCCACTGATTAATTGTTCTCACGCTATATATCGGACATTAATACAATCAAGCTAGTCGAGAGATATTTCGCGAGAAGAGTCCTCCGCTGCTCTGCTCACAAACACTGACACTGGGGTCTCTTCTCCAAATCCCCCAAAACTTCAACCTTAGACAGTCTAGTGACCGACCTCACCCCATTCCTAAGAGGTCTTTAAGGGAGGTGTGCATAAGCGCACCAGCGTGGCTACCATCTAGTGGTGGGTTCCAGCCGCTACGCTCCAGTACGGGCGTACCGATGGTAATTGGGGGCAATGATGGGTTTCAGCCGGTACGCCTCGGTACAAGTGTACCAGAGGTAGCTGGTGGCTCATTTGGCCATTTGGGTTAATGGAAACGGGCCAATTGTGTACATTCGCACAGCGTGCGGCGCCTGTACGACCTCCGCTGGGTGTCGCAGGGTGGTGGCACGGGCATGCGAGCAGAGTGAGCGTGCTCAATGAGGACGCCCTGCCCCGTTGCAGCATACCGGTTGCGACGAGATCGGGAACCCACCACCGCTACCGTCCGTGTCCTCTTTCTGCCTTGAATTCGTCTCCATTTCATGGGTCTATAATCGTGTTGGTACTTATATCTGTTATCTAATTCATGCTGGATGGAAATAAATAAATAAATAACTAATAAGTTAATTTATTAACTCTTTCCGTTGTCGATTTCTTTTCTTTTTTTCTTTTTGGCTACAGATATAAAGATTATCAACCCGGGTGGCCCAAATGTCTAGACGCCGATTCGGTGGACCAGCTGCACCTGAGCGATCAATATTCCAGCATCAAATCCTGCTCCTTCCGGGTCCTTCTCAAAACCGCGTACGTTAAAATGGGAAAGATCGGGAGGGGAATCCAAGAATTAACTTCAGTCTTGCCGGGGGGGGGGAATAATCTCGTTCTGTTCGCCGTTTAATTGGGGGCTGTTGTTTTTCCACGAGTTGCCGTAAAATCGCTACTTAGAGGGCACGACTAGATGACCTCCGAGGTCCCTTCCAGCCCCGTCGTTCTAGGTTCTATTGTTGGGTTCGAAATTTTCTATTAGTTGATCGGAACATAAGATACAAAAATACGAAGGAAAAAAAATGAAAATAAAGGAAAGATTGGGGAGGAAAACGAGAAAGAGGGGAAAATGTAGGGTGGAAGGGGAAATTTTTTTAAAAAGGATTTGACTTCTGACTCCTTTGGTGCAGTAGAATAAGGTAAGAAATGAAACCTCAACTTTTCGATTTTATATAATAATAATAATAATAAAACATACTGGCCATTTGCATAACAATAACCTGTCTAATCAGCAAAATCCAAAACCAACGTTTCATTTTTCCCCACCTTGAGCACAAAGTCCAAAAGTGGTTTCCAAGTAGAAACAAAATTTATTGTCTTCTTTTCTTTAATCAAAGCAATGGAAACCAAAGTTTCCCCACCTCGAGCACAAAGTCCAGAAGTGGTTTCCAAGTAGAAAAAAAAAGTCTTCTTTTCTTTAATCAAAGCAATGGAAATCAAAGTTTTCCTCACCTCGAGCACAAAGTCCAGAAGTGGTTTCCAAGTAGAAACAAAATTGTCTTCTTTTCTTTAATCAAAGCAATGGAAATCAAAGTTTTCCACACCTCAAGCACAAAGTCCAGAAGTGGTTTCCAAGTAGAAACAAAATTGTCTTCTTTTCTTTAATCAAAGCAATGGAAATCAAAGTTTTCCTCACCTCGAGCACAAAGTCCAGAAGTGGTTTCCAAGTAGAAAAAAATTGTCTTCTTTTCTTTAATCAAAGCAATGAAAATCAAAGTTTTCCCCACCTCGAGCACAAAGTCCAGAAGTGGTTTCCAAGTAGGAAAAAAAAGGCTTCTTTTCTTTAATCAAAGCAATGAAAATCAAAGTTTTCCTCACCTCGAGCAGAAAGTCCAGAAGTGGTTTCCAAGTAGGAAAAAAAAGGCTTCTTTTCTTTAATCAAAGCAATGAAAATCAAAGTTTTCCTCACCTCGAGCACAAAGTCCAGAAGTGGTTTCCCAGTAGAAACCAAATGAATTGTCTTCTTTTCTTTAATCAAAGGAATCGATTTTGCTAATTCCATCAACTTTTGCAGCCTTAAGTCCTTCATCCGCTATTAGACTGTGTTATTCTATGTTCTCATTGGCTTTTCTTAAATTTGTCTTCCCTTTTTCAACGCTAGGGAAATCGAGTTGAAGCTAAAAGGTCTGCTGAACCTTAAGGGATCCTGGAAAAAATTGGCTGACATCCGGAGGGCTTTTTGGTTTTATCGGACCCCGACCTCAGGTCAGTCTTAACAATGGCTGTGATTCACGTAATAAGTATGGCAAGAAAGGTCGTAAAATGGGACCAAATTCACTTAACAAACGCCTCGCTTAGCAACATAAATTTTGGACTCCATTGTGGTCGTATGTCAAGAGTGGCTTCCGGCCAAAAACAAGATGGCCGAGAGAACTGGTTCAGGGCGTGGCAGGCCTAGGTCATTGCCAATTCCAGCCACCCAGGCCAAAGGTTACTACCAGTTCAGGCCGAACCAGTAGGAATCCATCTCTGGACTATCTAAGAACAATCTCCCTCCACCTTGACCATTTAAAGATGGGTGGACTTCAACTCCCAGAATTCCCCAGTCATTTTTGCACCCACCGTGTAGAGAAGTGAAGCCCTCTGAACAACTATCTTCAATTGCCCAAATCCAAAGGCGGAGACGATTTATCCATCTATATATAAATGGTTGGGTGTGCATATTGGTGTGTGTGTACAGCAGCATAACTCTGGAATGGCTGGAGGAATTTCAACCAAGCTTGGTACACAGATGACTTACTCTCTGGAAACAAAAACTGTGAGGGTAAGACACCCCTAACATCCCTCGGGATGTGTGTTCTGTTAAGTTGCAGCCTATTGTGCCTTAAAACGGCTTCTACTGTACTGCCGTAAAATGGATTTTATGGCAGTACAGTAGCCGGACAGGCCACAACACAAACTTACATTGAAATTTAGTTTTTAAGCAGGAGGGACAGAAAATGAGAAATGTTATTCTAGAAGACAGTCCGCCAGAACTTTCTGTTCCCAGAAAACCAGCCTTGAGCCTGACTTTTCAAAGGACATTTCTGTGCCCCCCCCCAGAATACGTCAGCAAGCATTGGGATGAAGACGCGTTCTTCGGCTACCAATATCTCAACGGGGCGAGCCCCGGGATCATTCAGCGATGCACAGCGATTCCCACGAAATTCCCAGTGACACAAGAGATGGTGGTCGAATCGTTGGGGCGGGAGACCACCCTGGAGAAGGAGGTGAAGGTAAGATGTGGGGGGACGACACTGAAGCACCCGTAAGGCAAAACTGGCTCTACTTAGTCTTACTGCTTACTGCTCTGGAGAAGCTTTGGTGGTCAAGAGCTCCTGGGAAGCCAACATCTCCCTCAGCTTCTGGAGGCTTCCTAGGTAGTCCACCTGATTTTCTCTCCACCCCTTTCCCCCATAAAACCCTGAGGGGTGGGATGGGCTGAAAGAGAAGTCCCACCTAAAAGTCCACCAGGGACCTTTCATGGTTGAGGAGGACCTTCTTAAACCAGTCCAACCCCTTGGCCTTCATGTCATCGCCCAGTGATAAAAGCCAGGTGTTTTGGAGCTCCTGAGATAGGAAATCCATAATGGAGTCTTTGGGTGACCCGTTGGAGGTCCCCTTTTTATGGGAAACCCATTTCGGGGGTTGCCTCGTTGAAAAGGATGAGGTATCATCATCCAGAGTTGGTGCCAGACTGATTTTGGTAGGCTCAGCACAGACTGAGGTCTTTCCCTCTGTAGCAACCGAGGGATGAATTTTGGAGAGTTCTCTGCATTTGATTTGTTCTCCACAAAAATGGTGGGTTGGGGTCCTTCCTTGTGAAGAAGTCCAAATGGGAAAGGGAGGGAGGGAAGAAGGAGAATGGAGGGAGAAAGAGAGAGAGAGAGAGAGAGAGAGAGAGAGAGAGAGAGAGAGAGAGAGAGAGAGAGAGAGAGAGAGAGAGAGAGAGAGAGAGAGAGAGAGAGAGAGAGAGAGAGAGAGAGAAGAAGCTGGATGGAGAGAGAGGAAGAAAGGAAGGACTGGAGGGAGGAAGAGGGAGGGAGGAAAGGAGGAGGGAGGGAGGATGGGGAAGAGATAAAGGAAGATGGAGGGAGGATGGGGAAGAGATGGAGGGAGCAGGAGGGGAGGGAGGGGGAGGTGGGAAGGACAATGGAGGCAGGAAGAAGGTGGGAGGAAAGGAGGGAGGGTCAGCAGGGGAAATGAGGGAGGAAGGACAATGGAGGCAGGAAGATGGAGGAAGGACATGAGGGAGGAAGGTGAGGGAGGGAGGACAATGGGGGAGGGAGGAAATGAGGGAGGGAGGGGAGAGAGGGAGAACAATGGAGGCAGGAAGAGGGAAGGAGGAAATGAGGGGAGGGGGAGGGAGGGAAGGAGGGAAGAAAGGACAATGAAGGGAGGAAGAGATGGAGGGAGGGAGGACAATGAAGGCAGGAAAAGATGGAGGGAGCGGGAAGGGAGGAAGAGGGAGGGAGGGGGAAGGACAATGGAGGCAGGAAGGTGGGAGGAAAGTAGAGAGGGAGGGAGGGAGGTCAGAGACCACAGAGGTAGGAAGAGGGAAGGGGGAAATGAGGGAGGGAGGAGAGGGAGAGAGGAAGGAAGGACAATGGAGGGAGGACAATGGGGGAGGGAGGAAATGGGGAAGGGGGAGAGGGGGAGGACAATGGAGACAGGAAGAGGGAAGGAGGAAATGAGGGAAGGAGGGAAGGAGGAAGGACAACGAAGGGAGGAAAAGAGAGGAAGGAAGTGTAGGTGGAAGTGGGAGGGAGGGAGGAGGACGGAATGAAGGAGGGGGGAGATGAAGGGAAGGAGGGAGGGAAGAGGACAATGGAGGGAGTTAGACAGAGTGAGAGTGAGGAAGGGAGGGAGGGAGGAACGGAAGATGGAAGCAGGGAGGGAGGGAGGAGAGAGGAGAAGCAGAAGGGGGAAGGACTACACCGGCGAGGAATCCGCCTCTTCCTTTCGGGAAACGTAGCACGGTGTCTCCAGGAGCCGTCCTTCCCCACCGTCTCAGCGCTCTGCTGGTGTCTCCTAGGAAGGCCGGATCTTCCTCCTGGACTGCCAGATCCTGGAGGGCATCCCAGGCGCCACGCTCAACGGGTCGGCCCAGTACGTCTCGGCCCCTCTCTGCCTCCTCCACCTCAACCCCTGGGGGGAGATGATGCCCCTTGCCATTCAGGTAAAGCCCCCCCCCTTCTCACCCCTTCCACCTCTGGGGCTCCTGAGGGAAACTCCCACATTGTTAGGGCGGGGGTGGCCAAAAAATCATCCTCATCATCATCATCCTCATCATTCTTGCGGAAAGCTGGATTCACTTAACGACCGTAGGGTGCACTTTACGATCGTCAAGAACCATGGGGGTTGGGGGCACCGGGGTTCGAATGCAGGATTCGGGTGGGCTGACTCTGCCCGCAGCCAGCCCTTCGCATCTTGCCAGGCTCAAGGTTGACTCAGCCTTCCATCCTTTCTCCTGAGGTCGGTAAAAATGAGGACCCAGATGGTTGGGGGAAGGTGAGGACTCGGCTCAGAAAGTCCATTGAGATAGATGGATGGATGGATGGATGGATGGATGGATGGATGGATGGATGGATGGATGGAGATAGATGGATGGATGGATGGATGGATGGATGGATGGATGGATGGATGGAGATAGACAGATGGATGGATGGATGGATGGATGGATGGATGGATGGATGGATGGATGGATGGACGGGCGGGCAGACAGGCAGGCAGGCAGAGAGATACAGGTTAGATGGATGTATGGATGGTTGGATTGAGATAGACAGATGGATGGATGGAGATAGACACATGGATTAATGGATGGATGGATGGATAGATGGATGGAGATAAGACAGATGGATGGATGGATGGATGGATGGATGGATGGATGGATGGATGGATAGGCAGGCAGGCAGAAAGATACATGCTAAGATAGATGGATGGATGGATGGATGGATGGATGGATGGATGGATGGACGGAGAGACAGAGACAGAGACAGAGACAGAGACAGACAGACAGACAGAGAGCAATAGAGGGATGCATGATAGATAGATATGGATGGAGGGACGGATGGAGGAACAGATGGAGGGATAGACGGATGGATGGACGGACAGACAGACAGAGCAACAGAGGCAGACAGGCAGATGAGAGATACAAAATGGATAGATAGATGTACGGATGGATGGATGGATGGATGGATGGATGGACGGACAGACAGACAGAGCCACAGAGGCAGACAGGAAGACAGAGATGAGATACAAAATAGAGAGATAGAGAGATAGATATGATAGAAATGGATGGATGGATGGTTGGATGGACAGACAGACAGAGCAACAGAGGCAGACAGGCAGACAGGCAGAGGAGAGATACGTGAGAGATACATGAGAGAGAGAGAGGGAGGGAGGGAGAGAGGGAGGCAGGCAGACAGACAGACAAGAGATGCTAGATAGCAAAACCAGGAATCTCAGGAGTTCCTTCTCCTTCCAGCTGACTCAGCAGCCTGGACCGAGGAGCCCCATTTTCCTCCCCACGGATTCGGAGTGGGAGTGGGCGCTGGCCAAGTTTTGGGTTCGCAATAGCACGCTTTACATCCACGAGATCCTGGCCCACCTGCTCCATACCCACCTGCTGGTGGAGGTCTTCTTGCTGGCCACCCTCCGGCAGCTCCCCAAGTGCCACCCGGTCCACAAGGTGCGTCGGGGTGAGGTGGGGAGGGGAGCCAGGGGTCGGAGAGACCTCCGGCCGTAAGGTGGGCGGTCAACCTCATCGAACGTTCAGAGATGAAGCAAGGATCTGGGCCACCGGATGGCCCAGAAGTCCACTGGACTTCGTGAGTCACGGTGTCATTTGAATTAGAGCTGAACTTTACTCCTGTTCCTTCCCTCCCCTCAGTCTGTGTCATAAATCACATTCCCCAACAAGGTGCACCCCTCCCAAGCCTGCTGCAGGAATCTGAGAGCCGACTTTCGCCGAAAGTATGCGTGGGATCTGCTCCGGATGGAGGTCCTCCTCTCCGATCTTCTCCCGGTTGGGCTTAAGATGCCGTAGAGCGCGAGAAGGAGGAGGACCTCTCCCAGGGACTCCATCATGTGCTCCGTGTCTTCTCTGACCTGCCTTTGTCACTTTCTTGTCCACAGCTCTTAATCCCACATTTCCGCTACACCCTGCATATCAACATCCTTGGCAGGACGCACCTCCTGGCTCCCGATGGGATGCTGGACAAGGTAATCATGGGCGGCTCCTCCTCGCTCTCGATCATCCTTGGTGGTGAAGGTCCACCAGAGGGACCTACATCAGGCCTGGGAAGGGAAGGGGGAGGCTGTCCAGGGACCATTCCAGTCATCGGAAGCAGGGGTGTATGGTGGGTGTGCATAGGTCCAAAAATGGAAGATGGAAGGTGCTACTGGATGAGTAGAGGCCTTCTCCTTTTTTACGTGTCAGGTAGCCTCTTATGGAGGTGTACTACAAATGTGATCTTTCTCTTTCTTTCTTTCTTTCTTTCTTTCTTTCTTTCTTTCTTTCTTTCTTTCTTTCTTTCTTTCCTTCTTTCCTTCTTTCTCTTCCTTCTTTCCTTTTCTTTTTTAATCTATTTTTCTTTCTCTCTTTTTTCTTTCTTTCCCTGTTCCCCTTGTCTTCCTTCCTCTGCTCTTCTTTCTCTCTCCCTTCCTTCCTTCCTTTTTTTTGTTTTTTCTTGGTTTCCTCATTTCCTGCCCCTGCCTTCCTTCCTTCCTTTCTTTCTTCCTTCCTTCCTTTCTTTCTTTCTCTCTTTGTTTTTTCTTTCTTTGTTTCCTCCTCCTCTTCCTTTCCTCTTCCTCTTCCTTTCTATTTCTCTTTCTTCCTATCTTTCTTTTTTCTTTATTTTTCGCTTTTTCTTTCTTTTTTCCTTCTCTTTCTCTTCCTTCCTTTCTTTCTACCCTCTTTCTTTCCTCTTCCTTCCTTCCTTCATTTTTTCTTTGTTTTCACTTTTTCTTTTTTTCCTTCTTTCTCTTTCTCTTTCTTTCCTCTTCTTTTCCTTTCTTTCTTTGTCTTTCTTATCTTTTTGTTTTTCTCCTTTCTTTCTCTTTCTTTCTTTCTGTTTCATCCTTCCTTCCTTTTCTTTTTTATTTTTTTTCTTTGTTTTTTCTTTCTTTCCCCACTCCCTTCCCCTTGTCTTCCTTCCTCTGTTCTTCTTTCTTTCTCTCTCCCTCTTCCTTCCTTCCTTTTCTTTTTTAATCTAATTTTGTTTTTTCTTGGTTTCCTCATTTCCTGCCCCCTGCCTTCCTTTCTCTGCTTTTCTTTCATTTGTTCTTTCTTTCTTTTCTTCTTCCTTTTTCTTTCTTTTTTTCTCTGTCTCTTTTCCTTTTTTCTTCCTCTTCCTTTCTATCTCTTTCTTTTCTTTCTTTCTTTTTCAATTTTCGCTTTTATTTTTGTCTTCTTTTTCTCTTTCTTTCCTCGATCTTTTTTTCCTCTTCCTTCCTTCCTTCCTTTTTTCTGTTTTCACTTTTTCTTTTTTTTTTCTCTTTCTTTTTCTTTCTTTCATCATTTTCTTTCTTTGTCTTTCTTTCTTTTTGTTTGAACTTTCTTTCTTTCTTTCTTTCTTTCTTTCTTTCTTTCTTTCTTTCTTTCTTTCTTTCTTTCTTTCTTTCTTTCTTTCTTTCTTCCTTCCAGATGATAGGCATTGGTTTCCAGGGTATGTCCCAGCTGGTGGCCAGGGGTCTTTCGAAGCTGACCTACTCCATGCTTTGCCTCCCTGATGACCTCCGGGACAGAGGCGTGGATTCGTTGCCCAACTACTACTACAAGGAGGACGGGCTGAAGCTCTGGAGCACTATAGAGAGGTTCGACCCCCGTAGAAGACAATGGGGGGACGGGACAATATGGCAAGCGAGGCTTACCTGCACCCCCTCCTCCAATTACAGAACTCCAGCCTTGATATGGGACACCTTTCATGCCGTATCTAATGTTTTTCCACCACCTCAGCAGTTTTCAAATGGCTGGACTTCGACTCCCAGAATCCCCCAGCCAGCATGGGGGATTCTGGGAGTTGAAGTCCAAGATCGTGGCTTGCATGAAATGATTTGACACCCATGTGGTTTCCTAGCTAACATGGTTAGATTAGAATGAGCAGGAAATGATGAATGCAGCCAAAATGGGTAACCCACTCTACATTTTTATCTGTTTTATTAAACTACAATACAACAGCAGAGTTGGAAGGGACCTTGGAGGTCTTCTAGTCCAACCCCCTGCCCAGGCAGGAAGCCCGTATACCATTTCAGACAAATGGTTCTCCAACATCTTCTTGAAGACTTCCAGTGTGGGGCGTTTTATATATATGTAAGATGATATGCGCCGGTTCTGATTCTCCGCTTGGGTGGAGGGGCTGGACTAGATGACCTACAAGGTCCTTCTCGACTCTGTTTAATCTGTTACAATCTGTTACACGCGGAGTCTTTTTATTGAGATGGGTGGCTCAAAATCTTTTTTTAAACAAAGGAATAAATACTATCGGCGAGCCCAAGAAAAAAGCATGAGGAATTTAAACGCCGATTGGCATAAAGAGAAGCTCGGGTTTCCTACCTAGCAGCCGGTAGAAGCCTCCCCTAATGGCTTCTTAGCTTTTCTACAGTCCCATTTATTTATCAGATGTTCCTGCTGCTGTCCTGCTGTTTAGGCAACTGTGTGTTTTAACTCTCGTATCCCGGGATTGATGGGCCTTCTGTTCCCCTGTCGGCCATTTTGCAGCTTTGTGTCTGGAATGATCGGCCTTTATTACCCGAGCGACGGAGCCGTGGAGAAGGATATGGAGCTGCAGGCCTGGGTGGCTGAAATCTTCGAGAAATGCTTCCATCAGCGCCAATCCTCTGGTATAAAATTCTTTTCTCTCCTCCCCCCCATTTCTGCGATCGAGGTGTGAAATCGGAAATCGCCGGGTACCATTTAAACCAGGGGGTGTCCAACCTTGTCCGCTTGAAGACTTGCGGACTTCGACGCCCAGAATTCCCCAT
Organism: Rhabdophis nuchalis; assembly: GCA_039707465.1. NCBI lineage: Eukaryota > Metazoa > Chordata > Lepidosauria > Squamata > Natricidae > Rhabdophis > Rhabdophis nuchalis. Next base: position 181,267,960 of record CM077647.1, read on the forward strand.
CCCGCGAAGGTTCACCGGAATTCACCTCCGATACGACATGAACAAATGTAGTCAAGTTTCCCAAAAACGCCCTAATTGATTCATGAGTCCGGTCATTTATTAGGAGCGCCATTTTGGCAAGACCTTTTCGCCGTCAGATCTAAGCTTTGTTTGAGTTACAGCTGAACGTTACCCCTGTTCCTTCCCTTCCCCTCAGTCTGTGTCATAAATCATATTCCCCAATGAGGTGCACCCGTCCCAAGCCTGCTGCGGTAATCTGAGATCCGACTCTCTTAGTCAATAGTGGAAATGCGGTCGACGTAATATATCTTGACTTCAGCAATGTGAAAAAAGAGTTGGCTGGGGAATTGTGGGAGTTGGAGTCCACAAGAGTTGCTAAGGTTGGAGAACCCTGTTTGAGGTCATCCCTCTACATCAGGGGTGTCAAACTCAACTTCATTCAGGGCCGCATCGGGGCTGTGGTTGACCTCGAGGGGGACTAGGTGAGCGTGGCCAACTGGGTGGGCGTGGCCTGCTTGATGCCACTCTCCAAACTGCAGCATGTTTCCTCTTCGCATTGGGTAGACCAGGACAATTTAACAATTCACTTTACAATATTTTTCAGAGTATAAGATTTTATTCATAAACTAGCCGTTCCCGGCCACACGTTGCTATGGCCCAGTCTGGTTCAATGGCCAACCAATCTGTGTATAGATCTACACCTGCACACACAAACACGTACACACCACTGTATAACCCCCAACATACCTACCTACTGTATTTCTCCCTCTCTCTATCCCTCTACCTACCTACCTAACTACCTACTGTATTTCTCCTTCTCTATCCCTCTACCTACCTATCTATTGTATTTCTCCCTCTCTATCCCTCTCCCTACCTACCTACCTACTGTATTTCTCCCTCTCCCTCTCTATCCCTCTACCTACCTACTTACCTACCTACCTACCTACCTACTGTATTTCTCCCTCTCCCTCTCTATCCCTCTACCTACCTACCTACCAACCTACTGTATTTCTCCCTCTCTATCCCTCTCCCTACCTACCTACCTACTGTATTTCTCCCTCTCCCTCTCTATCCCTCTACCTACCTACTTACCTACCTACCTACCTACCTACCTACCTACCTACTGTATTTCTCCCTCTCCCTCTCTATCCCTCTACCTACCTACCTACCTACCTACTGTATTTCTCCCTCTCTATCCCTCTACCTACCTACCTACCTACTGTATTTCTCCCTCTCCCTCTCTATCCCTCTACCTACCTACCTACCTACTGTATTTCTCCCTCTCCCTCTCTATCCCTCTACCTACCTACCTACCTACTGTATTTCTCCCTCTCCCTCTCTATCTACCTACCTATCTACCTACCTGCTGTATTTCTCCCTCTCCCTCTCTACCTACCTACCTACCTACCTACCTACCTACCTACCTACCTACCTACTGTATTTCTCCCTCTCCCTCTCTATCCCTCTACCTACCTACCTACCGTATTTCTCCCTCTCCCTCTCTATCCCTCTACCTACCTACCTACCTCCCTACTGTATTTCTCCCTCTCTATCCCTCTACCTACCTACCTACCACATTTCTCCCTCCCTCTTTCTATCCCTATAGCTGCCTACCTACCTACCTACTGTATTTCTCCTTGAATCTTATGGACAGAGTATTTTATGTCATAAAGGATGACATAATACCTATGGCCCACTGCTCTTTCTGTATCCATCTACCTACCTTTTTTTACAATTTTTTTACATTTCCGTGGCATATACCTGGCACAGGTGTGACATCTACGCTATATATATATATAATTGGTGCCGTACTTGAAAGGAACGTTGTGTGAAAAATATGGAAGCGATCGGTGCAGTACTTTCGGAGATTAGCGGTTTTGAACAAACTCTTGTTTGTATAGATAAGGAATCCCATCCCACCAATATATTTTTTTAAATTCTTCCAGGTTTCCCTGCACACCTAGGAACTATTGCTGAGTTAACCAAGTATCTGACCATGATAATCTTCACCTGCTCAGTCCGCCATGCCAGTGTCAACAATACCCAGGTTTGGAGGGTCTTTTCTTCGTCCTTAGCTCTATGAGAGGATAAGGTGGGATGAACCATCCATCTGCCCCCTTTTCTCTCCCCTTTTCTCTCCCCATGCCGGCTAGCTATGATGGAAAGTAAGCCAAGATATCTGGATGATATCAGATGGGCAGAAATCTCATCATATGCATGAAAAGGGGTTTAATAAACACAACTCCGTGTTGGGAATTGAGCTCCTGAGATGACTCCATGCTTGGAGGTGAAGCTCCTTAGATGTCTCTATGCTTAGAGATGGAGGTCCTTGGCTGATTCCACGTTTGGAGATGGAGTTCCTTAGATGACTCCATGCTTGGAGTTAGAGCTTCTTAGAAGTCTCCATGCTTAGAGATGAAGCTCCTTAGATGTCTCCATGCTTGGAATCATCCTTGGATGATTCCATGCTTGAGAGATAAAGCTACTTAGAGCTCTCCATATTTGGAAATGAAGCTCCTTAGATGAGTCCATGCTAGGAGATGTAGCTCCTTGGCTGATTCCATGTTTGGAGATGGAGTTCCTTAGATGACTCCATGCTTGAAGATAAAGCTACCTAGATGATGCCATGCTTGGAGATGAAGCTCCTTAGATGTCTCCATGCTTGGAGATGAAGCTCCTTAGATGTCTCTATGCTTAGAGATGGAGGTCCTTGGCTGATTCCACGTTTGGAGATGGAGCTCCTTAGATGTCTCCATGCTTGGAGATGAAGCTCCTTAGATCTCTTCATGCTTGGTGGTGAAGCTCCTTAGATGACCCCATGCTTGGAGATGGAATTCTTTGGATGGCTCCATGCTTGAGAGATGGAGCTACAAGTTACACTTATAGAAAGCATCTCAGATTGCCAATGGAGGTCTCCTTTCTAGACCTCCCCTAGAGCAGATCTTTGTCTTTCCAAGTGGGAGCTAAGGAATGGCTCCTGGGTCTGAAGATCCTCTAACCTCCAAATCCCCTTCTTCTCCAGTTTGATTTTGGAGCCTGGATGCCCAACTACCCTTCCACCATGAGAAGGCCTCCGCCGGAATCCAAGGGCGGAGTGACTTTTGCCGACATCCTGGAGACCTTGCCAGATGTCAGCACCAGCTGCCAGATGTTGCTCATCTTGTGGCTTCTCAGCCGAGAACGAGGAGATAAGGTAAGATGATATTTTCAGCATCCCAGGCCAAATTAGGGGGACCATGAGAAGGAAGGATTAAGGAGCGGTTGCGGTGGCCTAGAGGTAGAGCTCTCGTCTCACAATCAGGAAGCTGTGGGTTCGATCCTAGGTAGAGGCAGATATTGCTCTCTCTCTGGGCACGATGAGAAGATATCTGCCGAATATAACTCCATACTGACAACAGGGAAGGGCATCGGGGCAGTAAAATACTCGGCTCCATTCAATTGCCCAAGACTCCACCCCGGAAGGGATTATGGGGTCGTTAAAAGATGATAATTATTATTTATCATTTTATTATTTTTCAAATTTATACCCCGCCCTTCTCCTGACAAGGACCCAGGGTGGCGCACAGGCAATCTTAAGAACCATACAAAAATACAAAAATACATTATTAAAAACTAATTAAATTATATCCCGTGCTAAAAACCCTTATAAAACCTTATGAATTAAAATTTATCAGAATAAAAGTCAGAAATGGGGGGCTATGCTAGGCCGACTTATTGGAATAAATACGTCTTAAGACTTTGGCGGAAGAGGCGGAGGTCCGAGGTAGTGCGTAAATTGGGGGGTAGGTCGTTCCAGAGGGCTGGGCCCGCCACAGAGAAGGCCCTTCCCCTGGGTGTTGCCAACCGGCATTGCCCAGCCGACGGTACCCGGAGAAGGCCCTCTCTGTGGGAGTGGATCGGTCGGAGGGATGTATGGGGCAGGAGGCGGTCTCGTATGTAGCTAGGCCCCGAGCCATGGAGCGATTTAAAGATGGTCGTCAGCACCTTGAAGCGCACCCGAAAGGCCACAGGTAGCCAGTGCAGCTCGTGCAGGAGAGGTGTTATGTGGGACTGCCTTGAGGCACCCATAATCACCCGCACGGCCGCATTCTGGACTAGCTGTAACCTTCGAGTGTACCTCAAGAGAAGCCCCATGTAGAGAGCGTTACAGTAGTCCAGACGGAATGTGACCAGTGCTTGAGTGACTGTGCGAAGGGCCACCCAGTCCAGTAAGGGGCGCAACTGGCGTATCAGGTGTACCTGATAGAACGCCCCCCTGGCCACGGCCGTCACATGGTCCTCCATGGACAGCCGGGAATCCAGGAGGACACCCAAGTTGCGCGCCCTCTCCACGGGGGCCAGTTGTTCGCCCCCGATGGCCAGAGTTGGAATTACCTGGCTGAACCGGGGTGCCGGAAACCACAGCCACTCGGTCTTGACTAAACAAACTGTTGGAGAGTGATGCAGTGGCCTGGAGGTGGAGCTCTCCCCTCACAATCTGTAGGTTTGATCTGTGGGTAGATCAAACTGTGGGTTTGATCCTAGGTAGAGGCCAATATTTATCTCTCTCTCTCTGGTCAAAATGAGAATATATCTACCGAATATAACTCCGCATTGGCAACAGGGAAGGGCATCTGGCCAGTAAAACAGTCAGCTCCATTCATTTGCCCAGATTCCACCCTGCAAGGGATTATGGGGGTCATTAAAAGATGCTGGCGATGACGAGAGGGAAGAATTAAGGAATCTTTAATGTTTAATCCCAACCTGCAATTTAGCCATGGGATTTTTAAATAATCCCACCACCAAGATTCGAAAAATCAGGGTTGTGCTCTAACACGTTTTGTGGTTCTGGTTGCCTTGAGTTAAAGCGACACGTCAGTCCAGCCGCTGTCGTTTCTAAACCATGGTTTGCAAGTCCAAGCAATCCTAATGTAGTTAATAAATCACAGTCGAACAAGCCATGGTTTAAGAGTAAAATCTGAATTCAGCTCTGGTTTCTCAATCTTAGTTACCTTGCGGATTGTTGTGAAGATAGACCTGGTTCTTGACTTACGACCGGTTGCTTATACAATTGTTTGAAATTAATTGCAGTTCATATATTGCTTTCCTTTTCATTAAATCTCTTCTGTCATATTGGAAAGTTTGCAATTTTCTGAGGGGAAATATATCTTCTAGTCCTGTGAAGGCCACTATTGTTCCTGGATTCCCAGGAACACGACGTTTCCTTCAAGGGATCATTCCTCAGATCCCAGGAAGGATCCTCCCTCCTGGGAGGATTCCCTTGCTCTAAAACACGTCCATTGAGCTAAGGGAGCCCTCAACTCCCGAAGATCTACTCCCAAGGAGACACGTCTCGTGGTCTCCAAACATCTCCCTTGGGTTGATGGTTCTCCTACCCCTAGAAGTCTTGTCTCAAGCAGGTGGTCCTTCATTTCTCCTAAGACGGGACCTCACTATGGCTTTCTTTCCTCTCCTTCCAGAGGCCGCTGGGTTACTACCCTGAGGAACATTTCACCGAGGAAGGCCCAAAAAAGGTCATCGCTGTTTTCCAAAAACATCTGGCCAAGATCTCCCAGGAAATCGAGGAGAGAAACCGACGCCTTGAGCTGTCGTACAATTACCTCAACCCTCGTGAGGTAGAGAACAGCATCTCCATCTAAGAATACTGGTCGCTCACCCTGGTGTACGATGAGGTTCCTCAGTCCACTGAGTCATGGAAAACCTCCCACAGAATGACACCGGTCAAGAGTTAGGACACTTCGTGTAGGTGTCCTGACCGAGGCTTCCCCCCAAAAGCACGAGGTCCCGACAAAACCCCTTTCATTCAACGAATGTGAATTCCTCTCGTTCGCATTCAGGCAAGGCCTGGCAAACAGTCTTCCAAAGGAATATTTATGACCACAGACCTTATCTAGCTTGGAAAGCTGCCGTGTCAATATTGTCCAAAGGAGACGCTGTGCAAGGGAAGGCTGGGCACAGAGTCTCGGAGATTCACGGACAGATCTTCACACTCCGGAAACGAATCGAACGAATGAACGAACGAACGAATTGTTTCCTGCAAACTCCACTCCCCTGTCGCTCCTCTTTTATTCCCTAGGGGGGGGGGGGCGATCACCTTCCATCTGTTGTCAACTTGTAAAGCGTTTCCATGCCTATTATCAAGTTGACCAGGGTCGGATCTCAGATTTCTACAGCAGGCGTGTGAGGTGCGAACGTTCACAGCCTGCTGCTGCACCTCGTCGGTGAGTGTGATTTATGATTCAGACTGAGGGGAGGGGAAACACAGGGGGTAAAGTTCAGACACCATTAACCGGAAACCAGATTTGGCTCCGCAGCAGATAAGGCCAAAATGTGGCTTCTAATAAATGACTGGATTTCTTTTGAACTTGGTCTCGAGGCTCGTGCATTAATTAGGGCATCTTTTGGGAACTTCACACCTGTGACTTTACTTGCCAGTTGACCCTGATTTCTCAGCTGTTCTTTTCTTCTGGCAGCTCTGCGCCTGCGCACACTGGGAACAGGCTCCAGCTGTTCTTCGGCCTCACTGCTGTCTAACTCCGAAGGCAGCTGATCACTGCCAGACGGCCTCGGCCCCATCTCGGCCTCCCATGCAGAGCCCTCGTCTGAGCCCTCCCCATCCTCCACCCTAACCTCCTCACTGTCCGACTCTGCTGCCAGCTTCGCTGGTGGGGCCACAAACAATCGGTCGAGGTGGAACCAACAACGTCCAGAAAACTGGTGGTGGAACAGAGAAGATTGCGTTGAAGGTGTGGAATTGAGTCAGCTTTGACTGCATGGTTGTGGCAACACAGCTGGACATCTTTGGTCCCCCTCCTTGTAGACACTTCCAAGAGAAAGACTCAATCCTAACTCTTCCAGGTCCCCACTAGAAGCTCTACTCTGCTTTTCCCCACTGTTCCCTATTTTAGGACGGACAGTGGAAGAAAAACGCGATCCGGTTCCAGCCGAGAGGCAGAAAAATGGAAAGAAAATGGAGGCAGGTGGCAGGAGAGGCAGCGTCTGTTTATTGGGTAGCCATTTAGGCAAGAAAAACGACGTGCACAGGTGCAGGATAGTTGGGACCTTGCTCAATAGTAGCAACTGTGAGAGGGATCTTGGAGTCCTAGTGGACAACCATTGAAATAGGAGCCAGCCGTGGGCAGCAGCTGCCAAAAAAGCCAACCCAGTTCTAGGCTGCATCAACAGAGGGAGAGAATCAAGATCACGGGAAGGGTTAATACCACTTTATAAGGCCTTGGGAAGGCCACACTTGGAATATTTGCATCCCGTTTTGGTCACCACGATGTAGAAAAGATGTGTCCAAAAGGATCCAAGACAAAACAAATCATCGTCGCCACAATATTAAAAAAAACAAATTGGGATTCCAGAAAGAGTGCAGAGAAGAGCAACAAAGAGGATTAAGGGACTGGAAGCTGAAACCTATGAAGAACGGTTGCAGGAACTGGGTAGGTCTAGTTTAATGAAAAGAAGGACTATGGGGAGACATGAGAGCAGTCTTTCAGTATCTCAGGGGCTGCCACAAAGAAGAGGGAGTCAAACTATTCTCCAAGGCACCTGAGGGTAGAGCAAGAAGCAATGGGTGGAAACTAATCAAGGAGAGAAGCAACTTAGAACTGAGGAGAAATTTCCTGACAATGAGAAGAAATGAATCAGTGGAACAGCTCGCCACCAGAAGTTGTGAATGCCCCAACCCTGGAAGTCTTTAAGAAGATGTTGGATAGCCATTTGTCTGAAACGGTGTTGGGTTTCCTGCAGTAGGCAGGGGGTTGGACTAGAAGACCTCCCAGGTCCCTTCCAACTCTGCCGTTGTATTATTGTATAGAAACGAGGGACAGCAGCATGTTTCCGGGGCAGCTGACAAAATGGGGTTGAGAGTAGGTGGGCTTTTATACATCCTTTGGGCCTCTGTAGTGGAGATGCTTCCAGCCCATCTGTAATTTCTTCGAAACACAGAGAGAGATATCCATGATGAAAACTCAAAACCGCCCACCTATCTCCATACTTCTATGCCTATGTCTAATGGCGGTAGTCCTGAACTCAGGAATTGTGCTCACTGGTAAATCTACTTCTGAACCAATGTGTGAAAGGTCGAGGCAGAGCTAAGCTCATGAACGTGAGTTTTTCTGGGCTCTCAGCCAAAGGACTTGTTATCTTGTTAATGAAACAGTGGCAAACAGCCAAGTTTGTGTTCTGGTCTATTAGAAGCCCGGGACAGAACAAGTTATAAGACAGAAATATTGTTGTTCGGCAGAACACCAGAAGAACAGCCGAAGGGGAATTTGTATTTCATATTGCATGGTTTGACGGCAGCAAAGAATTGCATTTGCACCGTATTGGAAAAATAAGGAAACACTGAGAGAAGGAGATGTAATTTTAAAAAAAAAATTAGATTGGGTGGAAATGGGTAGATAGGCTGCAGCCAGCTCGGATTGGTTCAGGCCAGTGGTGGGTTTCTGCCGGCTCGCACCTACTCGCGAGAGCCGGTTGGTGAAATTTAGAGAACCGGTTCCACTGGCGTACCTGGAAGTAAATCTGGCCCGCCGCTGCCAGTGACCCAATGGAAAGGAAAGGAAAGAAAGAAAGAAAGAAAGAAAGAAAGAAAGAAAGAAGGAAGGAAGGAAGGAAGGAAGGAAGGAAGGAAGGAAGGAAAGAAAGAAAGAAAGAAAGAAAGAAAGAAAGAAAGAAAGAAAGAAAGAAAGAAAGAAAGAAAGAAAGAAAGAAAGAAAGAAAGAAAGAATTTATCATCACAATTGAGTCCAAAATTTTGGTTGCTAAGCCAGAGCGTTGTTAAATGAGTTTCACCACATTTTAAAAGGTGGCCACTCCCACCCTGTCACATGACTGCCAAGCCACGCCCACAAAATAGGCCACACCTACAGAGTAGGTTCTAAAAAATTTGAAACCCACCACTGGCTCAGGCGAACCGGTTGTTAAAATTCTGCCCAGTTTGGCAAACCGGCTAATCCCACCACTGGCTGGCCTCGCCCCTGCCCATTTTTCTGGCTGTTTTTCAGCCATTTTCCAGGCTGTTTCCAGGCTGTTTTACAGATCATTTTTGAGCCATTTTCCAGGCCATTTTAAAACCAGAACTGTCCTGAAAAACATCTGAAAAACATCCTGAAATAATCCCCCTCAAAGGCCTGATAAATGGTACCCAATACCCAACAAAAATATTTCTGGCTTAACTACTGTTGTTTAGCTATTTTTTATTTCCAACCGTGTCTGTATTTTTGTCCAATTTTTTATTTTATTTTTTTTGCTTTGGGGCATGTCCACCACATGTGATAGTATGAACCCGGTATCCGATTACATCAGATACTTAGCAGACACATCCTTAAACATCTCTGCCAATCTTGCTGGTAGGAAGGGCCATCTATAAAACATTTGAAAAAAGTCAGGTTCTACATTTAGGCAAGAAAAAACAAAATGCACAGGTACAGGATAGGTGGGACCTTGCTCAATAGCAGCAACTGTGAGAGGGATCTTGGAGTCCTAGTAGACAACCATTTAAATATGAGCCAGCCGTGGGCAGCAGCTGCCAAAAAAGCCAACCCAGTTCTAGGCTGCATCAAGAGAGGGAGAGAATCTAGATCACGTGAAGGGTTAATGCCACTGTATAGTGCCTTGGTAAGGCCACACTTGGAATACTGCATCCAGTTTTGGTCGCCACGATGTAGAAAAGACGTGGAGACTCTGGAAAGAGTGCAGAGAAGAGCAACCAAGATGATTAGGGGACTGGAGACTAAAACATATGAAGAACGCTTGCAGGAGCTGGGTATGTCTAGTTTGATGAAGAGAAGGACCAGGGGAGACATGATAGCAGTGTTCCGATATCTCAGGGGTTGCCCCAAAGAAGAGGGAGTCAAACTATTCTCCAAGGCACCTGGGGGCAGAACAGGAAGCAGTGGGTGGAAACTAATCAAGGAGAGAAGCAACTTAGAACTAAGGAGAAATTTCCTGACAGTCAGAACAATTAACCTCTGGAACAGCTTGCCTCCAGAAGTTGTGAATGCCCCAACCCTGGAAGTCTTTAAGAAGATGTTAGATGGCCATTTGTCTGAAATGGTATAAGGTTCCTGCCCACGCAGGGGGTTGGACTAGAAGACCTACCAGGTCCCTTCCAACTCTGCTATTGTATTGTATATTGTAAGTCATTTTAGGAAGATTTTCTTCTGTCCTTTCGAGCCCCGGAGATCAGTTCTGCAGAACTGAAGAAGCTTCTCAGAGGAGAAGTGAAACCTCTTCTAAGAAAAAAAAAATCAGAATTTTTTTTCACGGGGGAAAAAAAATCGCCTTTGGGATAATCGTGAGCTGGATGATGGACAACCTCCATAGACATCTTTCTCACGCATTTTTGCATCCATTAACACAATTTTGAAACTTGAAACACCCCGTTTGCTAATATTCGGGTGGCTTAAATTCTTCCAGAGAAGGGGACCATTTAAGTCTTCCGTTCAAATGCCTACACTGTTCTCTACCTCAGGGGGATCGAGGTATTTGTAAGCAATGAGAACGGACGCATCCAGTTTGGTGAGACGCTTCTTCTCGGCGAGGGATTGATTCCTCTTCTTAATTTCCTTGGAAATCTTGTGCAGGTGGGCTTGGAAGTCTGCGATGAGGTGGAGGGGAGCCCTCTCGGTGAAGTGACGGTGGGGGTACTGACCCAGGGGAATCTGGAGGAGGAGGAAGAGAGGAGGAGGAGAAGGGAAAGGAGAAGGGATGGAGGAGGAGGAGGAGGAGGAGGAGGAGGAGGAGAAGGAGGAGGAGAAAGAAAAGAAGAATAGACAGAAAGGGAAGAGATGGAGAAGGGAAAGGAGATGGTATAGAGGAGGAGGAGGAAGAAGAAAAAGGAGGAGGAGGAAAACAAGGAGGAGGAGGAGAAGGAAGGAGAAGGGAAGGGAAAAGGAGAAAAAGGAAGGATGGGGAGAAGGAAGATGAAAAAGGAAAGAAGAAAGGATGAAGAGGGAAGAGGTGGAGAAGGAAAAAGATAGGATGGAGGAGTAGAAGGAAAAGGAAGAAGGAATGGAGGAGGAGGAGGAAAATGAAAAAGGAAAGAAGAAAGGATGAAGAGGGAAGAGATGGAGAAGGAAAAGGACATGGTATGGAGGAGGAGGAGGAGGAGGAGGAAGGAGGAGGAGGAGGAGGATAAGAAGATGAGGAGGAGGAGGAAGGAGAAGGGAAGGGAAAAGGAGAAAAAGGAGGGATGGGGAGAAGGAAGATGAAAAAGGAAAGAAAAAAGGACGGAGAGAGAGGAGGTGAAGAAGGAAAAAGAAATAGGATGGAGGAGTAGAAGGAAAAGGAAGGAATGGAGGAGGAGGAGGAGGAGGAGGAGGAGGAGGAGGAGGAGGAGGAGGAGGAGGAGGAGGAAAAGGAAGAAGGAATGGAGGAGGAGGAGGAGGAGGAGGAGAAAAAGAAGGCATTTGAGAAGGAAATGGAGGTAAAGGAGAAGAAGAAAGAAAAAGAAAAAGAAGGGATGGAGGAGAAGGAAAAAGAGATGGGTGGAAAAGGAGGAAGAGGACAAAAAGAAGTAGGAGAAGGAGATGGATGGAGGAGGAGGGGGAGGAGGAAGAGAAAGGAAGGAAGAGGGGATGGAGGAGATGGAGAAGGAAAAGGAGATAGGAGGAGGGGGGAGGAGGAGGAAAGAGAAAAGAAGGAAGAGGGGATGGATGGAGGAGAAAAAGAAAGAAAAAAAAGACAAACATAAGAATATAAAATAGTTATACAGCCTTTTGTATCGGCATTCGTGTTTAGCCTTTTGTAGTTCTACATTCTTCATTGCCTTCCTATCGATTTTAACGTCTCCAATCCAGTAATAACAGTAGTACTAACGCTTGTAACACTATGAATGGTTCCACTCACCCTTACATTTATATTGTTGTCAATACCTTAAGTTGGATAGTAATTAGTAACTTGAGTAACTTTTGGGCGAAGAGGCAGCTCACGGCTCTTACCAATTCGGTCGAACCGGCCCAAATCAGCCCAAACCAGCCCAGACCAGCCCGAACCAGCTCGAACCTGCCTGAACCGGCCGAAACCAGCCGAAACTGACCCAAACCAGCCCGAACCAGCCCAAACCAGCCTGGACCAGCCTGAACTGGCCTGAACCAGCCCGAACCGGCTTGAACCAGCCCAAACTGGCCTGAACCAGCCCGAACCAGCACAAACCATCCTGAACTAGCCTTAACCAGTCCGAACCAAGTTGAACCAGCACGAACCAGCACGAACCAGCTCGAACTTGCACGAACCAGCACGAACCAGCCCAAACCGGCCCAAACCAGCTCGGACCACCCTGAACCAGCTCGAACCAGCACGAACCGGCCCGAACCAGCACGAACCGGCACGAACCAGCATGAACCAGCCCAAACCGGCCCAAACCAGCTCGGACCACCCCTGAACCAGCTTGAACCGGCCCGAACCAGCCCGAACCAGCCCGAACCGGCCCGAACCAGCCCAAACCTGCTCCAAATTGCCCAAACTGGCCCGAACCGGCCCGAACTGGCCTAAACCAGCCCTTCCTCTGGGAGGGGCCATTCACCGTCCACCTGTGGCCTTACTCCCAAGTCGACCCCCATTCCTTAGCTGTTAGCTTAACAGTAACAGAGTTGGAAGGGACCTTGGAGGTCACCTAGTCCAACCCCCTGCTCACAGTAGGAGATTCGAACTGCCAACCTTTCTGATCGACAGGGCCAGCGTCTTAGCCACTGTGCCACCTAGCCGGGCATTGCATTCAATAGAATAGCATTAGCGTTAGCGTTAGCCATAGCCATAGCATAGAGTTTTGCACACCACAATATGAAAAAAGATGGGAGACATACAATCCAATACAAGAGCAGAGTTGGAAGGGACCTTGGAGGTCATCTAGTCCAACCCCCTGCCTAGGCAGGAAGCCCTATACCATTTCAGACAAATGGCTATCCAACATCTTCTTAAAGACTTGCAGTGTTGGAGCATTCACAACTTCTGGAGGCAACTTCTGTTCCACTGACTAATTGCTCTCACTGTCAGGAAATTTCTCCTCAGTTCTAAGTTGCTTCTCTCCTGGATTAGTTCCCACCCATTGCTTCTTGTCCTGCCCTCAGGTGCCTTGAAGAATAGCTTGACTCCCTCTTCTTTGGGGCAACCCCTGAGATACTGGAAGACTGCTATCATGTCTCCTCTGGTCCTTCTTTTTATTAAAGTAGACCTACCCAGTTCCTGCAACCGTTCTTCATATGTTTTAGTCTCCAGTCTCCTAATCCTCTTGGTTGCTCTTCTCTGCACTCTTTCCAGAGTCTCCACATCTTTTCTACATCGTGGTGACCAAAACTGGATGCAAATATTCCAAGTGTGGCCTTCCCAAGGCCTTATAAAGTGGCATTAACCCTTCACGTGATCTTGATTCTATCCCTCTGTTTATGCAGCCTAGAACTGGGTTGGCTTTTTGGGCAGCTGCTGCCCACGGCTGGCTCCTATTTAAATGGTTGTCCACTAGGACTCCAAGATCCATTTCGCAGTTGCTACTATTGAGCAAGGTCCCACCTATCCTGCACCTGTGCGTTTCGTTTTTCCTGCCTAAATGTAGAACCTGACTCTTTTCCCCCTTGAATTTCATAATAGCGGTCTTCCAATATCTGAGGGGCTGCCACAGAGCTTAGCATGCACACACTAGGAACAGGCTCCAGCTGTTCTTCTGCCTCACCGATGTCCGACTCCGAAGGCAGCTGAGAACTGTCAGACAGCCCTGGCCCCTCTCTGCCTCTGACACAGAGCCCTCCTCAGAGAGCCTTCTCCAGACTCCAGGACTGGCCCAGGTTCCTCCTCAACCCTCCTCACTGTATGAATCGGCTGCTGGCTCTCCTGAACGCTGGCAGGCCACGGCCCTATCTGGAGGCCCTAAGAGTCCTTAGCAAGGTGTTCCACCTCTCTGGACCTCATCCCCATGTCCATGAAGCACCAGGGAGGTGGGCCTTCCCGTTTTCAGACCAGCATCATCTTGAGATCGGTAGGGTAGATGCACTCACCGTGTCTCCGGTCGGGGCGCTGAGAAGCCACAGGGTGCTGAGGACAGTGGAAGTTGTGTTGATTTCCGGGATGGTCTCCTTGTAGCTCTTCAGACTCGCCTGGCCCTTGGTTGTGGGGGGAGGCTGCCTCATGGAGGGAGGGAAATTCGGCATCCAGGCGCCAAAATCAAACTGCAACCCATCAATCCGAGAATTAACCCACCGTCACTCTCTAAGTCAGGGATGTCGAGCTCGTGGCCCGCAGAACGGATCCAGCCCCCGGGGTGCTTCGATCAGGAAAATGAAGAGGGAAGGAAGGGAGAAGAAAAGGAAGGAAGGGAGAAGATAAGAGAGGGAGGGAGGAAGAAGAAAGGAGAAGGAAGAGGGAAGGAAGGAAGAAGAGAGGGAAGGAAGGAAAAAGAAAAGGAAGGGAGAACATAAGAGAGGGAGGGAGAAGGAAGTAAAGAAGAAAGGAGGATGAAGAGGGAAGGAAGGAAGAAAAAAGGAAGGAAGAGATGGAGGGAGGAAGAAGAAAGGAGAAGGAAGAGGGAAGGAAAAAGAAGAAAAAGAAGGAAGGAAGGAAGGAAGGAAGGAAGGAAGGAAGGAGAGAGGGAGGGAGGAAGAAGAAAGGAGAATGAAGAGGGTAGGAAAAAGGAGAAAAGGAAGGAAGGAAGGAAGGAAGGAAGGAAGGAAGGAAAGAGGGAGGGAGGAAGAAGAAAGGAGAAGGAAGAGGGAAGGAAGGAAGAAGAGAGGGAAGGAAGGAAAAAGAAAAGGAAGGGAGAACATAAGAGAGGGAGGGAGAAAGAAGAAAGGAGGATGAAGAGGGAAGGAAGGAAGAAAAAAGGAAGGAAGAGATGGAGGGAGGAAGAAGAAAGGAGAATGAAGAGGGAAGGAAAAAGAAGAAAAAGAAGGAAGGAAGTAAGGAAGGAGAGAGGGAGGGAGGAAGAAGAAAGGAGAATGAAGAGGGTAGGAAACAGGAGAAAAGGAAGGAAGGAAGGAAGGAAGGAAAGAGGGAGGGAGGAAGAAGAAAGTAGAAGGAAGAGGGGAAGGAAAAAGAAGAAAAAGGAAGGGAGGGAGGGAGGGAGGGAGGGAGGAAGAAGAAAGGAGAATGAAGAGGGATGAAAAAAGAAGGAAGAAGGAAGGAAGAAGATAAGAGAAGGAGGGAGGAAGAAGAAAAGAGGATGAAGAAGGAAGGAAAAAAGAAGAAGGAAGGAAGGAGAGAGGGAGGGAGGAAGAAGAAAGGAGAAGGAAGAGGGAAGGAAGGAAGAAGAGAGGGAAGGAAGGAAAAAGAAAAAGGAAGGGAGAACATAAGAGAGGGAGGGAGAAAGAAGAAAGGAGGATGAAGAGGGAAGGAAAAAGAAGAAAAGGAAGGGAGGGAGGGAGGGAGGAAGAAGAAAGGAGAATGAAGAGGGATGAAAAAAAAAGGAAGAAGGAAGGAAGAAGATAAGAGAAGGAGGGAGGAAGAAGGAAAAGGGATGAAGAGGGAAGGAAAAGAAGAAGGAAGGAAGGAGAGAGGGAGGGAGGAAGAAGAAAGGAGAATGAAGAGGGAAGGAAAAGGAAGAAAGGAAGGATGGAAGGAAGGAAAGGAAGCAAGAGACGGAGGGAGGAAGAAGAAAGGAGAATGAAGAGGGGTGGAAAAAAGAAGGAAGAAGGAAGGAAGGAGATAAGAGAGGGAGGGAGGAGGAAGAAGGAAAGAGAATGAAGGAGGGAAGGAAAAAGAAGAAAAGGAAGGAAGGAAGGAAGGAGGGGGAGGAGGGAGGAAGAAGAAAGAGAATGAAGAGGGAAGGAAAAAGAAGAAAAGGAAGGAAGGAAGGAAGGAAGGAAGAAAGGAAGGAAGGAAGAGAGGGAGGGAGGAAGAAGAAAGAGAATGAAGAGGGAAGGAAAAAGAAGAAAAAGAAGGAAGGAAGTAAGGAAGGAGAGAGGGAGGGAGGAAGAAGAAAGGAGAATGAAGAGGGTAGGAAAACAGGAGAAAAGGAAGGAAGGAAGGAAGGAAGGAAAGAGGGAGGGAGGAAGAAGAAAGTAGAAGGAAGAGGGAAGGAAAAAGAAGAAAAGGAAGGGAGGGAGGGAGGGAGGGAGGGAGGAAGAAGAAAGGAGAATGAAGAGGGATGAAAAAAGAAGGAAGAAGGAAGGAAGAAGATAAGAGAAGGAGGGAGGAAGAAGAAAAGAGGATGAAGAAGGAAGGAAAAAGAAGAAGGAAGGAAGGAGAGAGGGAGGGAGGAAGAAGAAAGGAGAAGGAAGAGGGAAGGAAGGAAGAAGAGAGGGAAGGAAGGAAAAAAGAAAGAAGGAGAGAACATAAGAGAGGGAGGGAGAAAGAAGAAAGGAGGATGAAGAGGGAAGGAAAAAGAAGAAAAGAAGGGAGGGAGGGAGGGAGGAGAAGAAAGGAGAATGAAGAGGGATGAAAAAAGAAGGAAGAAGGAAGGAAGAAGATAAGAGAAGGAGGGAGGAAGAAGAAAAGAGGATGAAGAGGGAAGGAAAAAGAAGAAGGAAGGAAGGAGAGAGAGAGGGAGGGAGGAAGAAGAAAGGAGAATGAAGAGGGAAGGAAAAAGGAAGGAAGGAAGGTGGAAGGAAGGAAGGAAGCAAGAGACGGAGGGAGGAAGAAGAAAGGAGAATGAAGAGGGTGGAAAAAAGGAAGGAAGAAGGAAGGAAGGAGATAAGAGAGGGAGGGAGGGAGGAAGAAGGAAAGAGAATGAAGAGGAAGGAAAAAGAAGAAAAGGAAGGAAGGAAGGAAGGGGAGGGAGGGAGGGAGGAAGAAGAAAGGAGAATGAAGAGGGAAGGAAAAAGAAGAAAAGGAAGGAAGGAAGGAAGGAAGGAAGAAAGGAAGGAAGGAAGAGAGGGAGGGAGGAAGAAGAAAGGAGAATGAAGAGGGATGGAAAAAAGAAGGAAGAGGGAAGGAAGGAGATAATAGAGGGAGGAGGGAGGGAGGAAGAAGAAAAGAGAATGGAGGGAAGGAAGGAAGGAGAGAGGGAGGGAGGAAGAAGAAAGGAGAATGAAGAGGGAAGGAAAAAGAAAGAAAAGGAAGGAAGGAAGGAAGGAAGGAAGGAAGGGAGCAAGGGAGGTAAGGAGGAAGAAGAAAAGAGAACGAAGAGGGAGCAAAAGAAGGAAGGAAGGAAGGAAGGGAGGGAGGGAGGGAGGGAGGGAGGGAGGGAGGAAGGAGATAAGAGAGGGAGGGAGGAACAAGAAAGGAGAATGAAGAGGTCCCTTCCAACATCGATGGATCAAAATGGCCGAGGGGTCTCCGGCTTGAGCAAGAGGTTGGACTAGAAGACCTCCAAGGTCCCTTCCGACTCTACTCCGGTGGATTTAGCCATCTATGCGTTCTTACCTGCCCACTGTTCACAGCCGAGTGCTGAGCTGAGCAAGTGTAGATCACCCGTGGTCAGGAATTGTTTGACTTCTTCCACCGTGCGGAACGAAGAAGGGATCCCTGGGCAGGAAATTAAAAATACTATCAACGATTAAGAATAACAATCGTCCATACAAGGACAGCTAAAGCAGGTGGAGATGTTTACCAACTACAAAACGGTTGCAGGAACCGGGCCTGGCTAGTCTAGGGAAGAGAAGAGAAGGACCAGGGGAGACAGGAGAGCATCTCCCAATATTTGAGGGGCTGCCCCAGAGAGGAGGAAGGGGGTCAAGCTCTTCTCCAAAGACCCCCGAAGGCCAGAAAAAGGAAGAATGGATGGAAACTGACCAAGGAGAGATGGAAATAAGGAGGAATCTTCTGACAGGGAGAGCAATCCACCCATGGAAAGGAAGTTGCCTTCAGAAGTTGTGGGAGCTTCATCCCTGGAGGCTGTCAAGAAGGAGACTGGACTGACATTGGTCAGGAATGGGGTAGGGTCTCCTGCTTGGGCAGGGGGTTGGACTAGATGACCTTCAAGGTCCTTTCCAGCTCTGTTACTATTCTGTTATTCAGAAGTTGTGGGAGCTTCATCCCTGGAGGCTTTCAAGAAGAGACTGGGCTGCCCTCGGTCAGAAATGGGTTAGGGTCTCCTGCTTGGGTGGGGGGCTGGACTAGATGACCTCCAATGTCTTTTCCAGGTCTGTTATTGATCTGTTATTCTGAAATTGTGGGAGCTTCATCATTGGAATCTTCTAAGAAGAGGCTGGACTGCCCTTTTGTCAGAAATGGGGTAGGGTCTCCTGCTTGGGGGGGGTTGGACTAGATGACCTTCAAGGTCCCTTCCAGCTCTGTTACTACTCTGTTATTCAGAAGTTATTTGTTTGTTTGTTTGTTTGTTTGGATTTATTGACCGCCCCCTCTCTCCGAAGAGACTCGGGGCGGTGTACAGGAATTTAAGAACATATACATATAACAAATTATAAATAATTAAAACTAAATTAAATGTTTTACCCGGTGTTAAAAAGTTGTGGGAGCTTCATCCCTGGAGGCTTTCAAGAAGAGACCGGGCTGTCATCAGTCAGAAATGGGTTAGGGTCTCCTGCTTGGGTGGGGGGCTGGACTAGATGACCTCCAAGGTCCCTTCCAGCTCTGTTACTATTCTGTTATTCAGAAGTTGTGGGAGCTTCATCCCTGGAGGCTTTCAAGAAGAGACCAGGCTGCCATTGGTCAAAAATGGGTTAGGGTCTCCTGCTTACCTGGGGGGTTGGACTAGATGACCTTCAAGGTCCCTTCCAGCTCTGT
>CM077647.1:181291583-181299083 GCA_039707465.1 Rhabdophis nuchalis
GCTACCAAAGAAAAGATCAAGAGAAGAAGCATTGTCTTCACTAATATCTTCTCATCCAGGGCACAACCTCAAAATAACAGAATAACAGAGTGGGAAGGGAGAGCTTGGAGATCATCTAAACCAACCCTCTGCTCAAGCAGGAGATCCCATCCCATTCCGAAGAAAGGGTTGTCCACTCCCCTGAAAAACCTCCAGTGTTGGAGCACCCACAACTTCTGAAGGCAAGCCCTTCCAGTAATTAATCGTTCTCATTGTCAAGACGTTTCTCCTTAATTCAAGGTTGCTTCTCTCCTTGTTGAGTTTCTATCTGTTGTCTCTTCTCCTGCCTTCTGGTGCTTTGAAGAATAGTTTGACCCCCTCTTCTTTGGGCAGCCCCTCAAATTTAGGAACATTGGTATCATGTCACTCCCTTAGACCTTCGTTTGAGGACAACACAGTAGGAAGGGACCTTGGAGGTCCTCTAGTCCCACCCCCTGCTCAAGCAGGAGTACATCCTTCTCCAAATAACACTTGGGACGGACCTTGGAGGTCCTCTAGTCCGACCCCCTGCTCAAGCAGGAGTCCCAATAGATTGTATGTCCTACGCTAGGAGTGTCCAACCTTGGCCACTTGTGGACTTCAATTCCCAGAATCCACCAACCTTGCCCAAAAGAGTTGTATCTTCTCACAATTTCATATATCCTACAGAATGGGTGTCCAATCTTGTCCACTTTAAGATATATGGACTTCAACTCTCAAAATTTCCCAGTCTTGCCCCCCAAAATAGTTGGGTCTTCTCATAACATCTTATGCCCCTACACTAGGGATATCCAACTTTGGCCACTGGAAGACGTGTGGACTTCAGTTCCAAAATTCCCAGAGTTCCGGGAACTGAAGTCCACACGTCTTCAAGTGGACAAGGTTGGACATCCCTGCCCTACACCATGAGAAGCCGGGACGATCATTCTAACCTTCAGAGGTGCAAGAAGATGTCCATCAAACCACCACACCCAGTCAGAGAAGGGGACCCTCCTGCTGCAAAGCCACACTAACCCCTGAAAATTATGGGATGGCCTTGGAAGGTGACCCAAATGAACCAAGTTTGGCCCCAAACCTCAGATTTCCACCAGGATTGAAAAATGAAACCCTACCTTGTAGAGAGGATGGCACATTGGAAGTTGTCGGAGGGTGGCCATGGTGACTACTTCCGCCAGCAGGTGTGTCCGGAGCGTGTGGGTGAGCACCTGGTGGAGGTGGAAGTCTGAATTGCGCACCCAAGTCTTGGCTAGGATCCAGTCCCATTCCGGATCGCTGGGCAAGAAGATGGGGGACGAGGAAGACTGGTTGAGCTGGGGAAAAGAACAGAAATCTATCTATTGGATAGATGGATGGGTGGGTGGGTAGATGCATGGATGGATGGACAAATGGACAGATGGATGGATGACTGGATGGATGACTGGATGACTGGATGGATGGATGGATGGATGGATGGATGGATGGATGGATGGATGGATGGATGGATGGATGACTGGATGACTGGATGGATGGTTGGATGACTGGATGGATGGTTGGATGACTGGATGGATGGATGACTGGATGGATGGATGACTGGGTGGATGGATGGATGGATGGATGGATGGATGGATGGATGACTGGATGGATGGATGGATGACTGGATGGATGGATTGACTGGATGGATGGATGGATGGATGACTGGATGGATGGATGGATGGATGGATAGATGGATGAGAGACATCATACCTTGATAGCCAAAGGCATGAGGTGTCCTTCAGAGGACAAGTGTAGCAAACACAACGGAGCTGCTATATGCTGTCGATGTCCATTATTTATCCCTGGAGAAAGGCCTTCTAAGATCTGGTAATCCACCAGGAAGATCCTTTGCTTCTGGGGGGAACCGAGAAGAAGAAACTCAGACATGGAAGGGAGGAGAAGTAAGGTGACCAAATTCCAGTGTGTGTGTGTATCTACCAAGAAGGTCCCTTGAAAGCATAAAGTCCCCTTTTCCTTACATTCAGCTCCTCCTGCAGGGTGGTGGAGTCACCAAGCGATTGGGCGACCATCTCTTGGGTCACGGGAAAATTAGATGGGATCTGGGCACATAACCGGATGGTGGTTGGGTTCAGCCCATTTAAGAATTGATAGCCGAAGAATTCATCCTTCTTCCAATATTTCACGACGTGTTCTGGAAGAAGGAATACAGAATAACACAATTGGGCGGGACCTCGAAAGTCTTCTACTCCCACCCTCTGCTCAAGCAGGAGACCCTTTAGCATTTTAGACAAGTGGTTCTCCAATCTCTCCTTAAACACCCCCAGTGATGGAGTGCCCACAACGTCTGGTGGCAAGCTGTTCCCCTGGGTAATTGTCCTCACTGTTTGGAAGTTTCTCCTTAATTCCAGGATGCTTCTCTCCTTGGTTAGTTTCCGTCCATTGCATCTTACTACAAGGCTTTGTTACAAAGGATTGCTGTACTTTCTTCCCTCTAGTAGGTGGCGTTTACAATCCTTCAACACGATCGAATCAATAACTTGTCAAAAGTGACCAGAAAGCCCCAAATTCTCCCCACACGGAGAATTTCCTAATCTTTTCCTTTCGTTATTTTAAGTTTCTCCAGTTCCAATTACATTAACCAACATCTTCTTGGGCTTAGTGTTTTACTCATCGGTGAGGGTTTCCCCCCTTTTTTTCCCTCCCTCCATGTTCCAAGTGACAATTAGCCACTACGGGGTGGGAAAAGGCTCCAAACTTATTCCGGTTGCCCCAGCTTCAGAGCGGTCATTTGAAGTTGGCTGCCACTCCCGCCATTGATCTTTGGGGAGCTGGTTTCTGACCTGTCAAGGAGCTTGCCTCACTCCTCACAGTCCCTGAAATGTCTCTCCTTGTTCCTCATCCCTTCAGGATGATTCTGGTCCGAAGACCTCTCAACGACGGTTTGCCGGCTGGGTTTTTGCGTAGCTCCTCGGAGCTTGCTATTTCCCCAGCCGTTCTCGCCGCGATGCTTTCGGGTTTCCCCCATCCGTTGCTTCTTGTTCGACTTTCAGGTGCTTTGGAGAAACGGTTGACCCTTTCTTCTGTGTGACAGACCCTCAGATATCGGACCACTGCCATCATGCCCCCACCCCCCCTAGTTCTTCTCTGCATTAGAAATTATCAGAAGGAGGATGGGTCAGGTGCCACTTCTAATGGGCTTCAAGCTGCCAAGCAGACCATCACACTACCTGACATCTCTGTCTTGTTAAACCAGAAAACCTTCTTGATGTCCTCCAGGTCCTCCCAGGATTCTTGTCGATCTGAATAGCCCTTCAGTTTGAGTTCCACTGCTCTGAGACAAAGAGAAAAAGCAGGATTGGATAGGTGAGACGTGCCTCCTGCAGCACCTGATGATGATAGCTAGTCTGGTTGTAAAACGGCTGCAAGAAAACAAGGTAGCGCAGAGAGCGACCAAGGACCCCACAATTGTCATCCTCCTCCTCCTCCTCCTCCTCCTCCTCTCAAAACGGCACTTTGGATGTGTAACTAAGTAGTTCGTGTATCATGAACTACTTGATGGGTTTACAAAAGGCACACGAAATGCTAAACGGTGAAGAAAAAGTGGAAATTAAGAGGGAACACTTAAAACAAGGTGGAGGAGAAAAGGAGATGGAAAAGGGACTGAATGAAAAACAAGAATCAACTCCAATGATTGTTTTGGGATTTACGGTGACACCCCAAAAGGAAACAAGGGGAAAGTGCCCACCCACCCCCCAAAAAAGGGGAAAATTAAAAAGCAAAGGTGAGAATAATGGGGAAAGACTGAGGAAAAAACTGGGGAAAGTTACTAAAACAATAGAATCAAAAGGGAGATCTAGCTAGCTAGCTAGCTATCTTTCTATCAGAACATAAGAAGAGCCTTGCTGGAACAGGCCACAGCCCATCCAGTCCAGCCTTCTGTCTCCCACAGTGGCTCCCCATTGGCTTCAGGGTCTTCCCAAGCAGATGTCTTCACCTGCTTATGATTCCCTGCAAATGGCCTTGAGAGATCTCCTGCCTATCTCTCCAACCCGGAGGGTGTCCTTAGGCTTCCATCATGATAGCCATGGATACCCTTGTTCTCCATGAACTCATCTAAAGATGACCTATCTATCAACTATCTCTATCTTCTATCTATCTATCTTCTAATTATCATCTATCTATCTATAATCTCTCTCTATCTTCTCTCTATCTTCTAATTATCATCTATCTATCTATCTTTCTATCTTTCTATCAGAATATAAGAACAGCCTTGCTGGAACAGGCCACAGCCCATCCAGTCCAGCCTTCTGTCTCCCACAGTGGCTCCCCATTTGCTTCAGGGTCTTCCCAAGCAGATGTCTTCACCTGCTTAGGATTCCCTGCAAATGGCCTTGAGAGATCTCCTGCCTATCTCTCCATCCTGGAGGGTGTCCTTAGGCATCCATCATGATAGCCATGGATACCCTTGTTCTCCATGAACTCATCTAAAGATGACCTATCTATCAACTATCTCTATCTTCTATCTATCTATCTTCTAATTATCATCTATCTGTCTATCATCTCTCTCTATCTTCTATCTATCTTCTAATTATCATCTATCTATCTATCTATCTATCTATCTATCTATCTATCTATCTATCTATCAGAACATAAGAACAGCCTTGCTGGAACAGGCCACAGCCCATCCAGTCCAGCCATCTGTCTCCCACAGTGGCTCCCCATTTGCTTCAGGGTCTTCCCAAGCAGATGTCTTCACCTGCTTGTGATTCCCTGCAAATGGCATTGAGAGATATCCTGCCTATCTCTCCACCCCAGAGGGTGTCCTTAGGCATCCATCATGATAGCCAGGGATACCCTTGTTCTCCATGAACTCCTCTCGTCCTTTCTTAAAGGGGTCGAGGCTGACAGCTGTCACCACTTCTTCTGGCAGGGAGTTCCATAGACCAGAGATCCTCTGGGTGAAAAAGTCCTTCCTCTTATTTGTTTGAGGTCCAGCTTCCAAAAGTTTCACGGAGGGCCCCCTAGTTCTAGTGTTGTGCGATAGGGAAAACAGTTTTTCCTTTTCTACTTTGTCCACACTGTGCATGATTTGATAGACTTCAATCAGGTCACCTCTCAGGCGCCGTCGTTCTAGAGGGAAGAGGCCCAGCCGTTGCAGCCTCAGATGGTAAGGAAGGTGTTCCAGCCCCCTCATCCTTCTGGTTGCTCTCCTCTGCCCCTTTTCCATTTCCATAATGTCCTTCTGAAGGTATGGTGACCAGAACTGGACACAATACTCCAGATGGGGCCTCAGCATAGATTTATAAAGCGGCAAAAGGATATACTAGTAGACTAGAATGAAATCGGGTAAATATTGCCAATGGTATATAGTAGTGGGTTCTGTTAGGATATTCAGCCTTCTATTGGGCTGACAATATATATGAGCCTATGTTCTTAAAGAGTCCATGTAGCTTTAAGAACTATGTGTTGAATTCTGATTGGCTGTGATTCTCAGCTCTACCATAAAGGAAGCTCAGGAACACAGTCCGTCCCCTTTTTCGATTCCTTGTGATTTCCTGTGCTTACTGTTTGCCGTTGAGGAGCTGAAGCTGAAGTATTTGTTTTGCAGCACTGTAAGATAACTCTGTGTTTGGTGAAGGACTGTTATTGTTTGAGAAGTTCGTCGGAAGAAGTATTGTAGTTGCTACAAAGTAAAGACTATTTATTTTCTTACTATCAGAGTTTGTAGAGTTTGTGTGTGGTTAAAGCAACGTATCTCTTTACTGTCCGGTGTATTACACTATTCCGCATTTATTTCCTAACACTGGTTACGGGACCAGAGTTGTAACACTGGTTCTGAACCCAGAGTTGCTAACAGATTCCAGCCAGTACGGACCGGTACGGCTCGGTACGAACCGGTACGGCTCGGTACGAACCGGTACGGCTCGGTACGAACCGGTACGGCTCGGTACAGACTGGTACGGCCTGGTACAGACTGGTAAGGCCCAGTACAGCCTGGTACGGACCAGTACGGACCAGTACAGACCAGTACAGATGAACTGGTAGCAGCCGGGAGCAGCTGATAGTGTACCAGAATGTTGGCTGGTTTGGTCCACCCACCAGCCCGCATTCTATAGCTATTTTTAAAGCAACTGGCCAATTGCGCGCACACACACAGCATCCGGCACCTGCACAACCTCTGACAAGTGTCACAGGGGCAGTAGAGTGTGCATGTGTGTGCAGTGCGCATGCACGAACAGGACGCCCAGCGTACCGGTAACGTACCGGTAGCGACGGGGAGAGGAACCTACCACTGGGATATACGTTATCGATAGTAAAAGAAGAAGAATGGATGGAAATGATATGCTAGATTTGATTAACTTGGAGGGGCAAATATTGTATTGTTTCGAAGAAGAAGAAGAAATTAAAATTAAGTGGGGCAATATGGAAAGAAGAAGTTGCTATTCCTTTATAAAAGAAGTCAAAATATGTAACACAACATAAAAACTTTGTTTCTTCTCTATATAAACAAAAATGTAACTGCGTTTGTTCAAAACCGCTAATCTCCGAAACTGCTGCACCAATCGCCACCAAATTTCCACACAACGTTCCTTGCAAGGGAAGCACCCATGATACGTACAGATTGTGTGGATGATGGCACACCTGTGCCAGGTACATGCCGCACAAATGTAAAAGTGCAGCTCTTCTGTGTGTTTCCCTCACTCGCTCACTCGCCCCCCCTCGCCTGCACAGCCCCTCCCACCCCGCCGCTTTTCAGCTCACGCCACTTGCACGAGTGGTGGAGCGGTCTGCGTCATATCCGTGATGGTCGCCTCCTCAGCGGCCTCTCTCTCCTCCGCCACCGCTGCCCCCCCTCCGCCAACTTCCCTCCCCCAGAAGGCCGCTGCAGAGTCAGCGGCCTCTCCTCCACCGCTGCCTCTGCCCCCCATCCGCCAACTCCCCCCCAAGACCGCTGCAGAGCCAGCGGCCTCTCTCTCCTCTCTCTCTAGGTAGATAGGTATGTAAGTAGGTAGGTAGGTAGGTAGGGGGAGAGAGGGAGAAATAAAGTAGGTAGATAAGTAGGTAGGTAGAGAGAGAGAGGGAAAATACAGTAGGTAAGTAGGTAGGTAGGTAGAAAGAGAAGGGGAAAATATAGTAGGTAGGTAGGTAGAGAGAGAGAGGGAAAATACAGTAGGTAGGTAGAGAGAGAAAGAGAGGGAAAATACAGTAGGTAGGTAGAGAGAGAGAGGGAAAATACAGTAGGTAGGTAGGTAGAGAGAGAGGGGGGGAAATACAGTAGGTAGGTAGGTAGAGAGGGGGGGGGAAATACAGTAGGTAGGTAGGTAGAGAGAGAGAGGGAAAATACAGTAGGTAGGTAGGTAGAGAGAGAGAGGGAAAATACAGTAGGTAAGTAGGTAGGTAGAGAGAGAGGGGGAAAATACAGTAGGTAAGTAGGTAGAGAGGGGGGGAAATACAGTAGGTAGGTAGGTAGGTAGAGAGAGAGAGGGAACATACAGTAGGTAGGTAGGT
>CM077647.1:181304083-181314083 GCA_039707465.1 Rhabdophis nuchalis
ATGCTAAACTAAAAATTACCCCTAAAAACCCCTAACCTAAAAAGAGACTACCCAAGGCCGGCCAGGCGAAAAAAGTGTGTCTTTAATTTTAAGCGGAAGGAGCGGAGGTCCGTGGTTGTCCTAATATCGGGGGGAAGGTCGTTCCAGAGGGCTGGGCCCGCCACAGAGAAGGCCCTTCCCCTGGGCGTCGCCCACTGACAAAGTCTAGTGGACGGCACCCGGAGCAGTCCCTCTCTGTGGGAGCGTATCGGCCGTGAGGATGTATGAGGCAAGATCCGATCCCGCAGATAACTAGGTCCCGAGCCATGGAGCGCTTTGAAGATGATAATTAACACCTTGAAGCGCACCCGGAAGACGACAGGCAGCCAATGCAGCTCGCGCAGGAGCGGTGTTACATGGGCAAACCTAGAGGTGCCCATAATTGCTCGCGCGGCTGCGTTCTGGACCAACTGAAGCCTCCGGGTGCACCTCAAGGGGAGCCCCATGTAGAGAGAGTTGCAATAATCCAGTCGGGATGTCACGAGAGCATGAGTGACTGTGCGAAGGGCGTCCCGATCCAATAGGGGGCGCAACTGGCGTACCAGGCGGACCTGGTAAAACGCCCTCCTGGCCACGGCTGTCACTTGATCTTCCATGGACAGCCGGGTATCCAGGAGGACACCCAAGTTGCGCGCCCCATCCACAGGGGCAAGATGTTCGCCCCCTATGGCCAGAGATGGAATCATCTGGTTGAATCGGGCAGCCGGAAACCACAGCCACTCGGTCTTGGTCGGGTTGAGCCTGAGTCCGTTACTTCCCATCCAGGTCCGCACGGCTTCCAGGCACTGGCACATCACCGCTACGGCATCGTTGGGGTGGTTTGGGGTAGATATGTACAGCTGGGTGTCATCAGCGTACAGATGGTACTCTACCCCAAAACCACGGATGATCTCACCCAGCGGCTTCATATATGCATTAAACAGGAGAGGCGAGAGGACCGACCCCTGAGGCACCCCACATGTGAGGGGTCTCGAGGTCGACCTCTGCCCTCCTGCCAACACAAATTGCGATCGGCCAGAGAGGTAGGAGGAGAACCACCGTAACACGGTGCCTCCCACCCCCAACCCCCCCAGCCGATGCAATAGGATACCATGGTCGATGGTATCGAAAGCCGCCGAGAGGTCTAATAGGACCAGGATGGAGGAACAACCCCCATCTCTGGCCCTCCAGAGATCATCGACCAACGCGACCAATGCCGTCTCGGTGCTATGCCCGGGCCGAAAGCCGGACTGGCGCGGGTCTAGATAATCAACTTCCTCCAGGTGACGGGGAAACTGTTGTGCCACCACACTCTCAACAACCTTCGCCAAAAAGGGAAGGTTGGAGACTGGACGGTAGTTGTTTAAAAGAGCTGGATCCAAAGAGGGCTTCTTGAGGAGGGGCCTCACCATAGCCTCTTTTAGGGAAGCAGGCAAGGAACCCTCACTCAAGGATGCGTTGATAACCTCTTGGAGCCAGCCTCGTGTCACCTCCCAGGATGCCAGTACAAGCCAGGAGGGACACGGGTCCAATAAACATGTGGTGGCTCGCAGTCGCCCACGTAACCTGTCCATATCATCGGAAGCAACGGAGTCAAACTCCTCCCAAACAAGATCCGCCTCGCGGCACTCCACTGGACCAGCAATGGGGGCTAGCTCGTTCTGTATCTGAGCGATTTTCTCCTGCAGAAAAGTCACAAATTCCTCTGCTCTACCCTGTAGTGGGGCTTCCCGCACCCTCTGTTGAAGGAGGGAGCGGGTCACCCTAAACAGGGCGGCAGGGCGGTTTTCTGCGGATGCTATGAGAGTTGCACAATGATGACGTTTGGCCACTCTCAGCGCCACAATGTAAGTCCGTAAATGGGGTCTTACCTGTGTCCGGTCAGATTCAGATCGAGTATACCTCCATCTTCTCTCTAGGCATCTCTTGTGGCGTTTCATCACCCTTAGCTCCTCGGTAAACCAAGGAGCCAGGGTGGCTCGCCGCCGCAAGAGAGGCCGCAAGGGCGCGACCCGATCCAAGGCTCCCACGGCCGCAGTATTCCATGCGGCCACGAGGTCCTCCATCAGGGCGCGGGTCAGGGGTACAGGAAGTGGCCCAAGCGCCGCCTGGAACCCGTCAGGGTCCATCAGGCGCCTGGGGCGGAACCAGATAGGTGACTCAGGTTCCGCCTCCCCGCGGTGGGGAGTAGCGGTTGGAAAGTCGAGCCGGAGAAGTGAGTGGTCTGACCATGACAAGGGTGTGATGACTATATCCCCTGTACCCAGATCACTCTTCCATTGGCCTGAGACAAAGATGAGATCCGGTGTGTGTCCACCCTCGTGGGTGGGGCCTTGAATTAATTGGGTCAGGTCCATGGCCGTCATGGAAGCCATGAACTCCCGAGCTACCGCGGATGATTCGCCCACCGATGGCAGATTAAAGTCCCCCATGACCAAAAGTCTGGGGGTCTCAACTGCCATCGTAGCGATCACCTCGAGGAGCTCGGGCAGGGCTGCTGCTACATAGCGGGGAGCCAGGTATACAACCAGCACGCCCAACTGCCTCCCTAGGCCCCACTTCACGCAGAGGGACTCACAACCGGTGGTCTGTGGCACAATGGTCTCTCTCGGCTCAAGACCTTCCCTAATAATAACCGCTACCCCACCACCCCTGCCTAGGGCCCGGGGCTGATGAAAAGCGCGGTAACCTGGTGGGCACATTTCAACGAGGGGGAGTCCTCCCTCGTGGCCCAACCAGGTCTCCGCAATTCCTACCAGGTCCGGCTCCCCCTCTGACACAAGGTCATGGATGAGGGGGGCTTTGTTGACAACGGACCTGGCGTTGCAAAACATCAGCCGCGGGCCCTGGCTCTGCACTCCCTGACCACCTAGCCTGCGGGGGTTGTGGCACCTGACCGTTTGCAACCAACGGCCGCGTGCCCCCAACCGGGAGGATGAAACTTGTCTCCCCTCAGACCTGCCTCTCCCCACGACCCTGTTGATGGGTATGCCCTCCACCGGGACGACTCTTATTTCCCCCCTCCCGTCGGGACCTTCCGCTGCCCTCCGCTGGCTGCTGGTCCGGCCCTTTCTTTCTTTCTCCGTCTCTACCTTTCTGCACCCTCCCCCCTCCCTGGTACCCCCTAAAACAGACAATAATCTACGTATTAAAAAACCCCTAAAACCACGCTTTTCTTCTACTATGCCTTTTCTATTGTGGGAAAATGGGAGGAGGGGATTGTACGGAATTAGAGGATATGCAGCCAAAACAAAATTCCTTTCTAGAAAACCAAGGTCATCCTTTATTCTTTGTACCTCTGCACCTGACCGGAACTGAATGGGTGGAAGCTGCCAGTGTGGCAGTGGGAGACCATGGGATGGGACTTGTGGGTGTGTGGGGGACCATGGGATGGGACTTGTGGGTGTGTGGGGGCAAGAACTTTCAACTGGGTGGGGAAAACCGGGAAGCCTTCAGATTCAGGTTTTCCCAGATGTGCCAACATGGGTCTCTTCATAAATTGGAACTTTAAGGAATACTTTGAAGGTTGACGTGCCCTTCAGTTATTCCCAACTTTGAGAATGAAGTGTGGATTTCAACTCCCGGAATTCTCCTACCTTTACAATAAACTGAGTTGGAAGGGACCTTGGAGGTCTTCTAGTCCAACTTCTCCAGCACAGCAAAGTCTGGAGTTTTTTATATTGAAAAAGTTTTATTGAGTTTTACAATTTTTTTTAACAAAAAGGGTAGGGTAAGGTGAGTTGAAAAGATATTTTGAGAACTTTCAAGTCCGGGAACGTTGGCCCCTCCTGGGCTTCTTAATAAGACATTGGCAATACATTTTTCAATAATACAACAAGGTGAAAATAAATGCATACATATAAATTCTAAATTCTATGCTGGCAGTCGTGTACAAACATCCAGATAAAAATTATACTGTATTAATAAAAGTAAAAATAAAAGTCATTTTTTAGATCTAAGTCTCTTAGCAATTGTGTCTTCTTGTTCTCCTTCCTGGCCCCCAGTGGGTGGGGCCGTGGCCCCCTCTGCCCCTCCCGGATCTTCCCCCAGGGTAGAGGAATGTTTTTTAAGAAAGGCTTCCGCCTCTGCAATTGTTTTAATCCTTATTCTTCCTCCTTCCCAGAACACCAGCATCCCTTCCGGCATCGCCCACTTAAACCAAATCCCGTGGTTAAACAATTTTTTAGATAAGAAGGAATACCTCCTTCTCATCTCTCTAATTTTTTTTGGGACCTGTTTCAAGATAGCGACTTCCTTTTTTTGGTAAATTAACGGATCTCCTCTTTGGGTTTGTGTAAATAGTCTGATAAAATTGTACTCATGAGATCAGGAAGGCATTCACCAGATTCCTCAGAAACATTCTGAAATCTTAAAAAGTATGACATCCTCTCAAAATCCATCCTAGACATATGACCAGACAAATCTCCAATTTCAGTATTAATATTTTTAAGTTCTTCCTTTGCCCCAGCCAGCCCCACTTCCAACTCCTCGGTCTTCTGTGTATTCTGCATTAATTTTTTCTGTGTCTCCAAAAGTTCAAGTTTAGTGCTGGTATGATCTTTTCTAAATTCTCTAATTTCCAGCACCAAGGAGTTTAACACTGTTTCCATAGCTGTCATTCTCTCTTCCAATCCTGGATTTCCTGGTTGTTTTTTTGAAGCCATGGTTTAAGTCAGTGCCACTAAGATGGCGTTTTTTGGGTGCGGCCGCTGGAGCAAATCCCGGGAAAGAGGTTCAGAAAAGTTGTAAAAAAGTTCTAATGTCCAGAGAGCAAAACACTTTCCACTGTCAATTATTAAGACAAAGAAGGCAATCCAGGGAAGGAATCAATTAATCCAGAAAATCCTCCGTTGATAGAAGGAGGCAATCCAAATCACAAAGGGGTGTTGGTAATTTTCCATAAAAAAATAGGCATTCAGGAACAAAGGGCAGCCATCTTCCACCACCCTCTCTGGCAGCCAGCCGGAGAAAATAGCAAAGAAAATTGTTTCAGTAAAGCCGGACTTAGATACATTGTATGAAAACAAGCCGCGGAAGACTTTCACTTGTTCCGCAAAAGTCCGGATGCGAAATATCCGCTCCCTGCATTCCAGGAGCCATTTCTGCGCACCGCTGTTATAAATCCGAGGGGGGGGGTTAGCAAACAAACACCCCCCTCCACGTTTCTCTCATCCAAAGCCGCCAGCAATAAAGTTAAAGTCACTTACGCTCCACCTCGCATTCAAAGCCCCGGCAAAGCCATCCGGCCCGATCGCTCCGTTCTCTCCAAATCAATCAATTGTTGCCGTCCTCCGTTGGCGAAGGGAACCAAGCCCCCCGCAGCATGTCTTCTTCCACCTAGACCGAAGACAAGGACTGGTCCCCGGCTGCCGCCAGGCTGAACAGGTCCAGGCAAGCCAGCCCTACGGAGGGTCCCCCCAAAAAAGGGGCACCCCACCCCGTTTGGGGCAGAAAAAAGAACAAAATGGCGGACGAACCCCAAGGCTCGTCCGTCGCCGCCAGGAACAGGAACAGGCAAAGTCTGGAGTTTTAAGTCCCCAAGTTTGGGAAACAAAATCATGGAGTCGAAAGGGACCTTGGGGGTCTTCTAGTCCAGCCCCTGTGCTCAAGCAGGAGATCCCAGACACTTCAGGCAAGTGGCTACTCAATTTCTTCATAAAAAAATCTCCATTGGGCAGGAATAGGCAGGATAGGACAAAATAGAAATAAGGGTATGGTTGGGTGGGATAAGAAAGGATAGAAAACAATAATATAGAATGGAATATAGAATATAGAATCTATATAAATAAAATTTAAAATAGTTTGTGCAAAATCGCTAATCTCAGAAAGTACTGCACCTATCGCCACCAAATTTTCACACAATGTTGCTAAGAAAGGGCATAATAATCATATATACACTTTGTGTGGCTGACACACGTGTGTCATGTGCAAGCAGCACAAACGTAAAAGGTACGCACTTCTCAGATTTTCACCTCCCTGTAGCTCCTCCCACCCGGTTGCTTCTTATGATGCTTCACACACATACCCCTCACATTTCCAATGGTCATTTCCTCAGCAACCTAACAAGCATCCAAAGTTCCACACTGTATGTAGGCCTACCAGGCCCAAAACAAGGCACAGAGGATAGCACACTCCCAGGTGGCCCATAGAGGGATAGAGAGAGAGAGGAAAAAATACAGTAGGTAGGTAGGTAGGTAGGTAGGTAGGTAGGTAGGTAGGTAGGTAGGTAGGTAGGTAAAGGGATAGAGAGAGACAGGGAAAAATACAGTAGGTAGGTAGGTAGAAAGAGAAAGAGAAAGAGAAAGAGGAACAGGAACAGGAACAGGAACAGGAACAAGAACAAGAAAAAGAACAAGAACAAGAACAAGAATAGAATAGAATAGAATAGAATAGAAGAGAATAGAAGAGAATAGAAGAGAATAGAATAGAATAGAGATATAGAAATGGAATAGAATGGAATGGAATATAGAATATAGAATATAGAATTAGAATTAGAATTAGAATTAGAATTAGAATTAGAATTAGAAAGAGAAAGAGGAACAGGAACAAGAACAAGAACAAGAACAAGAACAAGAACAAGAATAGAATAGAATAGAATAGAATAGAATAGAATAGAATAGAATAGAGATATAGAAATGGAATAGAATGGAATGGAATATAGAATTAGAATTAGAATTAGAATTAGAATTAGAATTAGAATTAGAATTAGAATTAGAATTAGAATTAGAATTAGAATTAGAAAGAGAAAAAGGAACAGGAACAAGAACAAGAACAAGAATAGAATAGAATAGAATAGAATAGAATAGAATAGAATAGAATAGAATAGAATAGAATAGAATAGAGATATAGAAATGGAATAGAATGGAATGGAATATAGAATTAGAATTAGAATTAGAATTAGAATTAGAATTAGAATTAGAATTAGAATTAGAATTAGAATTAGAATTAGAAAGAGAAAGAGAAAGAGAAAGAGGAACAGGAACAAGAACAAGAACAAGAACAAGAATAGAATAGAATAGAATAGAATAGAGATATAGAAATGGAATAGAATGGAATGGAATATAGAATTAGAATTAGAATTAGAATTAGAATTAGAATTAGAATTAGAAAGAGAAAAAGGAACAGGAACAGGAACAAGAACAAGAATAGAATAGAATAGAATAGAATAGAATAGAATAGAATAGAATAGAGATATAGAAATGGAATAGAATGGAATGGAATATAGAATTAGAATTAGAATTAGAATTAGAATTAGAATTAGAATTAGAAAGAGAAAAAGGAACAGGAACAGGAACAAGAACAAGAATAGAATAGAATAGAATAGAATAGAATAGAATAGAATAGAATAGAATAGAGATATAGAAATGGAATAGAATGGAATGGAATATAGAATTAGAATTAGAATTAGAATTAGAATTAGAATTAGAATTAGAATTAGAATTAGAATTAGAATTAGAATTAGAATTAGAAAGAGAAAAAGGAACAGGAACAAGAACAAGAACAAGAATAGAATAGAATAGAATAGAATAGAATAGAATAGAATAGAATAGAATAGAATAGAATAGAATAGAATAGAGATATAGAAATGGAATAGAATGGAATGGAATATAGAATTAGAATTAGAATTAGAATTAGAATTAGAATTAGAATTAGAATTAGAATTAGAATTAGAATTAGAATTAGAATTAGAAAGAGAAAGAGAAAGAGAAAGAGGAACAGGAACAAGAACAAGAACAAGAACAAGAATAGAATAGAATAGAATAGAATAGAGATATAGAAATGGAATAGAATGGAATGGAATATAGAATTAGAATTAGAATTAGAATTAGAATTAGAATTAGAATTAGAATTAGAAAGAGAAAAAGGAACAGGAACAGGAACAGGAGCAAGAACAAGAACAAGAACAAGAACAAGAACAAGAATAGAATAGAATAGAATAGAATAGAATAGAATAGAGATATAGAAATGGAATAGAATGGAATGGAATATAGAATATAGAATTAGAATTAGAATTAGAATTAGAATTAGAATTAGAAAGAGAAAGAGGAACAAGAACAAGAACAAGAACAAGAACAAGAATAGAATAGAATAGAATAGAATAGAATAGAATAGAATAGAATAGAGATATAGAAATGGAATAGAATGGAATATAGAATATAGAATATAGAATATAGAATATAGAATATAGAATATAGAATATAGAATATAGAATATAGAATATAGAATATAGAATAGAATTAAAATTAGAATTAATAAGAATATAGAATATAGAATATAGAATATAGAATATAGAATATAGAATAGGGTAGGGTAGGGTAGGGTAGGGTAGAGTAGAGTAGAGTAGAGTAGAGTAGAGTAGAGTAGAGTAGAGTAGAGTAGAGTAGGGTAGAGTAGAGTAGAGTAGAGTAGAATAGAATAGAATATAGAATATATTCTCCGGGACTTCTCCGGGTGCCGTCCACTAGACTTTGTCAGCGGGCGACGTCCAGGGGAAGGGCCTTCTCTGTGGCGGGCCCAGCCCTCTGGAACGACCTTCCCCCCGACATTAGAACAACCACGGACCTCCGCTCCTTCCGTCAGAAATTAAAAACACACTTTTTCTGCTTGGCCGGCCTAGGTTAGTCTCGACCTTTGAGGGTTTAGGGATCATTAGTTTTAATATGGGGATTTTAGTGCAGGGACAATTAAATTTAATTTGTTTTTACTTATTGTATCTATTTTTGTATATTTCTATGTGTTTTAATTCTTCCCTGTACACCGCTCCGAGTCCCCTTGGGGAGAGGATGCGGTATATAAAAATAAAATATTATTATTATTATTATTATAGAATATAGAATATAATTAGAATAAGAATATAGGATAGAATAGAATAGAATAGAATAATATAGAATATAGAATATAATATATAGAATATAGAATATAGAATATAGAATATAGAATATAGAATATAGAATATAGAATATAGAAATAGAATAGAATGTAGAATATAAAATATAGAATATAGAATATAGAATAGGATAGGGTAGGGTAGAGTAGGGTAGAGTAGGGTAGAGTAGAGTAGAGTAGAGTAGAGTAGAATAGAATAGAATAGAATATAGAATATAGAATATCGAATATAATTAGAATAAGAATATAGGATAGAATAGAATAGAATAGAAGATAGAAGATAGAAGATAGAATATAGAATATAGAATATAGAATATAATATATATTATATAGAATATAGAATATAGAATATAGAATATAGAATATAGAATATAGAATATAGAATATAGAATAGAATAGAATGTAGAATATAAAATATAGAATATAGAATTAATACAGAATATAGAAATGTAATAGAATAGAATAGAATAGAATAGAATTTAGAATAGAATTTAGAATAGAATAGAATAGGGTAGAATTTAGAATAGAATTTAGAATAGAATAGAATAAAATAGAATAGAATAGAATAGAATAGAATAGAATAGAATTTAGAATAGAATTTAGAATAGAATTTAGAATAGGAATAGAATAGAATAGAATTTAGAATAGAATTTAGAATAGAATTTAGAATAGAATAGAATAGAATAATATAGAATATAGAATATAATATATAGAATATAGAATATAGAATATAGAATATAGAATATAGAATATAGAATATAGAATATAGAATATAGAAATGGAATAGAATAGAATAGAATAGAATGTAGAATATAAAATATAGAATATAGAATATAGAATAGGATAGGGTAGGGTAGAGTAGGGTAGAGTAGGGTAGAGTAGAGTAGAGTAGAGTAGAGTAGAGTAGAATAGAATAGAATAGAATAGAATAGAATAGAATAGAATAGAATAGAATAGAATAGAATAGAATATCGAATATCGAATATAATTAGAATAAGAATATAGGATAGAATAGAATAGAAGATAGAATATAGAATATAGAATATAGAATATAGAATATAGAATATAATATATATTATATAGAATATAGAATATA
>CM077647.1:181319083-181329083 GCA_039707465.1 Rhabdophis nuchalis
AGGTGTTGGTTACCATCTTGAAAGCGCTCCATGGCTTAGGACCTGGGTACCTACGAGATCGCCTTCTGCCACCGAGAGCCTCCCACCGGCCCCTACGCTTCCCTAGAGAGGGTCTCCTCATGGTGCCGTCGGCTAGACAATGTCGACTGGCGACACCCAGGGGGAGAGCCTTCTCCGTGGGAGCCCGTCCTCTGGAACGAATGGCCCCCAGAGTTACGAATTACCCCTTACCTACGCACCTTCCGCCGTGCTCTCAAATCCTTTTTCTTTTTCAACAAGCCGGGCTGGCGTAAATATGAATTTTTATTCATTTTAATTGGGGTTTGTTGGGGGGGGGGGTGTTAATCTTACGAGAGGCCAAATTATTTCATATGTTTTTAAACTTTTGTCTATCTGTTTTACTTTGGCTGTACACCGCCCTGAGTCCTTCGGGAGTAAGGCGGTATAAAAATTGAAAAAGAATTATCTTGAAGCAGATCCCAAAAAAGATTAGGGAGGTGAGGAGGAAGTATTCCTTCTTATCTAAAAAATTGTTTAAACACGGGATTTGGTTTAAGTGGGCGATGCCAGAAGGGATGTTGGTGTTCTGGGAAGGAGGAAGAGTAAGGATTAAAACAGTGGCTGAGGCGGAAGCCTTTCTTAAAAAACACTCCTCTACCCTGGGGGAAGATCCGGGAGGGGCAGAGGGGGCCACGGCCCCGCCCACTGGGGGCCAGGAAGGAGAACAAGAAGACACAATTGCTAAGAGACTCAGATCAAAAAAATGACTTTTATCTTTATTAATACAGTAAAAATTTTATCTGGATGTTTGTACACGACTGCCAGCATGGTACTTAGAATTTATGATGTATGCATTTATTTTCACCTTGTAGTATTATTGAAAAATGTATCACCAATGTCTTATTAAGAAGCCCTGGAGGGGCCAACGATCTCGACGTGAAAGTTCTCAAAATATTTCTGTACTTCACCTTACCCTACCCTACCTGAAAAAATTTGTAAAAACCAATAAAACTTTTGCAACGCAAAAATTGAAAACGAATAAAAAGTCAAACCACCTTCAAGGCCTGGGAAATAACGTCCACTTAGCCGGTTTCCGTTTTGCGGTCATCTGGAGCAGACTTCCTGTTCTCCTTCCCGTTTTTCCGCGCCCTTCCCCCTGCACCTGCAGCTGGTTTTATTAGACTGGGAAACAGTTTCTCGCCTACTGGAAGCTGGGTAGAATGGAGAGACGTTGAATGTTTGGGACCCTTTCGTTGCAAAGAAGGGAGTCCCGTGGAAATGAACCCGTGGTGGGATTCAGCCAGTTCGCACCTATTCGGGAGAACCGGTTGTTAACTTTCTAACCAGTTCGGAGAACCGGTTGCTGGAAGAAATCTCATGTTGCTTTTTCCCCCACTTTACAGGGCTAATCCTGTAAGTAAAGAAGGAAGGAAGGAAGGAAGGAAGGAAGGAAGGAAGGAAGGAAGGAAGGAAGGAAGGAAGGAAGGAAGGAAGGAAGGAAGGAAGGAAGGAAAACATCCTGGTGTTGTTTCTAGCCTAACCTTTATTGCTCTGTTTACAGAAACTGCCTCTCCGGTTAACCCTTATTGCATTGGCCACACCCACCCTGTCACATGATCATCAAGCCCCACCTACCCAGCTGGCCATTGAATCCCACCACTGAAATGAACCCTATTCCCTCCGCGAGTCAACGTCGGCCTCCGACTCAAAACTACTGGTTAGACGGTAAGCCACGAACACGCCAGTCAACGGGACAAGGCACTCGTTAGGTATAGGAACAGAGGCCAAACCCCACTCTGCGCTAGCATGGATGGCGTTGCCTAGTTGGGCCGTGAAATGTCCTGCAAGAAAATAGCCCAAGCTCAGAGAGAGTACCAAGGACCCCCTAGTCGTCTTCTTCCCCCCTCCCCTTCCTCCTCTTCCTCTCTCTAAACCCCCTTTCTTTTAGCACTCATGATGTCAGCCAATTGGGTCATGAAAGATCTGCACCAAGGACCCCGCTGTCATCTTCTGTGGGGAGAGGGAGCGGTTAATAAATTCAACTTTATTATATTATTACTTTATTATTATTCTTCCTCCACCTCCTCCTCCCAAACCCCACTCCCTTCTACCACTGATAACGTTACCTAGTTGGGCCCTGAAATGCCTGCGAGAAAACCCACCAAGCTTATAAACCACCAAGGATCCCACAATCCTTTTCTTTCTACTCCTCCTTTTCTTCTTCCTCCTCCTCCCCCTTCCAAACCCCACTCCCTTCGAATGCTGATATGGTTACCTAGTTGGGTCATGAAATGTCTGCAAAAAACCCACCAAGCTTATAGACTACCAAGGACCTCCCCTACACCTCTCCTCCTCCTCCTCTTCCTCCTCTTCTTCTTCTTCCTCCTCCTCCCCCTCCCACCTAACAGTGTATATCACCTGTGCTGTTTGCTGTTTGCTGCAAGGAAGGCAAATGGCTAGGAGGCAGAGGCAGATTATTTTTCCCCTGGTTTTCCTCCCCAAAAGCGAGAGGCGTCTTATACTTCGGAGCCTCTTATACTCCGAAAAATACGGTAACGTGAAATGTTAAATTGTCCCGTTGAGCCACGAGGACAGCCGTGGCAAGGGGGGCGTTTCACCAGGTTCGCCTGGTGCAACAGTTGCGTCCCCTATTGGACTGGGACGCCCTTCGCACAGTCACTCATGCGCTTGTGACGTCCCATCTAGACTACTGTAACGCTCTCTACATGGGGCTCCCCTTGAGATGCACCCGAAGGCTGCAGCTGGTCCAAAATGCGGCCGCGCGGGCAGTTCTGGGAGTCACTAGATACTCCCACGTAACACCGCTCCTGCGCGGCCTGCACTGGCTGCCTGTGGCCTTTCGGGTGCGTTTCAAGGTGTTGGTTATTATCTTTAAAGCGCTCCATGGCACAGGACCTAGTTATTTGCGGGATCGCATCCTGCCCCATACATCCCTTCAGCCGATTCGCTCTCACAGAGAGGGACTTCTCCGGGTGCCGTCCACCAGGCAATGCCAGCGGGCGACGCCCAGGGGAAGGGCCTTCTCTGTGGTGGGCCCGACCCTCTGGAATGACCTTCCCCCTGACATTAGAACGACCACAGACCTCTGCTCCTTCCGCCAGAAACTCAAAACTCACCTGTTTCATCTAGCCTAATTCACCTGGCCTAATTCCATGCTTCCCGCCTCAGTTTGTAATTTTAAATTATTTTATTTGGTTTTAAGGTTACGTTTTTAATTTTTATAAATTTGTACAGAGGATTATTTAATTCGATTTTAGTTTATACGTATTGTTGATTGTCATAATTATTATTTTTTAAATTTTTACCTGTACACCGCTTGGAGTCCCTTTCGGGGAGAGGGGGCGGTCTAGAAATCCAATAAATAATAATAATAAGGAGTTGGTCCCGCAGTGAGTCGTCCCGTCCTGAACTGGCTTGGCCATTGTAACTCTTTATTGCTGGTGTTTTGGTTCCCTCTAGTGTCCCTTTGCAACTTTCACCAAGCCGCCGTTCCTAAGAAGGCTTAGTTCAGGAGTCGGAAATCTTAAAATACTCAAAGAGCCACAAAGGTCCTAACTGAACCCCCCCCCTCACCTGTTCAATTCTGGAGCCGACCGGAAGTCCCCTTCCCGCATGATAGAGTTGCCTCCTAGCACTGGCCTTGTCAATGTTGGCGGGAGTGATCTTAGTGGTTCTTTGATCGGGCTGTTTACTGTTGGCTTGTTTGGCAATTCCTCGATTGTGGTATTGTTTGCTTCTCAACTGTCGATCTGATGTTAATCAGGGAATTAATCTATGCTCATCTGGGTGTTGATTGCTGTGGGGAGGGGGCCATGTTTTGTGTTCTCTTTTTGGCTGGTTGATTGTCTCGTTTGCACACTACATGGATGTCGTTTGCGTCTTTGTGCCCATTGCCAGAATCCTGAACGGTCGGGCTTCGAGAGTGTGGAAGATCAAGCGTGGTGGGTCCACTTTTTGGCGTTACCAATTGGCACATGTCTACTAGGACCTCCACACAATCCCTATGACTTCTCGCGGACAACGTTGCACACTTACCCCTCCTCCCGCTTCAGCCTCACCCCGAATCCTCTCGTGATCCATTTTATCTCCTCTGACTGAAAGCAATCACAACGGCAGCCCGGCAGTTTTGCAAAATATATATTTGTAAATCAAACACACAGACCAAAACCAGGGGGCGGCAATCTTAAAACACCATTTGGATTCATTTCCCACAGAAAAGAAAACACCGGGAACCACAAAAACCTACCAGTAGTCGAAAAGCTCAATAAATTGCGTGCCAGTGGGTGTAGCACCTTGGCGGTTGTGACACATATTTTGAGCAACAGGGAGCCGCAGAGGAGGGATAAAAGAGCCACATGCGGCTCCAGAGGGCGCAGGTTGCCGACCCCTGGACCAAACCCATGAATGACATTGATGAAAATGAACATTTTTGCTTGTGGGAGAATATTCAAGATCCTGAATACTGGATTTTTGGGGGGAGGGGGGATAGAAAAATAAGGATTCCTGTTCTTTTTCCCCCCGTCAAGAAAATATAATCTTATACATCTGTATCTTTATATTTAGAGCAAATCTTACAATTCGGACGTGAAATTATTTTCGCCGTAACTTTGAAACGACGGGCTTAATCGGGAGACTCCAAATAATTAAATTTCAGGTCGTTTTGGAGCGGTTTAGCGAAAGATCAAATTCTGTTTTTAATCCTGTGGGGTTACGGAGTGGTCTTCCTTACTCTCACAGCCAGTGGGGAATTCTGGGAGTTGAGATCCAGACCCCGTGAAAGTGACGAGTTCGAAAATTCACTGCGAAAACTGGATTACGGGTCTTGGAGAATTCAAAATCGCGTGGGGAAATTTGGGGAAAGGCCCAAACTTTCTTGGTTCGGTATACAACATTTCTCCATTTTGGTCACTTTGTGGATTTCAACTCCCAGAATCCCCCAGGCTGGCTAGCTGGGGGGAATTCTGGGAGTTGAAGTCCACATGGTTTAACGTGACCAAAATGGAGAAACACTGCGAAAAAAAATCAGTTACTTCAAAATGCTATATTTAAACACCGTTATTTTTCCAGAAGGACGTTTTGAGGCAACCTGTTTCCTCAAATTCGGATCTCCAAATTCATCCTTGTCTCCCATCCTCAAGTAGATTTAAAAAAAAAAAAAAATACGCACGTTTTAACACAATTTCTCCTCAAAATAGCTAAAACCAACATTCTTGGATTGTAGAACAGTTGGGCCTGGTCCTACTTCTCTATTTCATATTGTCCTCTCTACAGCTGCTTTTGAGGTGGAGATAAATTAAATTAAATCAAAATAAATTAAATTCAGACTCCTGGCTCGGTAGAGGAAACAAATTCTTTAAGAAAAAGCCCTTTTTGTGTATAAATTGTCACAAACATTCCTTCCGAGGGAACGCCGATATCGAACGGTTGAAGTCCAACCTTCATTGGTGTCCACGAATATTGCCTCATTCGCTGTACAATCTCTAACCTCCATCCCAGCTTCACCTCTGCATGGATTTGGTTTCTTCTAGAAAATCAGAAGGCCATCAACAAGCTCTCCTTGAAGGTCTCCTTCTGTTGTGCTGTGTCCACCAAGCCCTCCAAGACCAGTCCCAGCTGGATTATCTCTCCGCGATTTCTCTGAAATCATTGTCTTCCATTTTGTTTTTTAACGCCTTCCTCGCCGCTTGCTCTCTTTGCTATGGAAATAATTAACGATATTATGGAATCCAGATGTCCATCTTTACCAAAAGCCAGAGCGATGGGAAGTCAAGAACGACCGCCATTCCTGGCTTGGCCAAAGTCCCACCCGTGTTCCTTGGCTCTGCTCTAAAGACTTCAAAGGAGGAGGACCGAGTTG
Organism: Rhabdophis nuchalis; assembly: GCA_039707465.1. Lineage (NCBI taxonomy): Eukaryota > Metazoa > Chordata > Lepidosauria > Squamata > Natricidae > Rhabdophis > Rhabdophis nuchalis. Next base: position 181,324,962 of record CM077647.1, read on the forward strand.
ACCGAGATCCCACAGCCTTCATCTCACCGTTCGTCACCGCGACGAGTAAGAAGTCCGAGACCCAGCCGAAGTCACGTCACACACACATTAGAAGTTCGAAAGTAGCAGAAGATACGGAAGGGAAGGGAGGCATCCCTTTGGATTATTATGGGATGGTTCCCTTCCCAGGTGTGGATTGGTCCTCTTGCCCAAAGGCCTTCAGTAGAAAACTCCTGGGAGTGGGTTGACCTGGTTAAAGAAGAGCAATGAAGAGTTATTAATATCTATCTATCTATATATATATATATATATATATATATTTCAGATGTTCAGTGTCCCAATGTTTCATACTGATCTTAATTGTGTATGCAACAACAAAAATCACAACCCACCAGCTCACAGGAAATCGGACCACGTCTTGTTAACAGCTACCAACCAAGTCAAAGAGCCGGAAAGCGGTCCATGACTCGGAAGTAGCTGAACAAACAACACACACACTAATTTGCACCACATAAAAAGGTATCTGAATGCCAGTAGAATAGAATGGAATGGAATGAAAAATAGAACAGAATAAATAAATAAAAAGAATGGAGTGGAGTGGAGTGGAGTGGAATAGAAAATAGAATAGAATAGAATAGAATAGAATAGAATAGAATGGAATGGAATGGAATGGAATGGAATGGAATGGAATGGAGCGGAATAGAAAATGGAATAAAATAGAATAGAAAAATAGAATGGAATGGAATGGAATGGAATAGAGTGGAGTGGAGTGGAGTGGAATGGAATAGAAAATAGAATAGAATAGAATAGAATGGAATGGAATGGAGTGGAGTGGAGTGGAATGAGTGGAGTGGAATGGAATGGAATAGAATAGAAAATAGAATAGAATAGAAAAGAAAAGAATGGAATGGAGTGGAGTGGAATAGAATAGAAAATAGAATAGAAAATAAAATAAAATGGAGTGGAGTGGAGTGGAATGGAATAGAAAATAGAATAGAATGGAATGGAATGGAATGGAATGGAGTGGAGTGGAATAGAAAATAGAATAGAATAGAAAAATAGAATAGAATAGAATGGAATGGAGTGGAATGGAATAGAAAATAGAATAGAATAGAATGGAATGGAATGGAATGGAATGGAATGGAATGGAATGGAGTGGAGTGGAGTGAAATGAGTGGAGTGGAATAGAAAATAGAATATAAAATAAAATAAAATGGAGTGGAGTGGAGTGGAATGGAATAGAAAATAGAATAGAATGGAATGGAGTGGAATCGAATGGAATACAATAGAAAATAGAATAGAAAAGAATGGAATGAAGTGGAGTGGAGTGGAGTGGAATGGAAAATAGAATAGAATAGAAAATAGAATAGAAAATAGAATAGAATATAAAATGGAGTGGAGTGGAGTGGAATGGAATAGAAAATAGAATAGAAAATAGAATAGAAAATAGAATAGAAAATAGAATGGAATGGACTGGAGTGGAGTGGAATGGAATGCAATAGAAAATAGAGTAGAGTAGAGTAAGTAGAGTAGAGTAGAATAGAGCTGGAAAGGACCATGGAGGTCTTCTAGTCCAACCCCCTGCCTTAGCAGGAAACCCTACACCACTTCAGACAAATGGCTGTCCAACATCTTCTTCAAGACATCCAGTGTTGGAGCATTCACAACTTCTGGAGGCAAGCTGTTCCATTGATTCCATTTGGATGGACGAGTATTCGTGTTCGGATGGACGAGCACACTTCAAAGCACACGGACGGTGTCTCCTCGAATGGTGATGAAATGTTTGCAACCAAATGGGCATGCTCAGAGCTCAGACCGACAGCCCATATTTCAATGTATAATGTAATATGTAATAAATGGAATATATAATGTAATGTAATATAGCACAATATAGTAATAGCAATATTATAATATAATATAATTAATATAATATAATATAATTAATATAACATAACATAACATAACATAACATAACATAACATAACATAACATAACATAACATAATATAATAACTAGCTGATAACACAGCGTTGACCAGGTATTTATTTATTTATAGGGGGCAAAATATCCAGACCAAACATAATTTCTGTTGGATTTTTCCCCCTTACCAAAGAGAGCTCCCTTGTAAAGAATTGTGAAGCCGTCACCATGGCAACTTCACTGCTCTGCACAGTAGAAGCCATTTTACAGCAGTACGGTAGAAGCCGTTTGAAGGCACAACAGGTTGTATCTTAACAGAACACACATCCCGAGGTGTTTTGGGAGTGCTTTACCCGCCACAATTTCCAGAGAGTAAGGACCAAGTTCGGTTGAAATTGCTTGAGGCGTTCCAGAGTTATGCTGGAACACACGCACATGCAGGGGTGGGTTCCTAAGGGTTCGCACGGGCTCCCGCGAGCCCTTTCGTCAAATTTACTGATCCCGAGCGATCCGCTTGGACCGGTGGACCCGAAAGTAAGTAGGTCCCCCGCGCACGTCCACGTCCCTCCCCACCACCACCTAGCCAGCGCTCTTGAATGTGGCTCTTCAGTCTCTCTCTGATTCCCTCCCTCCCTTCCTCCCTCTCTCTCTCTCTCTCTGTGCCTCTCTCTGTCTTCCGGTCACTGTGTCCACAGAATACCGCGTGAAGCAGCGGCGACTCTGCGCTACCAGCGACGCCATCCGCAAGGTCCCCCTCGCGTTCCCAGTCTTCCCCGATGGCATCTGGAGTGATCAGGGGCCGTGCAGAAACTCGGCGCTTTTCCACGGTGTTGAAAAGATAGGCGCGTGCAGGTCCTGCAAAATTACAGCGCAGACTCGCACCGCTACGAGTTCTCCGAGGCTGTAATCGGGCGGGGCATGCGCGCAGAAAAGATCGGCGCGTGCATGCCCCGCTCGATTACAGCCTCGGAGAGCTCGTAGCGGTGCGAGTCTGCGCTGTAATTTTGCAGGACCTGCACGCGCCTATCTTTTCCACACCGTGGAAAAGCGCCGAGTTTCTGCACTGCCCCTGATCACTCTAGACGCCATCGGGGAAGGCGGGGAACGCGAGGGGGACCTCGCGGATGGCGTCGCCGGCAGCGCAGAGTCGCCGCTGCTTCACACAGTATTCTGTGGACACAGTAACCGGCAGACAGAGAGAGGTACAGAGAGAGAGAGAGAGAGAGAGAGGGAGGGAGGGAGGGAGGGAGGGAGGGAGGGAGGGAGGGAGGGAGGGAATCAGAATCTGACAGACACAGAGAGAATGACAGAGAGATACAGGAAGGGAGGGGAGAGACACAGAGATAAGAGGGAGGAAGAGAAAGATAGACAGAGACACAGAATGAGTGATTAAGTGCCTGAATGCGAGACAGGCAGACACACACACACACAGAGTGACAGAGATGGGCGGACGAAGGAGAGAGAGACAGAAAGAAAAAGAGAGAAAGAGAAAGAAAGAAAAAGAAAGTGGGAGAGAGAGAAAGAAAGACAGACAGAGAAAAAGAGAAAGAAAGAGACAAAGGAAAGAAAGAGAGAAAAAAAGAAAGAGAGAGAGGGAAAGAAAGAGACAGAGAGAGAGAGAGAGAAAGAGAGGGAGAGAGAAAGAGGGAAAGAAAGAAAGAGAAAGAGAGAAAGAGAGAAAGAAAGAGAGAAAGAAAGAGGGAAAGAAAGAAAAAATGAGAGAGAAAGAAAGAGAGAGAAAGAGGGCAAGAGAAAGAAAGAGAGAAAGAGAAAGAAAGAGAGAAAGAGAAAGAAATAAAGAGAGAGAGAGAAAGAAAGAGGGAAGGAAAGAAAGAGACAGAGAAAGAGAGACAGAGAAAGAGAGAAAGAAAGACAGAAGGAAAGAAAGAAAAAGAAAGAGAGAGAGAGAGAACTTATGACCACAATTAAGCCCAAAAGTTTGGTTGCTAACCAAGACCATTGTTAAGTGAGTTTCACATTTTCCAAATTGGCCACTCCCACCCGGTCACATGACTGGCAAGCCACTCCCACCCGGTCACATGGCCGGCAAGCCACTCCCACCCGGTCACATGGCCGGCAAGCCACTCCCACAAAGCAGGCCACACCCACAGAATATGTTCCAAAAATTTTGAAACCCACCCCTGCGCACATGCGCGCGCACACACACACACACCTCCATCCCAACTGGCTTCATGCAAATGGTCTCCTTCCCAGGTTATATTT
>CM077647.1:181334083-181356583 GCA_039707465.1 Rhabdophis nuchalis
AGAAAACCAGTCATTTACTAGGCGCACCATTTCGGCAAGACCGTATTGCAGTCTAAACCTCATTTGAATTGTGGCTGAACTTTACCCATGCTCCTTCGCTCCCCCTCAGTCTGTGTCATAAATCGCCTTCCCCAAAGAGGTGCACCCCTCCCAAGCCTGCTGCAGTAGTAATCTAAGATCCAACTCTAGCTGAAGGTATGCATGGAATGCGCCTTTCCTCACCATGGCTACTTTACGAGTTGGCACAGGGCTTCGTTTGTTTTTTTAAAAACTTTTTTAGCATTTTTTTTACTACAGGTTCTCTGGAAGTACAGGGGTGGGGGGGGGTGTCTGTTTTTGCTCCCAACAGGCTTCTCTGACGCCCACTAGGCCAAAAAATGGGGGATGGGGTTGCTGAGAAAGAAAGAAAGAAAGAAAGAAAGAAAGAAAGAAAGAAAGAAAGAAAGAAAGAAAGAAAGAAAGAAGGAGGGAGGGAGGGAGGGAGGGAGGGAGGGAGGGAGGGAGGGAGGGAGGGATGGATAGGGATAGGGATAGGGATAGGGATAGGGATAGGGATAGGGACAGGGACAGGGACAGGGACAGGGACAGGGACAGGGACAGGGATAGGGATAGGGATAGGGATAGGGATAGGGATGGATGAACAGAGAGCTGGATAGATGATTAATTTAGAGAGAGAGATGGATGGATAGATGAGAGAGAAAAATAAAGATAAAGTTAAAGATAGAGATAAATGGATGAATGCATGGAGGGAGGGAGGGAGATAAGAAAGAAAGAAAGAAAGAAAGAAAGAAAGAAAGAAAGAAAGAAAGAAAGAAAGAAAGAAAGAAAGAAAGAAAGAAAGAAAGAAAGAAAGAAAGAAGGATATGATCGATGGATGGATGGACGGACGGACGGACGGACGGATGGAGAGAGATAGAGATAGACATGGATGGACGGACGGATGGATGAACAAACAGAGATGGATAGATGATTGATTGAGAGAGAGAGATGGATGGATAGATGAGAGAGCGAGATAAAGATAGAGATAGAGAGATAGAGATAGATGGAGGGAGGGAGGGAGAGAGAGAGATGATAGATAGATAGATAGATAGATAGATAGATAGATAGATAGATGGATGGATGGATGGATGGATGGATGGATGGATGGATGGATGGATGGATGGATGGATGGATGGATGGATGGATGGACGGACGGATGGATAGACAGAGATGGATAGATGATTGATTGCGAGAGACAGACAGACAGGCAGACAGGAAGGAGGACAGGAAGGAAGGAAGGAGAAAGAAAGAGAAAAAAGAAAGAAAAAGAAAGACAGGGGTGGAGGGATGGAGGGAAAAGAGAGTGGAAGGAAGGACCACAAAGCTGGCACTCGACGCAGCTTCCGAGGACAACCCAGGGCTGGAAGGCACCTGGAGGTCATCTAGTCCAACCGCTGCTCCAGCAGGACATTGTGAGTTTCTGTCTTTCAATTCTCCCAGTTTCATGATTACAAAGCCACGCCCACCTAGCCAAATGACCCCCCCACCAAGCCACGCCCACCAAGCCACGCCCACAGAACCAGAAGTGAAAAAAATGAGATTTCACCACTGCCACAAGGAAGCGTTACTCACGAAGGCCGGTGGACTCCATCCGCGAGGCCGTGTTGACCGTGTCGCCGAACAGACAGTAACGTGGCATCGTCAGACCCACCACGCCAGCCACGCAGGGCCCTGTCAAGGACATCGGACAAAATCAGCTCTGAAACGCTCAAAATCGGCTTCCAACACATCCCACTTTTAAGGAAGGGGAAGGCAGGAAGCCACCAAAAAAGGGACGCCCTTCTTCATCCCGGCCGCACCCTACCGGAGTGCAGGCCGATACGTATCCGGACGGGGACATCGGGCATATGGCGCATCTTGAAGGTGCCCACCGCGCTGAGGATATCGAGGGACATGTTGGCGATCTCACCCGCGTGCCGTTTCCCGTTCCGTTTCGGCAGCCCGGAGGCGACCATGTAGGCGTCGCCGATGGTCTCCACCTGTCAATCAGAGGAAGAGCTGTGAAAACAGGCCAAAAAAGCAGGAGTGAAATTCAGCAGGTTCGGACCGGTTCTGGAGAACCGGTAGCGGAAATTGTCAGTAGTTCAGAGAACCGGCAAATACCACTTCTGGCTGGCCTCGCCCTCCATCTATTCTCGGCCTCCTGAATCCCAGCTGATCGGGAGGGAATGGGGATTTTGCAGTATCCTTCCCCTGGAGCGGGGAGGGAATGGGGATTTCGCAGTATCCTTCCCCCTGGAGCGGGGAGGGAATGGGGATTTCGCAGTATCCTTACCCCAGGAGCAGGGAAGGAATGGAAATTTTACAGTATCCTTCCCCTCGAGTGGGGAGGGAATAGAGATTTTGCAGTATCCTTCCCCCAGGAGTTGGGAGGGAATGGAAATTTTACAGTATCCTTCCCCTCGAGTGGGGAGGGAATAGAGATTTTGCATTATCCTTCCCCCAGGAGAACCGGTAGCGGAAATTGTCAGTAGTTCAGAGAACCGGCAAATACCACTTCTGGCTGGCCTCGCCCTCCATCTATTCTCTGCCTCCTGAGTCCCAGCTGATCGGGAGGGAATGGGGATTTTGCAGTATCCTTCCCCTGGAGCGGGGAGGGAATGGGGATTTCAGAGAACCGGCAAATACCACTTCTGGCTGGCCTCGCCCTCCATCTATTCTCTGCCTCCTGAGTCCCAGCTGATCGGGAGGGAATGGGGATTTTAATAATAATAATAATAATAATAAATTTTATTTATAACCCGCTCTCTCTCCCCGAAGGGACTCAAGGCGGGGCACAGGGAAATTAAAAACAAATTGACACAGACAAAGTAAAAAGTTAAAAACACATTAAGCATATCCTGCGCTAAAAACATCTATAAAAATAAAACCTATCCCTAAAAACCCCTTAACACTATTAAATTTACTTAAAATTACCCTAGGCCAGCCAAACGGAAGAAATGAGTTTTTAAAAGCTGTCGGAAGGAGCGAAGGTCCGTGGTTGTTCTGATTTCGGGGGGAAGGTCGTTCCAGAGGGTCGGGCCCGCCATTTTGCAGTATCCTTCCCCTTGAGCGGGGAGGAAATGGGGATTTCGCAGTATCCTTCCCCCTGGAGCGGGGAGGGAATGGGGATTTCACAGTATCCTTACCCCAGGAGCAGGGAAGGAATGGAAATTTTACAGTATCCTTCCCCTCAAGTGGGGAGGGAATAGAGATTTTGCAGTATCCTTCCCCCAGGAGTGGGGAGGGAATGGAGATTTTGCAGTATCCTTCCCCCAGGAGTGGGGAGGGAATGGGGATTTTGCAGTATCCTTTCCCTGGAGTAGGGAGGCAATGGAGATTTTGCAGTATCCTTCCCCTGGAGTGGGGAGGGAATGGGGATTTTACAGTATCCTTCCCCCTGGATAGGGGAGGGAATGGAGATTTTGCAGTATTCTTCCCCCTGGATAGGGGAGGGAATGGAGATTTTGCAGTAACCTTCCCCCAAGAGTGGGGAAGGAACAGAGATTTTGCACTATCCTTCCCCTGCCACGCCCACCAAGCCACGCCCACAGAACTGGTAGTAAAGAAAATCTGAATTTCACCACTGGCCAAAAGGTCTCGTGGAAAGGGGGACTTGGCTTAGCTTCGGAAGTAAAGGTGGGGAAGGGAGCCACCGAGCACTCGCCGTCAAATCATGCCGTCAAATCATGCTCGCCGTCAAATCAAGGTCTTGACGACCATCTTTAAAGCGCTCCATGGCTCGGGGCCTAGTTATATGCGAGACCGTCTCGTGCCCCATACATCCCTTAGACCGATACGCTCCCACAGAGAGGGCCTTCTCAGGGTGCCGTCGGCCGGACAATGCCGACTGGCGACACCCAGGGGAAGAGCCTTCTCTGTGGCGGGCCCTGCCCTTTGGAACGACCTACCCCCTGAACTCCGGACCATCACCGACCTCCGCCTCTTCCGCCAATGTCTAAAGACATACTTTTTTCATCAAGCCGGCCTAGCCTAACCTCCCATGGGGACTGTAGAAAAGTTTTAAATTGGGTTTTAATTAATAATTGGTTTTAGCACAGGTTTGGGATCTAATATATATTTTAAATTATTTATGTTCTATTTTTGTATGTTTTTTTAAATCTCCTGTGCGCCACCCTGGGTCCTTTGCGGAGAAGGGCGGGATATAAATGTAATAAAATAAAATAAAAATAAATAAATAAATGCTGCAGATGTCGAACGAAGCCCGATTTTGGCATTTGGTGCCAAAAATCAGGGGTAAAGTTGTGACATTTGGGGAAACGGCATTAGTAACTCGTTTATCGATGAGTTCAAAGCCGAGGGAAGTCGTTCTCCGGATTAATTGTTCTCACTGCTGGGAAATGCCTCCTTATATAAATGCCGCATCCAGAATAACTTAGAGACGCACAATTTGTCGGAGAGAAGTTCCTCTGAGTAGGGGCTCCGGCACGAGGCCCGGAAGCTCGGAAGATAAAAACTTCTCATCCCGGTGACCAACCCAGATTGGACTTGGCCACCTTATTAGAAGTGGTATTCAGCCGGTACGCACGGGTTTCAGCCGCCCCCTGTATCCCGCGACACGTAGTTCTGCCTTCATCCGTAAACTATCTTCCGCCCATAACAAAGATGGCCGACATCGGCCTTCACCTTATACACGTCATGGGAGCCGATGATGGCATCGAAGAGGGTGTACAGGTCGTTGAGCAGGTCAACCACCTCAATGGGGTCGCTCATGGCCGAGATGGTGGTGAAGCCCACGATGTCGCTGAAATATAAGGTCACCTCTTCGAAATATTCGGGTTCCACGGGCGCCCCTGTCTTCAAGGCCTCGGCCACTGAACTGAAGGGATTGGAAGCAGAGAAATGCCGGTTTGAGGCCACCAGATCAGCCTTGAAAAAGGCCAAAGAAATGCAAGGCAATATTGACCCCCCCACACACACAAAATTGCACTCGGGCAACCTAGCGGCTTCCAAAATTGCTTGATTAGAGGAATTCCTAGCCAGTATATCGATTGCATCTTCCAACAGATTAACATTGTTAAAATAAGCTAAATTAGGCTAAGTGTTGTTAACTGTTGTTAAATTCAGAAATTAAAAGTTGCGTTAAAAGTTGTTAAATTAAAAGTTCAGTTAAAAATTGAATTAAAAGTTCAGTTAAAAGTTCAATTAAAAGTTCAATTAAACGTTCAGTTAAAAGTTTGATTAAAAGTTCAGGTAAAAGTTCAGTTAAGTTACAAGTTAAGTTAAAAGTTAAGTTAAAAGTTAAATTAAAAGTTAAATTAAAAGTTAAATTAAAAGTTAAATTAAAAGTTCAGTTAAAAGTTCAATTAAAAGTTCAGTTAAAAGTTAAAAGTCCAGTTAAACGTTTAGTTCAAAGTTCAGTTCAAAGTTCAGTTCAAAGTTCAATTAATTTCTAATTGAACTTTTAACTTAACTTTTAACTTAACTTTTAATTGAACTTTTAAAAGCTCAATTAAAAATTCAATTAAAAGTTCAATTAAAAGTTCAATTAAATTTTAATTGGACTTTTAAAAGTTCAATTAAAAGTTCAGTCAAAAGTTCAGTTAAGTTGCAAGTTAAGTTAAAAGCTAAGTTAAATTAACAGTTGAGTTAAATTAAAAGTTCAGGGTGGAGGCCAGTGGGTGGAGCTACAGTCAGTGTACAATACGCCCCAAATATTCACCCTTTTTTAGGGAGGGGAAAAGGTGCGTCTTGTACGCCGAAAAATACGGTACTCCTTTGAAAGACTGTTTGCCAGGGCTTGGCTGAATGCCAATGAGAGGAATTCACATTTGTCTCATACAGTGATAGTCAACCTGGTCCCTACCGCCCCCTAGTGGGCGCTCCAGCTTTCATGGTGGGCGGTAGGGGTTTTGTCCGATACTGAAGCACTTTCCTTTTTAAAAAAAAATTCATTGACTTCCCTACTTTATCAATCGCCATGACGGTGGAACCGGTGGGCGGTTAGAAAATTTTACTACTAATAGAGGTACAAAAGTGGACGGTAGGTATAAAAAGGTTGACTACCCCTCATCTATCTCTATCTATCATCTATCTATCTATCTATCATCTACATTATCTATCTATCTATCTATCTATCTATCCATCCATCCATCCATCCATCTATCTATCTCTCCTCTCTATCCTGCCTGCCTGCCTGCCTGCCTGCCTGCCTGCCTGCCTGCCTGCCTGCCTGCCTGCCTGCCTGCCTGCCTGCCTGCCTGCCTATCTATCTATCTATCTATCTATCTATCTATCTATCTATCTATCTATCTATCTACCTACCTACCTACCTACCCACCTACCTACCTATCTCTATCATCTCTCTGTCCCTCCATCCATATCTATCTATCTATCTATCTATCTATCTATCTATCTATCTATCTATCTATCTATCTATCTATCTATCTATCTACCTACCTACCTACCTACCTACCTATCTCTATCATCTCTCTGTCCCTCCATCCATATCTATCTATCTATCTATCTATCTATCTATCTATCTATCTATCTATCTATCTATCTATCTACCTACCTACCTACCTACCTACCTACCTACCTACCTACCTACCTATCTCTATCATCTCTCTGTCCCTCCATCCATATCTATCTATCTATCTATCTATCTATCTATCTATCTATCTATCTATCTATCTATCTACCTACCTACCTACCTACCTACCTACCTACCTACTTACCTATTGCTATCATCTCTCTGTCCCTCCATCCATATCTATCTATCTATCTATCTATCTATCTATCTATCTATCTATCTATCTATCTACCTACCTACCTACCTACCTACCTACCTACCTACCTACCTACCTACTTACCTATTGCTATCATCTCTCTGTCCCTCCATCCATATCTATCTATCTATCTATCTATCTATCTATCTATCTATCTATCTATCTATCTATCTATCTATCTATCTATCTATCTATCTATCTATCTATCTATCTACCTACCTACCTACCTACCTACCTACCTACCTACCTATCTCTATCATCTCTCTGTCCCTCCATCCATATCTATCTATCTATCTATCTATCTATCTATCTATCTATCTACCTACCTACCTACCTACCTACCTACCTACCTACCTACTTACCTATTGCTATCATCTCTCTGTCCCTCCATCCATATCTATCTATCTATCTATCTATCTATCTATCTATCTATCTATCTATCTATCTATCTATCTACCTACCTACCTACCTACCTACCTACCTACTTACCTATTGCTATCATCTCTCTGTCCCTCCATCCATATCTATCTATCTATCTTTCTATCTATCTATCTATCTATCTATCTATCTATCTATCATCTATCTATCTATCTATCTATCTATCTATCTATCTATCTATCATCTATCTATCTATCATCTCCATCTCTCTCTTTATCCATCTCTCCATCCATCTATCATCTATCTCAGTGGTAGTCAACCTGGTCCCTACCGCCCACTAGTGGGCATTCCAGCTTTCATTGGGGTTTTGTCCGATACTGAAGCATTTTCCTTTTTTTTTCAATTTCATTGACTTCCCTACTTTATCAATCGCCATGACGGTGGAACCGGTGGGCGGTTAGAAAATTGTACTACTAACAGAGAGACGAAAGTGGGCGGTAGGTATAAAAAGGTTGACTACCCCTGGTCTAATAAAAAGGGGTTTCGTCGGGACCAGGAATCGTGCTTTTGGATGGAAGCCTCGGTCAGAACATCTGGATTTGGTCTACAACTCTCTCGGCTGAAGGTCTTTGGGGTCTGGAGAGAGACTCACGGGGGCAACATCTGTGTTAACAACTTGTCGGTCTTCTGCTTCTCCACTTCCAGCTCTTCGGTCCTTTCCCGGATCAAGTCTTCCAAATTGCTGGAATATTGTTCCAGCATGCGCAGCATGGAGTCAATGATGTTAGTCTTCCTTCCTTTGTTGATGCTTTTAAACTGTGGGAGAAGAAGGCAAAGAGGTCTAGAATATTCAATTATCCAAGTACTATATTTTTTAAAAATATATTACAGGTAGATTCGATGATATGAGAATAACAGAGGTGGGAGGTCTTCTAGTCCAACCCCCCTGCTCAAGCAGGAGAACCTAGACCATTTAGGACAAGGGGCTGTCCAGTCTCTCCTTAGAAAACCTCCAGTGTTGGAGTGGCTACAACTTCTGGTGGCGAGTTGTTCCACTGGTTAACTGTCCTCCCTGTCAGGAAATTCCTCCTTCGTTCCAGGTTGCTTCTCTCCTTGATGAGTTTCCATCCGTTGTTTCTTCTCCTGCCTTCTGGGGCTTTGGAGAATGGGTTGACACCCCCACCCCTCTTCTTTGGGGCAGCCCCTCAAACATTAGAAGACTCGGTCACCCTTAGACCTTTTTCTTCATTAAACTACATAAGAAGAGAAAGGATGGAGGGAGGGAGGGAGGGAGGGATGAACGGAGATAGATAGATGATTGATTGAGAGAGAGAGGTGGATAGATAGATGATAGAGATAGATAGATAGACAGACAGACAGACAGACAGACAGACAGACAGACAGACAGATAGATAGATGATAGATATTTTATTTATTTATATTTATTTTATTTATTTTCCTAAAAAAGGACCCAGGGCGGCGCACAGGCAATTTAAAACAAAAACATACATATAAATACCCATATTAAAAAGCTATTAAATAATAATCCCGTGCTAAAACCAACTTATAAAATCTCTAATTAAAATTTACAATGTTAAAACTCAGTATCGGGAGTTATACTAGGCCGGCTTGATGGAACAGAAGCGTTTTGAGGCGCTGGCGGAACAGGCGGAGGTCCGAGATGTTACGTAGTTCGGGGGGCAGGTCGTTCCAGAGGGTAGGGCCCGCCACAGAGAAGGCTCTTCCCCTGGTTGTCGCTAACCGGCATTGTCCGGCCGACGGCACCCTGAGAAGACCCTCTCTGTGGGAGCGGATCGGTCGAAGGGAAGTATGGGGCAGGAGGCGGTCTCGTATGTAGCTAGGTCCCGAGCCATGGAGCGCTTTAAAGATGGTCGTCAACACCTTGAAGCGCACCCGAAAGGTCACAGGTAGCCAGTGCAGGAGAGGTGTTATGTGGGATTGCCTTGTGGCTCCCATAATCACCCGCGCGGCCGCATTCTGAACTAACTGCAACCTTCGAGTGCACCTCAAGGGAAGCCCCATGTAGAGAGCATTGCAGTAGTCCAGCCGGGACGTCATGAGTGCTTGAGTGACTGTGCGAAGGGCAGCCCGGTCCAGTAAGGGGCGCAATTGGCGAATCAAGCGTACCTGATAAAACACCCCCCTGGCCATGCCTGTCACATGATCATCCATGGACAGCTGAGAATCCAGGAGGACACCCAAATTGCGCGCCCTCTCCACGGGGACCAGAGTTTCACCCCTAATGGCCAGTGTTGGACTTACCTGGCTGAACCGGGCCGCCGGAAACCACAGCCACTTGGTCTTGGACGGGTTGAGCTTGAGTTTGTTACTACCCATCCAGACCCGTACAGCCTCCAGACACCGGGACAGCACCTCGACGGCATCGTTGGGGTGGTTTGGGGTGGATATGTACAACTGAGTGTCATCAGCGTACAGATGGTATTCCACCTCAAAACCACGGATGATCTCACCCAGCGGCTTCATATAGGTATTGAACAGGAGAGGTGAGAGGACCGACCCCGAGGAACCCCACATGTCAGGGGCCTCGGGGCCAACCTCTGCCCTCCTGCCAACACACATTGTGACTGACCAGAGAGGTAGGACGAGAACCACGGTAAAACAGTGCCTCTCACCCCCACCCACCCCCAGTCGGTGCAATAGGATACCATGGTCGATGGTATCAAAAGCCGCTGAGAGGTCTAACAGGACTAGGATAGAGGAATAACCTCTATCCCGTGCCCTCCAGAGATCATCCACCAACGCGACCAATGCCGTCTCAGTGCTGTGACCGGGCCAGAAGCCGGACTGGCGCGGGTCTAGATAATCAATTTCCTCCAGGTGCCAAGGAACCTGTTGGGCCACCACACTCTCAACAACCTCCGCTAAAAAGTGAAGGTTGGAGACCGGACGATAATTTTCCAACCTTCACTTTTTACCATCTAGGTGTCTCCGGTTCTGTCTCCCCGCGGTGGAGTGTGGCGATTGGAAAGTCGAGCCGAAGGAGAGAGTGATCTGTCCATGACAAGGGTGAGATGACTACGTCCCCGATTCCAAGATCACTTCTCCACTGGCCAGAGACAAAGATAAGATCCAGATAGATGGATGGATGGATGGATGGATGGATGGATGGATGGATGGATGGATGGACAGGCGGAGGGACAGGCAGACAGACAGACAGGTATGTAGAGATGGATGGATGGATAAGGAAGGAAGGAAGGAAGGAAGGAAGGAAGGAAGGAAGGAAGGAAGGAAGGAAGGAAGGAAGGAAGGAAGGAAGGATAGACAGACAGACAGATAGACAGAGATGGATGGATGGATGGATGGATATAGATAGATAGATAGATAGATAGATAGATAGATAGATAGATAGATAGATAGATAGATAGATAGATATGGAGAGAGAGAGATGGGATAGATAGATGATAGATAGATAGATAGATAGATAGATAGATAGATAGATAGATAGATAGATAGATAGATAGATAGATAGATAGATAGATAGATAGATAGATAGATAGATAGATAGATAGATATAGATGGATGGATGGCCAGACAGACAGAGAGATAGATATGATGGATGGATGGAGAGATAGAGAGGTGATAGATAGACAGATATAGACAGAGATAGATGGATGGATGGATAGATGGGTAAAGAGAGAGATAGAGATGATAGATTAGATAGATAGATAGATAGATAGATAGATAGATAGATAGATAGATAGATAGATAGATAGATAGATAGATAGATAGATAGATAGATAGATAGATATGGAGAGAGAGAGATGGGATAGATAGATGATAGATAGGTAGATAGATAGATAGATAGATAGATAGATAGATAGATAGATAGATAGATAGATAGATAGATAGATAGATAGATAGATAGATAGATAGATAGATAGATAGATAGATATGGAGAGAGAGAGATGGGATAGATAGATGATAGATAGGTAGATAGATAGATAGATAGATAGATAGATAGATAGATAGATAGATAGATAGATAGATAGATAGATAGATAGATAGATAGATAGATATAGATGGATGGCCAGACAGACAGAGAGATAGATATGATGGATGGATGGAGAGATAGAGAGGTGATAGATAGACAGATATAGACAGAGATAGATGGATGGATGGATAGATGGGTAAAGAGAGAGATAGAGATGATAGATTAGATAGATTAGATAGATAGATAGATAGATAGATAGATAGATAGATAGATAGATAGATAGATAGATAGATAGATAGATAGATAGATGTTTAAATATTAAATAAATATACTGTATATTAAATATCTGATGTTGGAGAGATTGTCATAAAGAACAGGAAGTCTCCTGTTCTGCAAAGTCCCCTGAAGTCAGGACAAGAAGCAACGGATGGAAACTCATCACGGAGAGAAGCAACATGGAATTAAGGAGAAACTTCCTGGCAGTGAGAACAATTAACCAGGGGAACAGCCTGCCACCAGAAGTTGTGGGTGCCTCCATCACTGGAGGTTTTCAAGACGAAAACTGCACCGCCACATGTCCGGAATAGTCTAGAGTCTCCTGCCTGAGTAGGGGGTGGTCAGGCTAGAAGACCTCTAAGGTCCCTTCCGACCCTTGTTAGTCTCTATTCCGACACCTTCCCCTCCTAGCCACCATTCCTGGGCTGACGTCACCTGATCAAAGACTTGATTGATGTTGGGCCTCCGCTCCGGTTGCTCGCTCCAGCATTCCTTCATCAGCTGGATGCACTCCACAGGCGCTTGGTCGATGGAGACAGAGGGGCGGCAAAGAGGAGGGGGCTTCTCCACCTTCTTGACGATCTCTGCTCGGAGAAAGACAAAAATTGTCTGCCTTGGCTCCGGTCCAGGCCTCCTCAGCGCAAATCCCATCGTCGTCGGGAGACACCCCCCCCCCACCGAAGAAATAAGCCATCCGACCCTAGGAATTGTGAAGAAATATACCTCATATCTCTATCAAGCTAGTCCTTGAATTATGACGATCATCATCATTTAACGACACCCACCCACCCCCATAATCCCTTGTGGGGTGGAGTCTGGGCAAACTGAACGGAGCTGAGTGTTTTACTGGCCGTATGTCATTCCCTGTTGCCAATGCGGAGTTATATTCGGCAGATATATTCTCATTGTGCTCAGAGAGAGAGAGAGAGAGATCTTCCTCTACCTAGGATCGAACCCATAGCCTCCTGACTGTGAGGCGAGAGAGCCACCTCTAGGCCACCGCACCACTCTCCCACAAAAGATTCTCTTATGTAATGCCTTCTAAAACAACCATGTTCCCTGACATTTCTATACCATAGAAATGCATGCCAGCCCAATAGTAGATCATGTCCTTCTAATTCTAAGAGTCTAATGTTTCTTAATGTTATCCAATCTTTAATCCACATTAAATTTGCGTCTTGGTACTATAGTTCCCAATCAGGTAATCCCATACCTCCCCTCATTTTAGCATCTTGTAGAATTTTTAATTTTATTCTTGCTTTTTTCCCCTGCCATATAAACTTTGAGACTATTTTATTCAATTCTTCAAAAAAATCTTTACCCTGTCTGATTGGGATTGTCTGGAATAAGTATAATACTTTGGGTAAAACATTCATTTTTATTGTAGCTATTCTACCTATCAATGGCAGGTGTAAATTCTGCCATTTCATTAAATCTACTGATATTTGTTGTATAAGTTTAGAATAATTATCCTTTTTAAGCGTGCTCCATCTAGATGTCATCATCTTCTTTTAATGACCCCCATAATCCCTTGCGGGGTCGAGTGTGGGCAAACTGTACGGAGTTGAGTGTTTTACTGGCCGGATGCTATTCCCTGTTGACAATGCGGAGTTCTATTCAGCAGATATATTCTCATTGTGCTCAGAGAGAGAGAGATCTGCCTCTACCTAGGATCGAACCCACAGCCTCTTGATTGTGAGCCGAGAGAGCCACCTTTAGGCCACCGCACCACTCTCCAACAGTTTGTTTAGTCATCATCTTCTTTTAATGACCCCCATAATCCCTTGCGGGGTGAAGTCTGGGCAAACTGAACGGAGCTGAGTGTTTTACTGGCCGGATGCGCTTCCCTGTTGCCAATGCGGAGTTCTATTCGGCAGATATATTCTCATTGTGCCCAGAGAAATAGCGGCCTCTACCGAGGACCGAACCCACAGCCTCCTGCAGCTACTCAGCTACAGCCTGTTTTCACTAGCAGAGCCAGTGGCGGGATTCAGAAATTTTCACTACCAGTTTGGCGGGCGTGGCTAGGCACGTGACGGAATGGCCGTGGCCAACGTGACATCCCTCATGCCCACTTAGTCACATTCCTCCCCCCCACCTAGCAACGCCCTATCTACCCCCCTCGCTAGTCCCTCCCGTTTCCCCACTTCCTTTCCCCCCCCCCCACTTCTTGGATGGCTTACCTTCCATGGCGGCTGGTCCAGTCTGGAAGGCAAGCCGACCGGGGTTTTCGACAGCCCCCAGCCAGCCGCCACCGCTGGGAAGTGGCTGGCAGGCATAGAAGCCGCCTCTTCGCATAAAACGGCTTTCAAAGAGGCCAGCGGCTGGCCACCCTCCTCTGGTTGGTGAAAAAGCGGACTTGCAAAGCAATGGAATGCGCGCGCGCAAAGAAGATGGCACCGATAGCAGCCACGGGAAAGGCTTTTCAGCGGCCTCTTTGAGAGCCGGTATGCAATGAGGCAGCACAAGCAAGCATCGATCACATGGGTGATGTGAGCAAGCAGTGACAGGGCGACCGGTTCAGGGGCATGGCCAGCCAGGCATCGCTACCGGTTCTCCGAACTGGCCAAAGATTCGGCGAACCGGTGCGAACCGACTGAACACCACCTCTGGGCTTAGCACTTGAGCCACCCCAGGCATCGCCGAGGTGAGTGACGTTGAGCTGGCCACGCCCATCCTGACCCCCGCAGAGGTCAAACACAACCCTGATGTGGCCTTCAATGAAATGTGAGTTTGACACCCCTGCTCTAAACCAGCATGTAGGGGTCAGCGGAGCAGCACCGAACCTGGGCGATGGCCCGAGGCCTTCTGGCTTCCGACCCCTGAAGCCTGACAAGGAGAGGACAACCCACCACTGCCCTCCTCTTCACCGCTCCCTTCTTAAGTACCTTCAGGGCTCATGTCCAGCATACAATAAGGCGCATCGCGACAGATGACTTCTTGAATGATGATGGAAAGGCTGTAAATGTCCCCCCAGAAGCTGCCTTTCCGTTCCAGCGCCGGATTCCTCAGCATTTCTGGCGCGGTCCACAAACGGTCTGGTGGAATAAATCGGGGGTTGGACTAGATGATCTCCCAGGTACCTCCTAACTCTGTCGTTCTATGTTCTAATTGCAAACTGTCGCGTCCCAGCATATAACTGTCGCTCGCTAGCCCCCATCTAGTGGCCGGAGAGACAAATATGCCGCAGGTATATTGTTTTGAAGCGGGTCCCACCCCAGTTGACTCCATCACTGGCCATAGGGGGCAAACATCTAACCCCTGTGGATGGGGCACGCAACTTGGGCGTCCTCCTCGATGCCCGGCTGTCCATGGAAGATCAAGTGACAGCCGTGGCCAGGAGGGCATTTTACCAGGTTCGCCTGGTCCGCCAGTTGCGTCCCCTATTGGATCGGGACGCCCTTTGCACAGTCACTCATGCCCTCGTGACATCCCGACTGGACTACTGCAATGCTCTCTACATGGGGCTCCCCTTGAGGTGCACCCGAAGACTTCAGCTTGTCCAGAATGCAGCCGCGCGGGTAGTTATGGGAACCTCTAGGTTTTCCCATGTGACACCGCTCCTGCGCGAGCTGCATTGGCTGCCTGTCGTCTTTCGGGTGCGCTTCAAGGTGTTGGTCATCATCTTCAAAGCGCTCCATGGCACGGGACCTTGTTATCTGCGGGATCGCATCCTGCCCCATACATCCCTTCGGCCGATTCGCTCCCACAGAGAGGGACTTCTCCGGGTGCCGTCCACTAGGCTATGCCAGCGGGCGACGCCCAGGGGAAGGGCCTTCTCTGTGGCGGGCCCGACCCTCTGGAACGACCTTCCCCCCGAAATCTGAACAACCACGGACCTCCGCTCCTTCCGTCAGAAATTAAAAACACACTTCTTCTGCTTGCCCGGCCTAGGGTAATTAATATAATAATATTAATAATATTTAATACTTGTAGACCGCTCCCTCTCCCCATAGGGACTCGGGGCGGTGCACAGGAAGAATAAAAAACAGCAAATATAAAAACATTTAAAAACAAATTAAACCTATACCTGTGCTATTAAACTGTTTTTAGGAGTTTTTACGGCTTAGTTTTAGTTTTTATATGGGATTTTAGTGCAGGGTTAATTTAATTCGTTTTAACATTGTACTTTGTTTGTGGTTTTTATTTGTATTTTTAATTCCCTGTGCCCCGCCTCGAGTCCCTTCGGAGAGAGAGAGCGGGTTATAAATTTATTATTATTATTATTATTATTATTATTATTATTATTATTATTATTATTATTATTATTATTATTATTATTATTATTATTATTATTATTATTATTATTATTATTTTACCCATCAGCCCGCCTTCTCAAACCCAGTGCATGCTGGGAAGCCAGACTTGTGGTGTTCGGGAGTAATTCAATACTGTCTCTCTTGTATTTGGTTCTCGTTGTAGATATTCCTGTTTCCCCGTTTCATCCTATCCTGTTCTTTGAATAAAGCATCCAGATCTTCGCACACGGTCTGTTTCACTGGAGGATTAATAGTTAGTCAATAATTATTTACAATAAGAGTAATTAATAACAATGTTATAATTTAACGATAGATATCTACGTATCTATGTATGTGTGGAAATGTATGAGTATGAGATTGGATATAAACAATCGGACTGTTATTTCGTAGGAATGTTGATGGATGTCATTTAGCAAAATGGGGGAGAAGTTTAGCAAACTTAAGACTGTTTTAGATTATTACTGAAGAATCACTAGCTAATAAATAATGAGTTATAATAAAACTAACGGAATAATTATAGATGGTTGGTTTATGGTTTATATTAAATTTATATACCGCACCTTTTCCCAAAAGGGACTCGGGGCGGTGCACAGGCAATTTAAAAACATATATAAACATAACAATATACAAAATATAAAACCAGATTAAATTAATATCCCTGTGCTAAAAAATTTAAATATGTTAAAACAATATCCCTAAAAACCAATTTAAAACAATTTAACTGCAGACTGTGGACTAGGTGGTGTAAGTTAGGTCAGGCCGGCCTGTTGGAAAAAATAAGTTTTAAGGTTCTGGCGGAAGGAGCGGAGGTCCGTGGTCGTTCTCAGTTCGGGGGGTAAGTCGTTCCAGAGAGTTGGGCCCTCCACAGAGAAGACCCTTCCCCTGGGCGTCGCCCGCTGGCATTGCTTAGTGGACGGCACCTGGAGAAGTCCCTCTCTGTGGGAGCGAATCGGCCGAAAGGATGATATATTAATATAGGTGTATGCATATGTATATGTATGTTTGGTAGACAATGGATGTGGTTATGTTTAAGTAAGACTTGTCTGAAGAAGAAGATAGACCAAATATGGAATATTAGAGGAGAATTCGGGTGTAATGATATTAAGATATATAATGAAACGTTTGATTTAAAATCTATAAAATGAGATTATTCATGAATAATAATGATTCTAGAAATGTGTAACCAGTGGACATATTTTCCAAAGGATATAATGTAGAATGATGACTTTTCCTTTTTGTATTTTCAAAAAAAATCCTGTCTCTCTTGTATTTGGTTCTCGTTGTAGATATCCCTGTTTTCACCCTGTTTCACCCTATCCTGTTCTTTGAATAAAGCATCCGGATCTACGCACACGGTCTGTTTTACTGGAGGATAGGTAGGTTTAGCTGCACACAGACTAACGTGTCGCGGGGACAGGACACAAACCGTCATAAGAGCCGTCGAACAAGCCAAAGTTTGGGATCACGCGGCTGCGGGGATGCCGTAGAACCTGCCGCAGGTTGGGAAAACGGTCTTGAGGGACCTTTCGGCAGCTTCGACACGGTGGCTAAACGAACTTTCGCAAGTCGATATATCCTAGAGAGATTTGATCCGCCCGCCCACTCTCCCTTCTCCTTCCCGTTTTTTCCTCTACTGACCCTCAGGCTTCACCGGCTCTTGGTCCACCTGCTGGGCCTCCAACAACCCGTTGTATCCGTGGTCCGTGATTTTCAGGACGAAGCGGCCGTCCACCACGCAATTCCGAGATTTCAGCCTGCCGTGGGGGAATTCCTGATGGTGCAGATACTTCATTCCCTGGGGGGGGGGGGAAGGGGGGGAGAAAAAGAAGAGGTCGAGTGGGTCTGGGGCACGTCGCAATGCAGGGAGTCCTGGTTCAGCGACCCCAGGCAGTGGTGGCCATTTGAGTCCTTAAGCGAAGCATAAGCATGTCGCTAAAGCTAGCCGTCTACGTATGACCACGAGGAAGCCCCAAATTTATGTCGCTATGGGGAACCTCCATTGAGCGAGATTTGCCCCATTTTACGACCTTTCCCGCCACCGTTGGTAAATGAATCGCTGCCAATGTTAAGTTAGCAGCACGGCTGTTAAGTGAATCTGGTTGCCGGAAGATCGCAAAAGGGGATCGTGTGACCCCAGGACATTGTCCTAAACGAGAGCGTGTGAACGTGGGTCACATGGCCACCGGGAGGCTGCCACGGTCGTAAAGGGTGATAAACGGTCATAAGTCCCTTTTTTCACTGCCGCCGTCACTTTGAACAGTCACTAAATGAACCGTTGTCGGCGGAGGACTTCCCATACAGGGGGCTGGGGGTGAACGGATGTCGTCATCCCCATTGTAACTATGAACAGTTGCTGAACGAGGCAGTCGCTAAACGAGGACTACCTCAGGGAGCTCAATGGAACGATATGAGGAAGCTACACCATTATGGCCTCGGGACTAAAACATTCCGGTTATCCTAAAACTTATTTTTAATAATCAGTGGGTCTTCCTACATGATCATCTCTGATCATCTGAAGACTTGCTGATCATCCTGAATTTGTATCTTAAGAGCTTCAGGTGTTGACAGGCCCTAATTGATGGTGGTTGAACGCAAGAACTGAGAACATAAGAATATAAGAACAGCCTTGCTGGAAGAGGCCGCAGCCCATCCAGTCCAGCCTTCTGTCTCCCACAGGGGCTCCCCATTTGCTTCAGGGTCTTCCCAAGCAGATGTCTTCACCTGCTTGTGATTCCCTGCAAATGGCATTGAGAGATATCCTGCCTATCTCTCCAACCCGGAGGGTGTCCTTAGGCATCCATCATGATAGCCATGGATACCCTTGTTCTCCATGAACTCGTCTAAAGATGATCTATCTATCATCTATCTCTATCTTCTATCTATCTACTAATTATCATCTATCTATCATCTCTCTCTATCTTCTATCTATCTACTAATTATCATCTATCTATCATCTCTCTATCTTCTATCTATCTAATTATCATCTATCTATCATCTCTCTCTCTCTATCTTCTATCTTCTAATTATCATCTATCTATCTATCTATCTATCTATCTATCTATCTATCTATCTATCTATCTATCTATCTATCATCTATCTATCTTTCTATCAGAACATAAGAACAGCCTTGCTGGAACAGGCCACAGTCCATCCAGTCCAGCCTTCTGTCTCCCACAGTGGCTCCCCATTTGCTTCAGGGTCTTCCCAAGCAGATGTCTTCACCTGCTTATGATTCCTTGCAAATGGCATGGAGAGATATCCTGCCTACCCTTGTTCTCCATGAACTCATCTCATCCTTTCTTAAAGGTGTTGAGGCTGACAGCTGTCACCATTTCTTCTGACAGGGAGTTCCATAGACCAGTGATCCTCTGGGTGAAAAAGGACTTCCTCTTATTTGTTTGAGGTCTAGCTTCCAAAAGTTTCACGGAGTGCCCCCTCGTTCTAATGTTGTGCGATATTTATTTTATTTATTTAAATTTATATCCCGCCCTTCTCCACAGAGGACCCAGGGCGGCGCCACAGAGGACCCAGGGCGGATAGGGAAAACAGTTTTTCCTTTTCTATTTTGTCCACACCGTGCATGATTTGATAGACTTCAATCAGGTCCCCTCTCAGGCGCCGTCATTCTAGAGTGAAGAGGCCCAGCCGTTGCAGCCTCAGATGGTAAGGAAGGTGTTCCAGCCCCCTCATCCTTCTGGTTGCCCTCCTCTGCCCCTTTTCCATTTCCATAATGTCCTTCTGAAGGTATGGTGACCAGAACTGGACACAATACTCCAGATGGGGCCTCACCATAGATTTATAAAGAGGCAGAATGACACTTGTTGACTTATTTTCTATACCCTTCCTAAGGATCCCTAGCAATGAGTTTGCTTTTTTCACTGCTGCGGCACACTGGGTTGACACCTTCATTGAGCTGCCCACCAGGACACCAAGGTCCCTTTCCTGGTTAGTTGCAAGGAGTTCAGACCCCATCAGTTTAACTTTCTTGAAATCCTCCAGCAACTACCGAGCGAAAGATCCACGAATTCTCTAGCTGGCTCATCCTTGATGGTCCCAAAGTTGTCCATCTCTACCAACCTTTGAAGGCCATCAACACTTTCCTCCACACCAGGGAAGAATCCTCATCCCACCCTCATTTTTCTCCTAAACTGGATCTCAAAATACTGTGGTCGCCGGTCAGCCACGCTCCTCCTCTTATAGGGAGTCAGAGCCAGCATCAAGGCGACCTCAAAGCTCCGAGGTGCAAGAGAGAATGGAGGTGGGGGAGAGAGAAGGAGGGAGGGAGGGAGAGAGAGAGAGAAAGAGAGAGAGGAGGAGCCTCGGCCGGCCGTCAGCCCTCAGATGGAGAGTCAACAGCCCCCAGGTCCGGAGGTGGCTGATGAGAAAGAGCAGGAACAGCTTGGCCCAATGCCTGATGCGCAAATGCACAGAAAACAGAGGAGAGGAGAGCAGTGGAAATCTATGGGCCGGTCCTCGGGACAGAAGAGCCACCGCTGCTAGCGAAGCCCCACCCTAGCTCTGGGGATCAAAGGCAGGGGGCGGAGATGAACAGGTGTGCAGAAGACAGAGGGGAGAGGAGAGCAGGGGAAATCTATGAGCCGGTCCTCGGCACGGAAGAGCCACTGCTGCTAGCGAAGCCCCTCCCTAGCTCGGGGGATCAAAGGCAGGGGGCAGAGATGAATAGGTGTGCAGAAGACAGAGGGGAGAGGAGAGCAGGGGAAATCTATGGGCCGGTCCTCGGGGACAGAAGAGCCACCGCTGCTAGCGAAGCCCCACCCTAGCTCTGGGGATCAAAGGCAGGGGGCAGAGATGAATAAGTGTGCAGGAGACAGAGGGGAGAGTACTGCAGTGGAAATCTATGGGCCGGTCCTCGGGACAGAAGAGCCACCGCTGCTAACAAAGCCCCTCCCTAGCTCTGGGGATCAAAGGCAGGGGATGATGAATAGGTGTGCAGAAGACAGAGGGGAGAGGAGAGCAGGGGAAATCTATGGGCCAGTGCTCGAGACAAAAGAGCCACCGCTGCTAGCGAAGCCCCTCCCTAGCTCGGGGGATCAAAGGCAGGGGGCAGAGATGAATAGGTGTGCAGAAGACAGAGGGGAGAGGAGAGCAATGGAAATCTATGGGCCGGTCCTCTGGACGGAAGAGCCTCCGCTGCTAGCGAAGCCCCTCCCTAGCTCGGAGGATCAAAGGCAGGGGGCGGAGATGAACAGGTGTGCAGAAGACAGAGGGGAGAGGAGAGCAGTGGAAATCTATGGGCCAGTGCTCGAGACAGAAGAGCCACCGCTGCTAGCAAAGCCCCTCCCTAGCTCTGGGGATCAAAGGCAGGGGGCGGAGATGAATGTGTGCAGAAGACAGAGGGGAGAGGAGAGCAGTGGAAATCTATGGGCCAGTGCTCGAGACAGAAGAGCCACCGCTGCTAGCGAAGCCCCTCCCTAGCTCGGAGGATCAAAGGCAGGGGGCGGAGATGAAAAGGTTTGCAAAAGACAGAGGGGAGAGCAGTGGAAATCTATTGACCGGTCCTCGGGACAGAAGAGCCACCGCTGCTAGCGAAGCCCCTCCCTAGCTCGGAGGATCAAAGGCAGGGGGCGGAGATGAACAGGTGTGCAGAAGACAGAGGGGAGAGGAGAGCAGTGGAAATCTATGGGCCGGTCCTCTGGACGGAAGAGCCACCGCTGCTAGCAAAGCCCCTCCCTAGCTCGGAGGATCAAAGGCAGGGGGCAGAGATGAATAGGTGTGCAGAAGACAGAGGGGAGAGGGGAGCAGTGGAAATCTATTGACCGGTCCTCGGGACAGAAGAGCCACCGCTGCTAGCGAAGCCCCACCAACTAGCTAGCTCTCTTTCCCGGGCACCTTGATGAGGTCCAGCAGCAAGGACGACTTGAACATCCAGTCCAGCTTCATGTCCTCGTTCCGCAGAAGGTCCTGGAGGCTCCCTCGCGAGCAGTGCTCAGAGACAATAGCAAGGACCCCGCCGTCATGGAAGAAGCCCACAAACAGGTTGACGTTTTCGTGCCTCAGGTCCCGCAGCTGAATGTGGAGGAGAACAAAAGGGAATGAGATGTGAGAGGTCTTCCTCACCAGGTATGGCGGGAGTGGCTAGAAAAGTTTCCTGTAGAAGACCGTGCTCCTTCCGTCAGAAGACCTTCGGTCAAGTCCTGGTCCCTACGTGTTTCCAATGACCTTTGTAGAAGACCTTCCTCTCTGTCTGAAGTTGCTTCCTTGGAGAATGTGACATGACACCCCTTGGGAGGAGGAGGGTCAGAGCTGGACCGTAAATGACGTGGGGTCAGAGCTGGCTTCACTTGGGGACTTTGCCGACACGAAACGCCTAAGAAATAACTGGATTTCTTTCGAAGCTTGGCTGGAGGCTCATGATTTAATTAGGACATTGGTCAGAACCCTTGTCTCTACCTTTGTCAGAACCCTTGTCTCTAATGAACTGTGTAGAAGACTTTCTTCTCTATCTTAGGGCCTTGTGGTCAACTCGCAAAGCATCCCTGGCCTGCTCTTGAGTTGCCATAGGCAAGTGGGGTGGGAAAAATGAACTTGCAGCTTCCGCGAGGCAGCGCGTCAGTCAAAAACAAACGCACCCCCCAGACATAGCTCTGTCAAGGCCCGTCTCCTGGGCTTACCCACAGTGGCCGGAGGGGAGTACAACCCTTGAAATAGCTTCCTTGGAGAATGTGACTCCTTGGGAGGAGGGGGGAAGCAAGGTCAGAGCTGGGCCGTAAACGACGTGGGGTCAGAGCTGGCTTCACTTGGGAAAGTGCTGACCTGAAACTCCGTGCGCATGTGGGGGACGCACCGAAGAGCTCAAATACCGGTAAGGAGCGCGGGCGGGCGGGCG
>CM077647.1:181361583-181399083 GCA_039707465.1 Rhabdophis nuchalis
GAGGAAGAGGAAGAAAATAAAGCCGCCGCCCACACCTAGAAGGAGCGGGAGAAAGAAGAAACTCATGTTCTTTGTACTCAGGTCCACCTTTGCTGCGGCCACCCAGGATTAAGTGGGTTCTTCTTAAAAAAACATCCCGTGTTGGAGTACCCACAACTTCTGTTTCCCTTCCTTAATTGTCCTCACTGCCAGGAAGTGTCTTTTTCATTCCCGGTTGCTTCTCTCCTTGACTTCCAACTACTTCATTGCTCTAAGTCTGTTTCGCAGGAATCTTCCCAAACGGACAGATGTCTAGGAGCCGTGCGGGTTTGGATGGGAAGGAACAGACTCAGACTCAACACGTCCAAGACCGAGTGGCTGTGGTTTCCGGCGTCCCGGTACAACCAGTATTTATTCCGTCACTGGCCATTGGGGGTGAACATCTAGCCCCTGTGGATAGGGCACGCAACTTGGGCGTCCTCCTGGATACCCGGCTGTCCATGGAATATCAAGTGACGGCTGTGGCCAGGGGGGCGTTCTACCAGGTTCGCCTGGTACGCCCTTATTGGATCGGAACGCCCTTCGCACAGTCACTCATGCGTTCGTGACATCCCGTCTAGACTATTGTAACGCTCTCTACATGGGGCGTCCCTTGAGGTGCACCCGAAGACTACAGCTAGTCCAGAACGCGGCAGCGCGGGCAGTTCTGGGAGCCTCCAGGTTCTCCCACGTAACACCACTCCTGCGCGAGCTGCACTGGCTGCCTGTGGCCTTTCGGGGGCGCTTCAAGGTGTTGATTACCATCTTTAAAGCGCTCCATTGCTCGGGACCTAGTTACTTGAGGGATCGTATCCTGCCCCATACATCCCTCCGGCCAATTCGCTCCCACAGAGAGGGACTTCTCCGGGTGCCGTCCACTAGGCCGTGCCAGCAGGTGACACCCAGGGGAAGGGCCTTCTCTGTGGTGGGCCCAACCCTCTGGAACGACCTTCCCCCCGAACAACCACGGACCTCCGCGCCTTCTGCCAAAAGCTAAAAACTTACTTTTTTCATCTGGCCCGCCTGGCCTAATCTATCCATCCTAGGCTGTAATTTAAATTTAAATTGTTTTAATAGGGATTGCTGGGAATTAGGGTTAAGGTTTTTAAGGTTTTAAGATTTTAAACTTTTAGCGCAGGTAAATTATTTAATTCTATTTGAAATATTGTATTGTTTGTATTTATAAATATGCTTTTAAAGTCCGGTGCACTGCCCCAAGTCCCTTCGGGGAGATGGTGCGGTCTAATAATAATAATAATAATAATAATAATAATAATAATAATAATAATAATAATAATAATAATAATAATAATAATAATAATAATAATAATAATAATAATAATAATAATAATAATAATAATAATAATAATAATAATAATAATAATAATAATACTTGTGAAAGACTAGATAAGGCTAAAGACGTTCATGCAGAAGAGGAAATCACACAGAACCTACATAGACTGGAGGGGACCTTGGAGATCATCTAGTCCAGGGGTCCCCAACCTTTTTGGCACCAGGGACTGGCTTCATGTTAAAAAAATTCCGCGGACCGGTGGCCATGGCTCGGCCGGCCTAGAGAGCGAGCGGCGGGGAGGGGGAACAGGCGGCGCATGCGTGCGGGGCGGAGGGTGAGTCGGCTCACTCGCCCCTCTCGGACCCCCAACGGTGCGAGCGGCCGCGCCTGCGCTCTCCCGTCCCCAGCACGCGCTCTGCCCAGGGGACTGCCCCCTCCTCCTCCTCTCCGGCCCTTTCTAAAAGTTGCGCCGCTCACTGCGCCCCGGTTCCTATCAAGCCATGGACTGCCACCGGTCCGCGGCCCCTGGTCTAGTCCAATCCCCTAATCAGGTAGGAGACCCTACCTTACTCTTCTGGGCAAACGGATTTCTAATCTCGTCTTAAAGACTTCCAGTGATGGAGTACCCACAACTTGATAATATTCTACATCCTCTTTCTGTTTAATTTTCAATGTCAATCTATCCGTTTCTGCACCATCTGGTATCTTTTTGACTGTTTCTTCACCTCGTGGTATATGGCTTCATTTTTTTTCCAGTATCGTGCGAAAATGATCCTCACTATTGGTGAGACGTGTAATCTATATAAATAAAAATGCAACAAGAGTTTGTTCAAAACCGCTAATCTCCGAAAGTAACGCACCGATCGCTTCCAAATTTTCACACAACGTTCCTTTCAAATACGGCACCAATGATCTATATATATATATATATATAGATTGTGTAGATGTCACACCTGTGCCAGATACACACAACGGAAATGTAAAAAATTGTTTAAAAGGTAGGTACAGAGATACAGTAGGTGGATACAGAGATACAGTAGGTAAGAAGGTAGGTAGGTAGAAGGAGAGGAAGAAATACAGTAGGTAGGTAAGTAGGTAGGTAGGTAGGTAGAGGGATAGAGAGAGAGGGAGAAATACAGTAGGTAGGTAGGTAGGTAGGTAGGTAGGTAAGTAGAGGGATAGAGAGAGAGAAATACACTAGGTAGGTAGCGAGAGGGAGAAATACAGTAGGTAAGTAGGTAGGTATAGAGAGGGATACAGAGAGAGAGTAATATGGGAGGGAGGGAGGAAGGGAAATACAGTAGGTAGGGAGAGGGACAGAGAGATAGAGAGGGAGAAATATAGTAGTTAGGTAGGTAGAGGAAGAGAGAGGGAGGGAGAGAAATACAGTAGGTAGGTAGGTAGAGAGAGAGAGAGGGAAAAATACAGTAGGTAGGTAGAGGGAGAAATACAGTAGGTAGGTAGGTAGAGGGACAGAGGGATAGAGAGGGAGAAATACAGTAGTTAGGTAGGTAGAGGGAGAGAGAGGGAGAGAGAGAAATACAGTAGGTAGGTAGGTAGAGAGAGAGGGGGGGAATACAGTAGGTAGGTAGAGGGAGAAATACAGTAGGTAGGTAGGTAGAGGGACAGAGGGATAGAGAGGGAGAAATAAAGTAGTTAGGTAGGTAGAGGAAGAGAGAGGGAGAGAGAGAAATACAATAGGTAGGTAGGTAGAGAGAGAGAGAGGGAAAAATACAGTAGGTAGGTAGAGGGAGAAATACAGTAGGTTGGGGGTTATAGAGTGGTTGTGTATACGTGTTTGTGTGTGCAGGTGTAGATCTACACACAGATTGGTTGGCCATTTAACCAGACTGGGCCACAACAACGCGTGGCCGAGAACGGCTAGTATTCAATACAATATTGTAAAAACAATTCGGTTTCCCTATCATCTTTTCTAACCACCCGTGTATCTTGGCCCAATATTTTTTTTTGTTTTGCTTTGACACAAGTTCCACCCCAAATGATAACATGGGCCCGTTTCGAGGTTACATTTCCAGCATTTGCTAGACCTACAATACAATACAATACAATCGCAGATTTGGAAGGGACCTTGGAGATCATCTAGTCCAACTCCCTAATCCAACGCCCTGCCGACTCCCTACATGGTTTTAAACATTTTAGCTAGTCTAGCAGGTGGAAGATGCCCTCTGTAAAACTACCCCAGGGGTGTCGAACTCAAGGCCCGCGAGACGGATCTGGCCCGTGGGGTGCTTAAATCCAGCCCAAAGGGCCAGCCTGGAAATATCAACGGACTGCCCCACGGAGTCTCAGCCGACTAAAGGCGCTGTGTGCGCCCCCACCCCTGCGGCCCGTTTTTGCCCTCCACGGCCTCCTGCAGGTCAAAAACATTTTTGGCCGGCAGAGTGCGGCTGGAGCCTGGGGAGACCTAAAATGGTCTGTGCAGCGGGCTTGCGCAGCTTTGCGCGGCCTCCGCACGGCCCGTTTTTGGCTTGCTGCGTGCCGCTGGAGGCCGGGGAGGCTTTGAGCTCCTGGTGTCACAGTAGAGTTAGGCAAAAACTAGTCTCTACCCGCCGGGAGTTATTAAGTTATTATTAAAGATGGGATCTTCTAGACCAGTGGTGGGCAAACTCATTAGTCAACAGAGCCAAATATCAACAATACCACGATTGAAATTTCTTTTGAGAGCCAGAAGGTGTGGCCTGTTTTGTGGGAGTGGCTCAGCGGTCACGTGACCGGGTGGGCGTGGCCAACTTGGAAAATGTGGTGAAAGTCACTTAACAACGGTCTTTCTCTTTCTCTCTCTTTCTGTTTCTCTCGGTCTCGCTCTCTCTCTGCGTCTGTCTGTCTGTCTCTCTCTCTCTCTCTCTCTCTCTGTGGCTCTTTATCTCTCTCTCCCTCCCGCCCTCTCTCTCTTTCTGTCATTCCCTCTCTGTGTCTGTCTCTCTGTATCTCCCTGTCTCTTTCTCCTCCCTCCCTCTCTGTCTCTCTACCCTCCCTCCCAATCTCTGTCTCTCCCCTCTCTTCCTCTTTGTCTGTGTGTCTGTCTGTCTCTCTCTCTCTCTGGCTCTTTATCTCTCCCTCCCTCCCGCCCTCTCTCTCTTTCTGTCATTCCCTCTCTGTGTCTGTCTCTCTGTATCTCCCTGTCTCTCTCTCTCCTCCCTCCCTCTCTGTCTCTCTACCCTCCCTCCCTATCTCTGTCTCTCCCCTCTCTTCCTCTTTGTCTGTCTCTCTCTCTCTCTCTCTCTCTCTCTCTCTGGCTCTTTATCTCTCTCTCCCTCCCGCCCTCTCTCTCTTTCTGTCATTCCCTCTCTGTGTCTGTCTCTCTGTATCTCCCTGTCTCTCTCTCTCCTCCCTCCCTCTCTGTCTCTCTATCCTCCCTCCCTATCTCTGTCTCTCCCCTCTCTTCCTCTTTGTCTGTCTGTCTGTCTGTCTGTCTGTCTCTCTCTCTCTCTGTGGCTCTTTATCTCTCTCCCTCCCACCCTCTCTCTCTTTCTGTCATTCTCTCTCTGTGTCTGTCTCTCTGTATCTCCCTGTCTCTCTCTCTCCTCCCTCCCTCTCTGTCTCTCTACCCTCCCTCCCTATCTCTGTCTCTCCCCTCCCTTCCTCTTTGTCTGTGTGTCTGTCTGTCTTGCACTCACTCACTCACTTAATCACTCTGTGTGTGTGTGTGTGTGTGTGTGTGTCTGTCTGTCTGTCTGTCTCCCCCTCCCAACCCACGGATGGGCTCCAGACCAGCGGAGCCTCATCCTTCTTTTTAACCAGGCGGCTATCAGAGAGAAGCAGCGCGTGCCCGAGGGCTTGTGCAGCAGCCGAAGATCGCCTGGTTAAAGATCGCCTGGCTAAAAAGAAGGACGAGGCTTCGCAGGTCCGGAGCCCATCCGCGGGGGGGGGGGGAGAGGAATCCCCCTCGCATCCCTCTTCTTCCCGGAAAACATAGGCCCGCGCGCACACCTACAGCCTGCTGAAGTTTCCTTCCAAAGCCCTCTGAGCGAGGAAGAGCCTGTTGGGAGAGGGGCTTTGCTCCTGCTCCGGGCTATACTTGTACGGCACATGCCTATGTTTTCCACGGCCAGAAGATAAGGAACATGAGGTGGCTCAGCGAAAGAGCCGCACTCAAGGGACCAAAGAGCCACGTGTGGCTCGCGAGCCGCAGTTTGCCGACCACTGTTCTAGTCGACTCGATACTACCAGTGACTTCCAGCAGTCTCATAATATACCGAGTGACGTAGTAAGACTGCCAGGCTCTCCATGGATCGTTGTTTGGCCTAGTAGGTGGCAAAGAGAGCCGAAGCAGAAGCGGGGATGCAGAGCAGGTTTGCTAGTTCGATTATGGAAGCAGCCTCACAGACCAGCATTACCAAGCATTTCCCTAACCAACTCTAGATCCTTTGTCCACAAAAGCGATGAACTAGAGCTATGGATGGCAGCGAATCAGCTCATTCGTGACTGCTGTGTGATGATCATCACAGAGACCTGGCTTCATCCACTTGTACCGGATGCGTCTGTGGAGCTAATTAACCGCACCACAAACCGCTTTGACAGAAGCAACAACTCTGGTAGAAGCAAAGGTGGAGGACTGTCCATTTACACACATAATAACTGGTGTACTAACAGTAGAGTTGCTTACACACACTGTTCTGCAGACGTGGAATTCTCAACTGTCATTTGTCGGCCATTTTATCTACCTAGAGAGATTTCTGTTATAGTTATCACTGCTGTCTATATTCCACCTGATGCAAATGTTAGCACAACGCTCAAACCAATTTCATTGTAATGTTATTACAATGACAATAAAGATTATTATTATTATTATTATTATTATTATTATTATTATTATTATTATTATTATTATTATTATTATTATTATTATTATTATTATTATTATTATTATTATTATTATTATTATTATTATTATTATTATTATTATAGGCAGGACCAGCCCTTTGGAACGACCTGCCCCCTGAACTCCGTACCACTCTTGACCTCCGCCTCTTCCGCAAGTGTCTGAAGACACATCTTTTTCAACTAGCCGGCCTCGCGCAGCCCCCAACACCGCCAGGTATAAAATGGGGATTTTAATTCGGTTGAACACAGACCCTTAACGGAATAAGTTTTTTAAAAAAAATAAAAATGTTTATATGTTCTGTATGTTTTGAGTTCTTGTCCGCCGCCCTGAGTCCATTTGGAGAAGGGCGGCGTATAAATCCAATAAATAAATAAATAAATAAATAAATAAATAAATAAATAAATAAATAAATAAATAAATAAATAAATAAATAAATAAATAAATAAATAAATAAATAAATAAATAAATAAATAAATAAATAAATATTATTATTATTATTATTATTATTATTATTATTATTATTATTATTATTATTATTATTATTATTATTATTATTATTATTGTCTTCTTGCCGGAGGCCTCTGTCCTGTCTCCCCGCCCCCTCCTCTCACCCACCGAAGAAAACTACAATGCTGATACCCATTTGATACCCCTGATCTAGGTAAGGTTCCCCTTGCACCTATGTGCTAGTTGTTCCCGACTCTATGGGGCAGTGCTCATCTCTGTTTCAAAGCCGAAGAGCCAGCGCTGTCCGAAGACGTCTCCGGGGTCACGTGGCTGGCATGACTCAACGCTGAAGGCGCACAGAACGCTGTTCCCTTCCCACCAAAGGTGGTTCTTATTTTTCTACTTGCATTTTTTAGGTGCTTTCGAACAGCTCGGTTGGCAGAAGCTGGGACAAGTCACGTGAGCTCATTCTACTACACGGCACTAGGGATTCGAACCGCCGAACTGCCGACCTTTCTTATCGACAAGCTCAGTGTCTTAGCCGCTGAGCCACTGCGTACCTTTGATCTAACCCATCTTACTTCGCTTTCACGCTTACCCCCGGTACAAAGGGTGCCACGGTTGAACCAACAACTGGGGTCCGAAGCCGGCTTGGTATTGTGAGGCCAGTGGATGGCCCGTCCTACGAAACGCAGGATCCCAGAAGACAGGTCTACTTTGTACGCGGGGTGAAGGCGGCTGCCTCTTCCGTCCGTGTCCAGGATGACGTACGGGACCTCGGCGCCTCTCTTTTCGTCGGCGGACACCGGCTGGCTAAAGCCTTCCAGCTCGAAGTCCTTGGCGTGCTCAGCAATGGTCGTTCCCACCACTCTCTTGCCGGACAGCCGAGTGTTTTCCACAGCCTTGGCCAGGAAGTAGATGGCGTTAAAGATGGTGCCGAACAAAGGGTGAGCCTGAAAGGAGAAGGAGGAAGAACTAAGCCAAGATTGAACGTATGAACCAGTTGCCAAGCGGCTGGATTGTGATCTCATGGCCACAGGGCTACGTCAACCGTTGTAAGTGTGAAAACAGTCATAAGTCACTTCCCCCCCCCCCCGCCGTTGTAACTTTGAACAGCCCCTAAACGTAACATTCATAAGTCGTGGACTATCTGGAGAGGATGAAAATCTCGCCTGTTGACTTCTGTTGAAATAGCTCCAGAGCCGCATGTGGCTCTTTCATTCCTCTGCTGCAGCTTCCGGTCGCTGGTCGGCTCCACACTGGATAGAACTTTGGGTTACGACAGGTAGAGGGAAAAGGACGCCGCACTATGAGGAGACTCTATGGTGGGAGAACCGGACTTACCTTTGGCTCCAGTATTGAATGGGGAGGGAGGGGTTTCCGGTGAGAACATTTGTAGCTCTTTGAGTGTTTAAGGTTGCTGATCCTTGTAACAGTCAATCAATCAATCAGAATAGAGCTGGCAAGGAACTTGGAGGTCTTCTGGTCCAGCCCCCACTCAAGCAGGAGACCCTGGACCATTTTAGAATCAGGATAGAGCTGGCAGGGACCTTGGAGGTCTTCTAGTCCAGCCCCCTGCTCAAGCAGGAGACCCTAGGCCATTTTAGAATCAGGATAGAGCTGGCAGGGACCTTGGAGATCTTCTAGTCCAGCCCCCTGCTCAAGCAGGAGACCCTAGACCATTTTAGAATCAGGATAGAGGTTGCTGATCCTTGTAATAGTCAATCAATCAATCAGAATAGAGCTGGCAAGGAACTTGGAGGTCTTCTGGTCCAGCCCCCTACTCAAGCAGGAGACCCTAGACCATTTTAGAATCAGGATAGAGCTGGAAGGGACCTTAGAGGTCTTCTAGTCCAGCCCCCTGCTCAAGCAGGAGACCCTGGATCATTTTAGAATCAGGATAGAGCTGGAAGGGACCTTGGAGGTCTTCTAGTCTAGCCCCCTGCTCAAGCAGGAGACCCTAGACCATTTTAGAATCAGGATAGAGCTGGAAGGGACCTTGGAGGTCTTCTAGTCTAGCCCCCTGCTCAAGCAGGAGACCCTAGACCATTTTAGAATCAGGATAAAGCTGGCAGGGACCTTGGAGGTCTTCTAGTCTAGCCCCCTGCTCAAGCAGGAGACCCTAGACCATTTTAGAATCAGGATAGAGCTGGCAGGGACCTTGGAGATCTTCTAGTCTAGCCCCCTGCTCAAGCAGGAGACCCTAGACTATTTTAGAATCAGGATAGAGGTTGCTGATCCTTGTAATAGTCAATCAATCAATCAGAATAGAGCTGGCAAGGAACTTGGAGGTCTTCTGGTCCAGCCCCCTACTCAAGCAGGAGACCCTAGACCATTTTAGAATCAGGATAGAGCTGGAAGGGACCTTAGAGGTCTTCTAGTCCAGCCCCCTGCTCAAGCAGGAGACCCTGGATCATTTTAGAATCAGGATAGAGCTGGAAGGGAACTTGGAGGTCTTCTAGTCTAGCCCCCTGCTCAAGCAGGAGACCCTAGACCATTTTAGAATCAGGATAGAGCTGGAAGGGACCTTGGAGGTCTTCTAGTCTAGCCCCCTGCTCAAGCAGGAGACCCTAGACCATTTTAGAATCAGGATAAAGCTGGAAGGGACCTTGGAGGTCTTCTAGTCTAGCCCCCTGCTCAAGCAGGAGACCCTAGACCATTTTAGAATCAGGATAGAGCTGGAAGGGACCTTGGAGGTCTTCTAGTCCAGCCCCCTGCTCAAGCAGGAGACCCTGGACCATTTTAGAATCAGGATAGAGCTGGAAGTGACCTTAGAGGTCTTCTAGTCCAGCCCCCTGCTCAAGCAGGAGACCCTAGGCCATTTTAGAATCAGGATAGAGCTGGCAGGGACCTTGGAGGTCTTCTAGTCCAGCCCCCTGCTCAAGCAGGATATACCATTTCAGATAAGCAACAGTCCAATCTCTTCTTCAAAGCCTCCAGTGATGGAGGTACCCACAACGTCTGGTAGCAAGCAGTTCCCCTGGTTCATTGTCCTCATTGTTGGGAAGTTCCTCCTCAATTCCAGGTTGCTTCTCTCCTTGATTCGTTTCCATCCGTTGCTTCTTCTCCTGGTGCTTTGGAGAATAATTTGACACCCCCCCCCCATCTTCCTTGGGGCAGCCCTTCAAATACTGGAAGGTGGCTCTCATGTCCCCCCTTCTTTTCTCTAGGCTGGCCAAATCCTGCAACCGTTCTTCATACGTTTTCATCTCCAGGGCTTTGGTCTTCTTCGTTGATCTTCTTTGTAATTTTCCCAAGTCTCAACTACTTTCTTTTTGCAACGTGGTGGTGACCAAAACTGGACGTAGTATTCCAGGTGTGGCGTGGATGTAAAGATTGCATAGGCAGCCGTGAATAGGTCCCAGTCGAAGAGGAGATTTGTCGCTCAAGGGTCTTGGTCCACCCTCTGAGTTTGGTCGTCTTCTGGCAGAGGTTGACGTGATAGCAGTCTTCCAGGGTTTTGAGGGGCTGCCCCAAAGAAGAAGAGGATTGGGGTCAACTTATCTTCCAAAGCAAGGATTAAGAAGGAACGTCCTAACAGGGAGGACAATTAACCAGGGGAACTGCTGGCCACCAGAACTTGGAGGTTCTTCATCACTGTAGGTTTTGAAGAAGAGTCTGAAATGGTAGAGGGCCTCCTGCTTGAGCAGGGGGCTGGACTAGAAGACCTCCAAGATCCCTTCCAACTCTTCTGTTATTCTGTAAGGGTCTCCTGCTTGAGCAAGGGGCTGGACCATTATTATTATTATTATTATTATTATTATTATTATTATTATTATTATTATTATTATTTATTAGATTTTTATACTGCCCTTCTCCCTTTCGGGACTCAGGGCGGTGTACAGGCAACGATAAAAATCAATAGTATAAAACATAAAATACATTAAAAACATATTAAATGATTAGCCTGTCCTAAAACCCTACTAAAACCCCTACTAAAAACAATTAAAACTATGCCAGGCCGGCCACAGGAAATAAATAGGTCTTCAAGGCCCGACGGAAAAGGCGCAGGTCCGTGGTCGTCCGCAGGACTAGAAGACCTCCAAGGTCCCTTCTAACTTTGTTATTCTGAAATTCTGTAAGGATCCCCTCCTTGAGCAGGGGGCTGGACTAGAAGACCTCCAAGGTCCCTTCCAACTCTTCTGTTATTCTGTAGGGGTCTCCCGCTTGAACTGGGGGATGGACCAGAAGACCTCCAAGGTCCCTTCCAACTCTTCTGTTATTCTGTAAGGGTCTCCTGCTTGAGCAGGGGGCTGGACTAGAAGACCTCCAAGGTCCCTTCCAACTCTTCTGTTATTCTGTAGGGGTCTCCTGCTTGAGCAGGGGGCTGGACTAGAAGACCTCCAAGGTCCCTTCCAACTCTTCTGTTATTCTGTAGGGGTCTCCCGCTTGAGCAGGGGGATGGACCAGAAGACCTCCAAGATCCCTTCCAACTTTGTTATTCTGTAATTCTGTAAGGATCTCCTGCTTGAGCATGGGGCTAGACTAGAAGACCTCCAAGGTCCCTTCCAACTCTGTAATTCTGTATTCTGAGCAGGGGGCTGGACTAGAAGACCTCCAAGGTCCCTTCCAACTCTGTTCTTCTGTTAGTCTAATGAAATCCTTTGGCCACCTAATGAGAAGGAAGAAGGACTCCCTGGAGAAGAGCCTCTTGCTGGGAACGATGGAGGGCAAAAGAAGAAGAAGGGGACGGCAGAGAAGGAGGTGGCTGGATGGAGTCACCAAAGCAGTCGGCGTGAGCTTCAATGGACTCCAGAGGATGGGAGAGGACAGGAAGGCCTGGAGGAACGTGGTGCATGGGGTTGCGACGAGTTGGACACAACTTTTCAACGAACAACAACAAAGAGGAGGACTAAGGGGTGACATGATTGCCATCTTCCAATATTTGAGGGGCTGCCCCCCAAAAGTGGGGGGCCACCCATTCTCCAAAGCCCCAGAAGACAGGAGAAGCAACGGATGGAAACTCATCAAGGAGAGAAGCAACCTGGAATTGAGGAGAAACTTCTCAACAGGGAGGACAATTAACCAGTGGAACAGCTTGCCACCAGAAGTTGTGGGTGCCTCCATCACTGGAGGTTTTCAAGAACAGACTGGACTGTCACTTGCCTGAAATGGTATCTCCTGCTTGAGCAGGGGGCTGGACTAGAAGACCTCTAAGGCCCCTTCCAGCTCTATTTTTTGATTGATTGATTGATTGATTGATTGATTGATCTGTCAATGCTAGAGGGGAATGTAGTTTGTTCTCTATTTATGACAATGTACTCAATAGTTCCATGATTACGCTGCTGTTTACTAGCCAATTGATTGTCTGATTGGATAGTTCCTGGATTGGAGTGTTGTTTACAACATGGTCGGGGGTCTCGTATTAATCTTCGTGTCCACAGACCAATTGAGGGACAACCAAGTCCAGGTTTTTGGTCTTTAAACACTCAAAGAGCAGCAAATGTCCTCACCGGAAGCCCCCCGTTCTGTTCAGTTCGGTTCCCCCACCATAGTCTCCTCCTAGCACGGCGTCCTTTTTCCTTCACCTGTCCTAACCGAAACCCCTATCCATTGTGGAGCCGACCGGCGACAGGGAGCCACAGCAGAGAGGTGAAAGAGCCACATGCGGCTCCAGAGCCACAGCAGACAGATGAAAGAGCCATATGCAGCTCCAGAGCCACAGCAGAGAGGTGAAAGAGCCACATGCGGCTCCAGAGCCACAGCAGAGAGGTGAAAGAGCCACATGCGGCTCCAGAGCCACAGCAGAGGGATGAAAGAGCCACATGCGGCTCCAGAGCCACAGCAGAGGGATGAAAGAGCCACATGATGAAAGAGCCACATGAGGCTCCAGAGCCACAGCAGAGGGATGAAAGAGCCACATGCGGCTCCAGAGCCACAGCAGAGGGATGAAAGAGCCACATGCGGCTCCAGAGTCACAGCAGAGAGATGAAAGAGCCACATGAAGCTTCATAGCCGCAGACTGGTGACCCCTGCCCTACACCATTTCCACCAACACTGATAGGGCAAGCCACTCGAATATAAACAGGGAGCAAACCCCACTCTCTTCTAGTACTGAAGATGTTAGCTAGATGGGTCATGAAACATCTGCAAGAAAACAATCAAGCTCAAAGAGCCCCAAGAACCTCACAGTCCTCCTCCGCCTCCTTCCTCCACTCCACAGAGCCCACTCCCTTCTAGCACTGAAAACATTACCTAGTTGGGCCAAGAAGTGTCTGCAAGAAAACAGACAGCACCAAGGACGCCACAGTCTTCCTCCTTTCCCTCTTCCTCTTTCCCTTGCTCCTTCTCATCCTCCTCCTCTTCCTCGCCGCAAACCCCACTCCCTTCCAGCCCTGATGATGTTCCCTAGTTGGGTCACGAAACGTCTGCAAGGAAAGCCACCCAGCTCAGAGACCCCCCAAGGACTCCACTGTAGAAACTCCCCAGTAGAGAAGCTGGCTTCTCCATCGCAGAAGTCCCATCGCATAGCAACATCCATGCCTACCGTAGGAGGAGGAGGAGGAGAAGGCTAGGCAGAAGATGGAGGCGGCGTTCAAAGAGGCAGCAGCCTAGAATCTCTACGCCGCCACCTGCAGACCGCACCCAACCCCTCTCGAATGTTCATCGGCCTTGATCTAAACTCCTAGTAAGCGCTAGCCATTAGTTGAGCAGATTCCTGTACATCGGTGTGAGGACCAATCCATCAATTTAATTGGCAAGTCCCCGAGCAAAGTGATCACACACACACACACACAAACACAAACACACCCCTCCAGGAGCCTCTAGCTGCAAGCAGCCCACCACAACGCTGTGAACATAACAGCAAGAAATCCGGGCAGGGGGCGGGGGGGGGCAAGGGAATAAATCAAGGAGTCCAGGAAGCAAAGGAACAAGGCAATTAATCCAGGAAGCAGGAAAAGAAAGCCAGAAGTCCAGGAAACTCCGGGCACTCTAGGAATTCAGTGTTTGTTGCCGACAAGTGCCCCTCCTCCCCACAGCATCTCTCTCTGGCCTGCGGCCATCTTTCCTTTGGAGGTCTTTCGGCCTGCCACACTTTCTATTCTTCTACTCGGCATTTTCTATGGTGGGAAAATGGGAGTTAGAGGAGGTGCAGCCATAACGACATTCCTTTCTCGAAAACCAAGGTCATCCTTTATTCTCTGCACCTGACCGGAACTGGATGGGAGGAAGCTGCCAGGGGGAGAGGGGACTTGTGGGTGTGGGGGAGGGGCAAGATCTGGAATTTTCAACTGGGTGGGGA
Organism: Rhabdophis nuchalis; assembly: GCA_039707465.1. NCBI lineage: Eukaryota > Metazoa > Chordata > Lepidosauria > Squamata > Natricidae > Rhabdophis > Rhabdophis nuchalis. The sequence goes on from CM077647.1 coordinate 181,375,432, forward strand.
AAACCGGGAAGATTTCGGATTTCGGGTTTCCCCAGATGTGCCAACGTGGCTCTCTTCATAAATGGGAACTTGGAGCAATCCTTTGCCTTGGACTCTGATTTAGTTTTGGACGCTATTTGGATACCCGACATTAACCCGAATCTGAAAGCTTCCCGGTTTTCCCCACCCAGTCGCCTCGGTCCCTGGGTGTGCCTCGAGAAGACAGGTGGGGCGCGTTCCTCCCAAGTCGTTGGGTAAACCTGCGCTGTTCCCGTCTTCTCTCCACTCTCCGTACTCTCGGATCAGGAGTAGGTGGTCCTTGCTCATCGCCTGAGCTCCGTCGTTCCTCATTTCCGCTCCCTGCCTTCTCTCCGTTGTCCTGGCCCCTTTCCTCCCTGCTGTCAAGCCGTCCCACTCCTGAGGGGCCCAGGCCTGCCTCCTCCCCACATTCCTCTGAAGCCCACGAAGCCGCCAGATTCACTTAACGACTGCGTTACAAGCTCAACAAATTGAGCCACGGAACTGTTGGGCTCAATTGTGGTCATAAGTCGAGGACTGGCTGCAAGATCCAGATTCCCGCCAACCCCGGCTCCACTTTCCTTTCCCCCCCCCCCCCCCCCCGTTCCTCACTGTCAGTCGGGCACCTTCTCTGCGCTGAGTTGTCCCGGAATCTCTTTCTTCTCCTGCGCCTCTTCAAAGGCCCGGCGGAAGGAATATTCCGGAGAGTCGATGGTGACGGTGAGCACGGCATCGTACGCCCGGCGCAGCTTGAGGTTGTCTTCCAGCGCTGGGTAGGCCTCATCCTGGTAGGGCAGGCTGTAAGTCAGGGCGTCGTAGGGGATGAAAATGTGGCTCCCACGGGTCATGGCCATCTCCTCGGCCTTCTCCAGGAGGACGCGCTGCTCCTCCCCACCCAGAAGGACCGAGTGCATGCACATGATGACCGCTGCAGAGGGGAGGGAGGAGGGGGAGAAAGGGAGGAGGAGGAGGAAGAGGAAAAAGAGGGGGGGAGGAGAATGGATGAGGAAGAGGAATGAAAGAGAAGGAATGATGGAGGAATGGAGGAGGAGGAAGAAGAGGAGTAATGAAGGAGGAGGAGGAGTAATGGAGAAGGAGGAGGGAGGAGGAGAAGTAGAATGGAGGAGGAGGCATGGAGGAGGAGGAGGAAGAGGAAGAGGAGTAATGTAGGAGGAAGAAGGAGGAGTAATGAAGGAGAATGGAGGAGGAGGAGGAGGAGGCATGAAGGAGGAGGAGGAGGATGGAGGAGGAGGCATGGAGGAGGAGGAGGAGGAGGAGGAAAGGAGAATGGAGGAGTAAGACGAGGCATGAAGAAGGAGGGGGGAGTAGGAGTAATGAAATAGGAAAAGGAGGAGGAGGCATGGAGGAGAGGTAAAAGAGGAGATTGGAGGAGGAGGAGTAATGGAGGAGGAGGAGAATTAATGGAGGAGGCGGAGGAAGGAGGAGGAGGAGAAGTAGAATGGAGAAGGAGGAGGAAGAGGAGGAGGCATGGAGGTGGCATGGAGGAGGAGGAGGAGGAGGAGGAGGAGGAGGAGGAGGAGGAGGAGGAGGAGGAGGAGGAGAAGAAGAAGAACAAAGAGAAGGATTAGACCCTTCCAAAAGAGTAAGAAGGTTAAGAGAATGGGGAGCTGATCAAAGCTGAGTCTGAATAGCTGAGTGGAATCCTTCAGGCCCAGCCAGGTTCTAAAGCTCCAGCAGATCCCTTGGATCCCTCTGAGATGCCACCAGCCATTGGTCAGGAGCTCCAGAAAGTCCTGAGGGATGCTTGACCCACATGTTGTTGCCCCCAAGAATCACTTGGCAGCTCCTGGTTCCTAAAAGCAGAGAAGGCCACCCCCCAATTATTGGACCTCCTCCTCTTCCTCCTCCCTAAACCTCACGTCCTTCTAGCATTGATGACGTTAGCTCGTTGGGTCATGAAATGTCTGCAAGAAAACTACCAAGCTCAGAGAGCACCTTCTCCTCCTCCTCCTCCTCCTCCTCCTCCTCCTCCTCCTCCTCCTCCTCCTCCTCCTCCTCCTCACCCAATAATGAGACAACCATTGTTTGGGGTCTTCTGCCCTATCCTTCCCCCCCTATAGGAAACCTCCTCTGTGGATTCAGAGGGAATTGAAATCCTTTGGCCAAGACAAGGACATCATCCATTTCGCAGGGAGAAGAGACGGAGATGTCCTCTTGCGTGTCCACCAAGAATCAACCCTAACATCTACCTACCTACAACTACGGTTATGATTTCAACTTTCCCAAGTTCTACTTAGGCTTCTATCTGTAAGGAGTAGGAGCTGTTTTCGAACTTCTTAACACCTTCTTAATAACATTTAATAGTCAATCAATCAATCAGGATAGAGCTGGAAGGGGATCTTGGAGGTCTTCTGGTCCAGCCCCCTGCCTAGGCAGGAAACCCTACACCACTTCAGACAATTGGCTGTCCAGTCTCTTCTTGAAAGCCTCCAGTGATGGAGGCACCCACAATTTCTGCTCCACTGGTTAATTGTCCTCACTGTTGGAGCATCTCTCTTCCATTCTAGGTTGCTTCTGTCCCTGGTTAGTTTCCATCTGTTGCTCCTTCTCTTGCCTTCGGGGGCTTTGAGAATAGCTTGACTCCCTCTTCTTTGGGGCAGCCCCTCAGATACTGGAAGGCTGCTATCATGTCCCCCCTACTCCTTGTTTACTCTAGACTTAGCCAAACCCAAATCCTGCAACCGTTCTTCGTATATTTTTGTCTCCAGGCCTTTGATCCTCTTACTTGCTCTATATACCGGTAGTTGCAAGGATTGGCTGGCCACGCCCAGCCCACCCAGGAGTCTCTACAAGCTCTGGGAGGGCGAAAAATGGGCCTATCAGCGAAAATGGTTCGGACTGGTTCGGGCAAACCATGCTAATTTGATGAACCGGTTGTTGCAAGGACTAGCTGGCCCCGCCCAGCTCTCCCAGGAGTCTCTACAAGCTCTGGGAGGGCGAAAAATGGACCTATCAGCCATTTTGGACTGGTTCGGGCAAACCAGATGCTAATTTTATATACTGGTAGTTGCAAGGACTAGCTGGCCCCGCCCAGCCCTCCCAGGAGTCTCTACAACCTCTGGGAGGGCGCACAATGGACCTATCAGCCATTTTGGACTGGTTCGGGCGAACCGGATGCTAATTTTATATACCGGTAGTTGCAAGGACTAGCTGGCCCCACCCAGCTCTCCCAGGAGTCTCTACAAGCTCTGGGAGGACGAAAAATGGGTCGATCAGAATTTCCAGAAGTCCGGAAACGGGCCTATGTGGCTTCCCGAGGGGCCTCCGGAGCCCAGCGGAGACCATTTTCGCCCTCCCAGAAGCTCAAAAAAAAAGCTTCCGGAGTCTGAGAAGGGTGAAAACGCTCCCCCCTCCCCCCACTGTGGTACAGGAGGCTGAGTAGGCCACGCCCACCATGGCCATGCTCACCCAGCAACTGGGCCGAGACCCGGTTGCTAAAATCTGCTCTGCCGTGCGAAGTAAGCTAAAAAGCAAGGGAATATAGGACAGGGGTGGGAGGGGAGGGCAGGGCCGACCAGAGGAGATATTTGCCGGTTCTCCGAACTACTCAAAATTTCTCCTACCTGTTCGCTCGTACCGCTCCGAACCATCTAAATCCCACCTCTGCCTGAGACACTTTCTCCTAAGACACACTCCATATTTTTCAAACCTAGAGTTTAACACACTTACACTAGATCTCTCGTGAGGAACCTCTGCCCATGGGAACCATACCTCGTACACTGCGGGAGGGCAGGGCCAACCAGAGGTGGTATTTGCTGGTTCTCCGAACCACTGAAAATGTCTGCTACCAGTTCGCCCGTACCGCTCCGAACCGTCTGAATCCCACCTCTGCCTGCAGCCCTTTCTCCTACACTCCATATTTTTCAAACCCAGGGTTTAACAGACTTACGTTAGACCTCTCGTGAGGAACATCGGCCCATGGCAACCGTACCTCGTACATTGTTGGCCTTCTTGATCTTCCGAAGAGCATCCTCCACCCCACTGGGCTCATCATCCATAGTGGCCAGGACGGAGACGGGCAGGCCAAAGTTCCTCAGCGAATCGGCCAGGCCTTGCCCCACTTGAACCCAGAGGTCTTCTTGAGAGGTGACGACGGCCAGGTGAGCCCACTGGAAGTGCTTAAGTACCGTGTAGAGCACCGACGACGCCTGAGGCAACGGCCGCACGAAAGTCCCAAAACGGCCAACCTCATCGTCGTCCATCAAGCAAGCCCAGGAGACGACGGGCTTGTTCCAAGTCTTGCCCAGCATCCCGGCTGCCTGACACGCCGTCGGATTCACCGGACCGACAAAACCCGCGGCGTAATATTCTGCGCTGACCAGGCCCGCGAGGGCCTTGGAGGTCTGGCAGTCTTCGTTAAGGAGGACGTAATCAAACCAGAGTCCCTTGTTTAAGGTGGGGTCCTTGTTAATCCGGCTAACGGCCAACTTGGCCGCGGCGTCGGGGTAGGCTCGGGCATAGATGGGGTCACACTTCCAGGGGCCTATCACCCCGACTTTGAAGGTCGTTGCATGGATGGTGAGAGGAAGGCGAAGGACCAGAGGCCAGAAGAGGAGGGACCACCACCAAGGAGGCCCTCTGCCGTAGGCCCACCTCGAATGGTTGGCAAGCCAAAGGAGGAAACCCGTCCAAATTCGGGTCATGTTGTTGTGGTGGACGTAGCGCAAGCGATCGGGCGGAGAGGCGAGGACGGGAAAATTGGAGAAGGCACAGGACTTCAGTTCCTCAGGGACCAAGCCCAGAAATCTTCGGGCCCATCTCCTGCCATCGGTTTGACCAAGGGTGTCTCTTCACCGTCGAGAGAGAGAGAGAGAAAGAGAAGGAGGGAGAGAGAGAAAGAGAGGAAGGGAAGAACGAAAGAGGAAAAGAAAGAGAAGAGACTATTAATAAAAGATTACACAGAGTACTATGAATAAAAGGGAGGAAAAGGAAGGAAGGAAGGAAGGAGGGAGGGAGGGAGGGAGGGAGGGAGGGAAGAAGATAAGAGAAGGAGGGAGGGAGGAAGAAGAAAGGAGATTGAAGAGGGAAGGAAAAAGAAGGGAGGGAGGAAGAAGATAAGGGAGGGAGGGGGCAGGATGGGGGAGGAAAAGGAAGTGAGGGAGGAAGAAGATAAGGGAAAGAAGGGGAAGGGAGAAGAAAGGAGTTTAAAGAGGGAAGGAGGGAAGGAAGGAAGGAAGGAAGGAAGGAAGGAAGGAAGGAAGGAAGGAGGGAGAATGGGAGGGAGGGAGGAAAAGTAAACATTGAAGGGAGGGAGGGAGGAAGAAGATAAGGGAAAGAGGGAGGAAGGAAGAAGAAAGGAGATTGAAGAGGGAAGGAAGGGAAAAGAAGGGAAGGAAGGGAAAAGAAGGAAGGGAAAAGAAGGAAGGGAAAAGAAGGGAAGGAAGGAAGGAAGGAAGGAAGGAAGGAAGGAAGGAAGGAAGGAAGGAAAAAAGAAGGGAAGGGAGGAAAGAAGAAAAGAAGGGAGGGAGGGAGAAGAAAGGAGATTAAAGAGGGAGGGAGGGAGGGAGGGAGGGAGGGAAGGAAGGAAGGAAGGAAGGAAGGAAGGAAGGAAGGAAGGAAGTTATAATGAGTGGGAGGAAGGGTCCTCGGGGAAGTCCTGCCTTAGCATTTGGCCACCACAGGTCCCCCCCGGACACGGGTCCCATGCCACGCCCACCATGGCCATGACCACCATGACCACGCCCTCCACGAAATCGTGTTCCCTAGTTGGGTCACAAGACGTCTGCAAGGAAAACCAACCAACTCAGAGAGCACTAGGGACCCCAGGGTCCTCCCCTTCCTTCTCCTCTCCTCTCTTTCCTCCTCCTCCTCCCTCCTCCTTCTCTCTGCAAACCTCCCTCCTCTTGTCTTCTCTGAAGACCTCCTTCTCTCCTAGCTCTGATGACGCTCCCTAGTTGGGTCATGAAACGCCTGCGAGAAACTACCAAGCTCAGAGAGCACCCAGGACCCCACAGTCTTCCTCCTCCTCCCCCCCACCTTCTTCTCCATACCACAAACCCCCTCCCTCCCAGCACTGAAGCTGGTTACCTAGTTGGGTTGCGAAACGTCGACAAGCAATCCCCCACTCTCAAAGACCACCCCTATCCCCAAGCATCGAAGTCAATCAAAATCGGACGTTCTGACGATGCTTCTCTCGGTGAACCGATGAACAAGAGTTGGAAGGGACTTGGCAGGTCATCTAGCCCAACCCCCCTGGCCAAGCAGGAGACCCGACATCTGCCTCTACCTTGGAATATTTGCATCCAGTTTTGGTCGCCAAGATGTTAAAAATGTGTGGAGACTCTGGAAAGATTCCCTGAACCGCCACGTTCCTAACGTCGCAACGGCCAATTCCATTCCCGTAACCAGCGTGGCGAGAAAGGTCGTAAAACGGGACAAATCCCACTCAAACAAACGTCTCACTTCCCGACGGAAATTTCGGGCTGGATTGTGGTCGAATGTCGAGGACTATGTAGAAGGTGAAGGCAAAAGTTCCCCGTCGCACACCTGCGCCGGTCCTTCCCGACTCTAGGGGGGCGCTGCTCCTCTCCGTTTCAAAGCCGAAGAGCCAGCGCTGTCCGAAGACGTCTCCGGGGTCATACGGCCGGCACAACTCAACTCCCGAAGCCGCATGGAACGCCGTTTCCCTCCCACCAAAGGTGGTTCCTATTTTCCTACTCGCATTTTTTTAACGGGCTTTCGAATGTGAGAGGGATCTTGGAGTCCTAGTAGACAACCATTGAAATAGGAGCCAGCCGTGGGCAGCAGCTGCCAAAAAAGCCAACCCAGTTCTAGGCTGCATCAACAGAGGGAGAGAATCAAGATCACGTGAAGGGTTAATGCCACTTTTATAAGGCCTTGGGAAGGCCACACTTGGAATACGGCATCCAGTTTTGGTCGCCAAGATGTAGAAAAGATGTCTCCAAAAGGATCCAAGAGGAAACAAAATCATCGCCGCCACAATATTAAAAAAACAAATTGGGATTCTAGAAAGAGTGCAGAGAAGAGCAACAAAGAGGATTAGGGGACTGGAGACTAAAACATAGGAAGAACGCTTGCAGGAGCTGGGTATGTCTAGTTTAATGAAAAGAAGGACCAGGGGAGACATGATAGCAGTCTTCCAATATCTCAGGGGTTGCCCCAAAGAAGAGGGAGTCAAGCTATTCTCCAAAGCACCTGAGGGCAGGACAAGAAGCAATGGGTGGAAACTAATCAAGGAGAGAAGCAACTTAGAACTGAGGAGGAATTTCCTGACAGTTAGGATAATTAGTCAGTGGAACTGAAGTTGCCTCCAGAAGTTGTGAATGCCCCAACACTGCAAGTCTTGGAGAAGATGTTGGAGAGCCATTTGTCTGAAACTGGTATAGGGTTTCCTTGCCTAGGCAGGGGGTTGGACTAGATGACCTCCAAGGTCCCTTCCAACTCTGCTATTGTATTGTATTGTATTGTAAATATCGCCCCACAGGAAGGCATCGAGGTTTTCCAGCACACGCGCATTCCGGTTCAAGAGGAACAATTCCGATTTTTCTGGTCTGTTCGTAAAGGCTCTTTGGTTTTTAAATCGAGCCTGACCCATCTTCCAAATGAGCTTGGAGAACTCAGGGAGATTTAAGGAGTTAATCCGTCCCTGGGGATCTTATTTGACAACAAGCCTTCAGACCAAGGAGACTTAAAATAACTCCCCCGGCTGCAAATGGCTACCTCGTTCGTTCGTAACCCTGGCTGGCGGGAGTGTGGGAGAAGCGAACAGGCGTAGCTCAAGGTTGATGCGTGGGGTCCTTGGTGCTCTCTCAGCTGAGGGTGGGGTGGGGTTTCTTACAAATATTTCATGACCCAACTAGGGAACGTCATCAGTGCGAGAAGGGAGTAGGTTTTGTGGAGTAGAGGAGATGGGGGGGGGAGGAGGAGGAGGAGGAGGAGGAGGAGGAAAGGACAGTGGGGTCCTTGGTGCTCTCTGAGCTGAGTGGTTTTCTTGTAGCTGTGAGTTTTTCCCCCTTAGATTATTGCTTTCTTTTTCTTGATTTGTCTGGTGTTAATCCACGCTTATCTGGGTTTCTCTTTTTCTGGGCTCCTTGGGGCTCTCTGGGCTGGGTGATTTCCTCGCAGACGTTCCCTGACCCAACTAGATAACATCATCAGTGCTGGAAGGGAATGGGATGTGTGGAGTGGAGGAAGGAGAAGGGGAGGAGGAGGAGGAGGAGGAGGAGGAGGAGGAGGAGGAGGAGGAGGAGGAGGAGGAGGAGGAGGAGGAGGAAAGGACAGTGGGGTCCTTGGTGCTCTCTGAGCTGAGTGGTTTTCTTGTAGCTGTGAGTTTTTCCCCCTTAGATTAGAGCATTGTTTTCTCTTTCTTGGTTTGTCTGGTGGTTAATCCACGCTTATCTGGGCTTCTCTTTTTCTGGGCTCCTTGGGGCTCTCTGGGGTGGGTGATTTCCTCGCAGTCATTCCATGACCTAAGTAGATAACATCTGCAAGAGAGGGGGGTTTGCAGAGAGGAGGAGGAGGAGGAGGAGGAGGAGGAGGAGGAGGAGGAGGAGGAGGAAGAAGAAGAAGAAGAAGAAGAAGAAGAAGAAGAAGAAGAAGAAGAAGAAGAAGAAGAAGAAGAAGAAGAAGAAGAAGAAGAAGAAGAAAGGACGAGGACTATAAGGTCCTTGCAGCTCACTGAACTTGGTGGTTTTCTTGCAGATGTTTCAGGACCCAACTAGGGAACGTCATCAGAGCTGGGAGGGAGAGTGGGGTTTGTGGGGTGGAGGAGAAGAAAGGGAGGAGGAGGAGGAGGAGGAGGAGAATGGTGGAGTCTTTGGTGCTCTATTCACTCTATTCTATCCTTATCCTTTTCCTATTCCATTCCATTCCATCCTATCCTATTCTATCCTAATTCCTATTCCTATTCTATCCTTATCCTTATCCTTTTCCTATTCCATTCCATTCCATCCTATCCTATCCTAATTCCTATTCCTATTCCTATTCTATCCTTATCCTTTTCCAATTCCATTCCACTCCATCCAATCCTATTCTATCCAAATTCCTGTTCCTATTCCTATTCTATCCTTATCCTTTTCCTATTCCATTCCATTCCATTCCATCCTATCGTATTCTTTCCTAATTCCTATTCCTATTCCTATTCTATCCTTATCCTTATCCTTTTCCTATTCCATTCCATTCCATCCTATCCTATTCTATCCTAATTCCTATTCCTATTCCTATTCTATCCTTATCCTTATCCTTTTCCTATTCCATTCCATTCCATCCTATCCTATTCTATCCTAATTCCTATTCCTATTCTATTCTCTCTACTACATTGTCTCCAGGACCATTCCTGTATTTTGGTGAGGGGGAAGAAGAGAGAAGAGACGCCATCTTGAGTGCCCCAACATTGCCAACCCCAAGCCCACCGAGGAATGAGGATTCCAGCTCCTGCAGAGCGCTCCAATCTATCAAGGAAAATATCTCTTCTCAAACCGAGCCGCTAACCAAGGCTGCCTTCTTGGCATCAGAGGCCCTCTTCTCCGATGCTGGTGTCCTTTTAAATAAGCCAGGCCCTCTAGCCGGGCAATCTTCTGACCCTACTTAGCTCGGCTGGGATCAGCCGAAGTCATCTGAGTACATCTCCTCTACCTTTCAAGCTCAACTCCTCCTGACCTCGGAGTCACCCAGTCACACAGCTTCACCTCTGGCAAGAGAGGCGCCATCGAGCCTCTCCGTGGTTTTCAAGATCTCCACCTTGGGTTGGACTGGACGCCCAAGGCCAACTAGAGTTGGCCAACTCCCAATCGCCGTCGGACTCTCCCACCGATGCCCATGGGTCAATCCTTTCTCCATCTTGGGGACTTGAAAGACGGGTGGGTGGACTTCAATGCCCAGAATCCCCCCCCCCTGCTCAGAAGGCTTGAGAAACGCCGCTCTACAGGACTGGGGGATTCTGGACGTTGACTTGCAGCCATCGTCAAGTTCCCAAGGTTGAAAAAAACAACCACAAATTGGATCACAACCACCTGTAGATTCTGCCGATTGTTGTGTAACAGTGTGGGCCGTTGCGTAAACGGTCCCGATGCTTCTCCGGCTGGCTTCCTTATCCCAGGGACGGAAGACACGTGAAAGGGTCAGGTGGACCTGTGCCACGGTTGCAAGATAAGCCCTGGGGAATGTTATCGATGGGCATGGAAGCCCACCAGAGAATCACAGAGGTGGCCAGTGGACAGTCGAAGGAAATCTGCAAACAGGACGTCATGGCGAATAATTTCTACCCTTTGGTCACGAAAACTACAGGGTGGTTCTCCATGGGAGAGGAATTAGGACGATACGGAGTGCAATGTAAGATCGTTGTTTCTGGGTAAATCAGCTGGTAAGATCAACATTTCTTAATGCAGCTGGTAAGATCAACATTTCTTCATAAATCAGCTGCTAAGATCATTTCCCTGATAAATCAGCTGCTAAAATCATTGTACCTGGATAAATCAGCTGCTAAGATCATCATTTCTTAATAAATTAGATCATTAGATCATTAGATCATTTCTTAATAAATTAGATCATTTTCCTGCTAAATCAGTTGCTAAAATCATTGTTTCCTGATAAATCAGCTGCTAAAATCATTGTCTCTTCATAAATCAGCTGTTAAATTCATTGTTTCCTGATAAATCAGCTGCTAAGATCATTGTTCCTTGATAAATCAGCTGCTAAAATCATTTCCCTGATAAATCAGCTGCTAAAATCATTGTTCCTTGATAAATCAGCTGCTAAGATCATTTCCTTGATAAATCAGATGCTAAGATCGTTTCCTGATAAATCAGCTGCTAAAATCATTGTTTCCAGATAAATCAGCTCCTAAAATCATTGTCTCTTCATAAATCAGCTGCTAAGATAATTGTTTCTGGATAAATCAGATGCTAAGATCGTTTCCTGATAAATCAGCTGCTAAAATCATTGTTTCTTGATAAATCAGATGAGATTATTGTTTCTTGATAAATCAGATGCTACGATCATCGTTTAATAATTTAGCTGCTCAGATCATTCTCTTGATAAATCAGCTGATATGATACTTTCTTGATAAATCAGCTGCTAAGATCACCACTTCCTGATAAATCAGCTGCTAAAATCATTGTTTCCTGATAAATCAGATACTAAGATCATCGTTTCATAATTTAGCTGCTCAGATCATTGTCTCTTGATAAATCAGCTAGATCAGTTTCTTGATAAATCAGCTGCTAAAATCATCGTTTCTTGATAAATCAGCCGCTTTCCACAGGCCAATTCTTTGGCTACCTCACAAACAGCCGGAAATAAAACAGCGCCCCAGTTTCTCGGATTTCGTAACAATTCCGGCACATGTCACATTGAATAAAACCACGCCTTAAGTGCAGGCCCCCCCGGGGATATTCTGCCTGGAGGCATTCCTCTCTCTGGGATCCTCTAGATATCCTTCCATCCAACGGGTCCCCCGAGAAGAGGGAGACAAAGGGGGGTCAATTGGGCTCCCACCGCTTGCCAAGACGTACGGCGGTTGGCTGGGGCGCATGAGCGAGATGCCAGGGGTTAATCAACCAGCTAAGATTAAAAAGCATGATGTAACATAATGTGTGAACAGGTCAAGGGGTAAGATTAACCTCTACGGAAGAAGGAGGAGAAGAAGAAAAAGGAGATTTGTAAAGTAGAAGAGACTCACACGGGACCTGAAGGTTTGGGGGCGGGGGGGGAGGTTTGTCTCTCTGGTGAAGGTCACATTTCTTCACCAACCCCTCTACTCACAATCCCTAAGTCAGGTGGGAGCAAGGCTGAAGAGCACAAGCACGGAAAAAAGAGAGAGAGAGAAAACCTGGAGGAGGAAGGTCTGGTCAAATGTAAGAGTTGCAAAAATGGAAAAAAACAGATGGGGAAAGCATTTGTAGATCAAGAGTAGATAGATAGATAGATAGATAGATAGATAGATAGATAGATAGATAGATAGATAGATAGATAGATAGATAGATAGATAGATAGATAGATAGATAGATAGTAGAAGTTTCACCAAGGCTCATCTTGGGCCCAACTTGAAAAAGAACAAATTTCTAGCTCTAACATTGCTTTGCTACTCCTACGTTACTCCTACGTTACTCCTACATTACTCCTACTTTACTCCTACTTTACTCCTACTTTACTCCAAGTAGGAGTAAAGTAGAGGGGGGCTTTCCCCCCCCATCAAATGCCTCATTCTAGATCCCTTGGTCTGTTGGGGCTCACTTGGCTTCTTGCAGACGTTTCAATCCCAAAGCAGGTGACATCATCAGCGGGATCGATAGAGCCCTGATGATGTAACCTAGTTGGGTCACGAGACGTCTGCAAGAAAAACCCCGCCGCTCGGAGACCCACCAAAGACCCCCACCCTACACATTTTCTCTTCTATCAGACAACAGATGAACAGAGTCGGAAGGGATCTTGTAGGTCATCTAGTCCAGCCCTCCTCTGCTCAAGCAGGAGGCCCTACACCACCTCTGACATCTCCCCATTGTTAGAGAACTTTGCTATCTATAGTTTGAAAGGAAACCAGGTTTTTTTAAATCCCAAAATCAGAATAACCTCATTTTGTTTTGCCGTCAGGCTTCGAAGAAAATCAAAATATCCTCAACCTTGGGAGAGGAAACTGATCTTCACCATCACCGTAGTCTTCTTCCTCATCCTCCTAGATACGTGTCCTGCACAGCGTCCTTTTTCATTCTGTTATGGCCAACATTCCTGGCTTACTTCCAGGCCCTCAACTCCACAAATATTCTCTCTTTTTTTTTTAATCATCCATCATCCCATAGTTGCTCATCCATCATCCCATGGAAGCCCCATCATCCCATAGTTATTTTCCAACACATACATTCTTGGTTTGCAACAACAAACTTAACCCAGATGCCTGGATCTACAAGGAAATTGACCGAACACGGAGAAACCTTGGAGTATATACAATAAAGACTTCGCTGCCCATTCCGTTTGTCCAGGTTACGCAAGAAATGGAAAACAAACTCAGTTTCCCCTTCATCCCTCCCCCCCCCTTTTTTTTTTGCTGGCATAAACCACCATTCCTAGTTCCCAGATTCCATCCCAATGCTAATCCAGAGTCAAAACTAGGCTACACATCACAAACTCTCTCTTACCGAATCGGAACGATTCCAAAAACCAAAAACCACCACCAAGCCCCAAAAATATAAATATAAATATATATATATATATAATCAATCCACTTGCTAAAATCCAAGAGAGTCCTTAGGAAACCAGGTTAGAATGATGGTCAGGAAAGAAGTAAGGCATTCCAAAGAAAAAAAAATCAATCCTGGGCTTCATCCCCAGTGAGAGGGAGATGGGCTCGGAGAAAATAGGGCATTTTCCAGGCTTCGTCCTCCCTCCTCGAAGAGGGGCTGCATGTCAGGCCCGCAGAAGTTGGTCTTCCTTGGCTCCCAGGAGAGAAAGTGGGACAGAAAACTTGGGCGCTTACTAGCTTCCCGGCTGGTGTTTAGGGAGTTCAGTTTTTTAAACCCATAATCCACGTCGAACGGTCTCTTAATAGCTAATCAGATTAGGTCCTCGGGGGAGGGGGGGAGGGAGGCCGGGCAGGCAAGGCGGGGGAGGGAGGGAGGGAGGGAGGGGGTGGGCAGGAGAGATGCCGTAACCTCATGGCTGGGGTGACAGGAGCTAGACGCTGTCCAGCTGAAGCAGGGAGACAAGAGAGCAGAAGTCGGTGGTCGACCCTCGCACGGTTTGGAGAGAAAGGGACAGCGAGCGCACTCGAGACTAAGTAAAGGGGGAACGAGAGAGAGAAAGGGATGGAGGAGTCGAAGAGATCCAATAGAGAGGGACATTTGTAGCAGGCGGTTGGAGGGGAAGGGAGCCATGAGCTAAAAGACAACTCATTGGAGGGAGATCTGAAAGATTGGAGAAGATGCTGGTTAGATGTTGGCCAGATCAGGAGGCCACAGACAAGAAGGTGGTTTGAAAGAGAAAGTGGCCAGATGGCGTGGAAGGGATCGAAGTCAGCTGCTGTGGGTCCAAAATGCTCTTTTTTCCTTTCCTTTTTCTTCCTTCCATCATTTTCTTTCATTCCCTCCCTCCCTTTCCTTCCTCCCTTTTTCTTTCAATTCCTTCCTCTTCCAACCTTCCAGCATTTTCCTTCCTTCCCTTCCTTCCTTCCTTCATCTATTTCCTTCCTTTTCACCCTTTTCCTTCCTTCCTCCCTTTTTCTTTTCCTTCCTCTTCCAACCTTCCATTATTTTCCTTCCTTCCCTCCCTCCCTTCATTCCTTCCTTCATCTTTTTCCTTCCTTCCACCCTTTTCTTTTCCTTCCTTCCTTCTCTTCCTTCCATCATTTTCCTTCCTTTTTCTTTTCATTCCCTCTTCCAACCCTCCATTATTTTCCTTCCTTCCTTTCCTTCTTTCCTCTCATTCCTTCCTTCATCTTTTTCCTTCCTTCCACTCTTTTCTTTTCCTTCCTTCCTTCCTTCTCTTCCTTCCATCATTTTCCTTCCTCCCTTTTTTCATTCATCTTTTTCCTATCTTCCACCCTTTTCTTTTCCTTCCTTCTTTCCCTTCTCTTCCTTCCATCATTTGCCTTCCTCCCTTTTTCATTCCTTCCTCTTCCAACCTTCCATCATTTTCCTTCCTTCCTTCCCTTTCTTTTTTCCTTCCTTCATTTTTTTCCTTCCCTTTTCTTTTCCTTCCTTCCCTTCTCTTCTCTTCCTCCCATCATTACCCTTCCTCCCTTTTTCGGTTCATTCCTTCCTCTTCCAACCTTCCATCATTTTCCTGCCTTCCCTTTTTCTTTCCTTCCTTCCTTCATCTTTTTCCTTCCTTCCACCCTTTTCGTTTCCTTCCTTCCCTTCCCTTCCTTCCATCATTTTCTTCCCTTTTCCCCTTCTTTTCTCTTTCCTTCCTTCCTTCCCATTCCTTCCTTCCTTCCTTTCTTTTTTCTTTCTATTTCTATTTCTTTCTTTTTTGCAGGATTGCTAGCCAACCAGAAGGCAACCTGAGATGGAAGACCAAACTGAGCCAGCCAAAGACGATGTGGGAGAGCCATTGGTCTGAAACAGTGCAGGGTCTCCTGCCTTAGGCAGGGGGTTGGACTAAAAGACCTCCAAGGTCCCTTCTGACTCTGCTGTTGTACGAAGGATTCCCGCAAGAGTCAGATCCGGGCCGGGCCGGCTTGTTTCTTTCGCGCCGAACCCAGCTTTGCTTGCGTGAGATTTTAATACTTCTGGCCAGGAGATTATTTTGGGGGTGACCCCCGCTTGGTTGAATATGCGTCGACTGTGATTGTCGATTATCGGGGCGGTGGTGGGGGTGGTGGCCGTGAGCCGCTTCTTCGGCCAAAGGTGGTTGCGACAAAAGGCGCGGGAAATTGGCCGGTCGCCGACGACAAGTAAGGAACGAACTATCTGCAGAGGGGGAAATCCGTCGTCCGAATCCGAGTCTCGGACGCGGAACAATCCGGATGACGAAAGCAGGGAGGGGGAAGCACCACGTTTTTACATCAATCTTGTAAACCCGGTTAACGAGAATACAGCTTAGCCTTGTTTAATGTGTGCTTGGAGTGGGGCGGTGGCCTACGGGTGGCGCTCTCACCTCACAATATGGGCAGGATGACAATAGATCGGCCGAACAAAACTCTGCTCTGGCGACAGGGAAAGGCGTCTGGCCAGTAAAACACTCGGCTCCATTCAGTTGCCCAGGTTCCACCTCATAAGGGATTATGGGGTCATTAAAAGATGATGATGGTGGTGGTGGTGGTGATAGAAGCCTAAATGTTGAGTGGTGCAGTGGCCTAGAGGTGGAGCTCTTGCCTCACAATCAGGAGGCTGTAAGTTCGATCCTCGGTAGAGGCAGATATTTCTCTCTCTCTGGGCAAAATGAGAATATATTTGCCGAACAAAACTCTGCATTGGCAACAGGGAAAGGCATCTGGCCAGGAAACACACAGCTCCGTTCAGCTGCCCAGACTCCACCTCGTAAGGGATTATGGGGTCGTTAACAGATGATGATGGTTTAATGTGTGCTTGTCTATTGGAAAGGTGTACTGATTCACACACACACACGCCTTGTTAATGGTTGAGGAAACTTACTCCACTGTGTAGTGCAAAGCAACCATTCATTTAGAGACTGTTTGACGTTATGCCGGCACTGAAAGCAGTAACTTACGACTCGTCCTCACAGTTATGACTGTTGCAACATTCCCCACGGTCGTGTGATCCAAATTCAGGAGGTAGCATCCCAGGATCATGTGATTGTCCCTTGGGAGCCTCTCCTCCGTCGGGCAAAGTCCAGGGGAGAAATGGGATTTGCTTAACGTCGGCGACGATTCGCTTAATGGCCGCAACGGTTCGTTTAACAGCCAGGGCCCAAAACGGTCGTAAAAATCCTGCACGCCTCGCTTTAGCAAGGGGCGAGCGAGTAGCAACGGGGTTTCTGCTCCTCACTGGGGCCGTAACTCGAGGACTAGCTGTATGTACCAAACGCTGAAAGAGAGCGGGATTGTTGTAATTTTACACCTCGAAAAGATCCCACTTCCCACATTTGAGGATTTGAAGCTCAGCAGGACTGTGCCAGTATGAGAGATGAACTATTCCACTAAAAGGAAGTGAACCGATCCCTTCTCACACCCCGCCAATATGTTCATGATTTAATTTTAGGCGCTAGTTATTTTACGACTGATGCTTTTCATTTTTAAATGTTTTTATGCTGTAAGCTGTAACGGGAGCCGTTTTGACGCCAGACGGACGGCGACTAAGTTTTGTAATCTATCTATCTATCTATAAATAAAAATGCAACTGTTCGTTTGTTCAAAATAGGTAATCTCAGAAAGTACTGCCCCGATTGCTTGCAAATTTTCACACAACTTTCCTATCAAATACGGCACCAACAATATATATATTGAGAGAGGGAGAAATACAGTAGGTAGGTAGTTAGGTAGGGGGAGAGAAGGAGAAATACAGTAGGTGGGTAGAGGGAGAGAGGGAGAAATACGGTAGGTAGGTAGAGACAGAGAGGGAGAAATACAGTAGGTAGGTAGAGGGAGAGAGGGAGAAATACGTAGGTAGGTAGAGGGAGAGAGGGAGAAATACGGTAGGTAGGTAGATAGAGGGAGAGAGGGAGAAACACAGTTGGTAGGTAGAGGGAGAGAGGGAGAAATACAGTAGGTGGGTAGTTAGGTAGGTAGAGAGAAATACAGTAGGTAGTTAGGTAGGTACGGGGAGAGAGGGAGAAATACAGTAGGTAGGTAGAGGGAGAGAGGGAGAAATACGTAGGTAGGTAGAGGGAGAAATACGGTAGGTAGGTAGGTAGAGGGAGAGAGGGAGAAATACAGTAGGTAGGTAGGTAGGTAGGTAGGTAGAGGGAGAGAGACATACAGTAAGTAGGTAGAGGGAGAGAGGGAGAAATACAGTAGGTAGGTAGGTAGGGGGAGAGGAGAAATACAGTAGGTGGGTAGAGAGAGAAATACGGTAGGTAGGTAGGTGGAGAGAGGGAGAAATACGGTAGGTAGGTAGAGAGAGGGAGAAATACAGTAGGTAGGTAGAGGGAGAAATACGGTAGGTAGGTAGATAGAGGGAGAGAGGGAGGGAGAAATACAGTAGGTAGGTAGTTTGGTAGGTAGGTAGGTGGAGAGAAGGAGAAATACAGTAGGTAGGTAGAGGGAGAGAGGGAGAAATACGGTAGGTAGGTGGAGAGGGAGAAATACGGTAGGTAGGTAGAGAGAGAGGGGGAGAAATACAGTAGGTAGGTAGAGGGAGAGAGGGAGAAATACATAGGTAGGTAGAGGGAGAGAGGGAGAAATATGGTAGGTAGGTAGGTAGAGGGAGAGCGCGAGAAATACAGTAGGTAGGTAGAGGGAGAGAGGGAGAAAGACGTAGGTAGGTAGAGGGAGAGGGAGAAATACGGTAGGTAGGTAGAGGGAGAGAGGGAGAAATACGGTAGGTAGCTAGGTAGGTGGATATATATAGAGAGGGAGAAATACAGTAGGTAGGTAGGTAGGTAGGTAGAGAGGGAGAAATACAGTAGTTAGGTAGGTAGAGGGAGAGAGGGAGAAATATGGTAGGTAGGTAGGTATAGGGAGAGAGGGAGAAATACTTAGGTAAATAGAGGGAGAGGGAGAAATATGGTAGGTAGGTAGATAGAGGGAGAGAGGGAGAAATACAGTAGGTAGGTAGAGGGAGAGAGGGAGAAAGACGTAGGTAGGTAGAGGGAGAGGGAGAAATACGGTAGGTAGGTAGAGGGAGAGAGAAATACAGTAGGTAGGTAGGTAGAGGGAGAGAGGGAGAAATACAGTAGGTAGGTAGGTAGGGGGAGAGGAGAAATACAGTAGGTGGATAGGGAGAGGGAGAGAGGGAGAAATACGGTAGGTAGGTAGGTAGGTGGAGAGAGGGAGAAATACGTAGGTAGAGGGAGAGAGGGAGAAATATGGTAGGTAGGTAGGTAGGTAGGTAGGTAGGTAGGTGGATATATAGAGAGAGAGGGAGAAATACAGTAGGTAGGTAGGTAGGTAGGTAGGTAGAGAGGGAGAAATACAGTAGGTAGGTAGGTAGAGGGAGAGAGGGAGAAATACGGTAGGTAAGTAGGTAGAGGGATAGAGAGAGGGGGGGAGAAATATGGTAGGTATGTAGGTAGGTAGAGGGAGAGAGGGAGAAATACGGTGGGTAGGTAGGGGGAGAGAGGGAGAAATACAGTAGGTAGGTAGGGAGAGGGAGAGGGGGAGAAATACAGTAGGGAGGTAGGTTGGGGGTTATATGGTGGTTGTGTGTACATGTTTGTGTGTGCAGGTGTACACAGATTGGTTGGCCATTTAACCAGACTGGGCCACAGCAACGCTTGGCCGGATATGGCTAGTGAACAAATAAAACAAATTAAAATTCTCTTAAAGTTCCCAATTTTGACCGACCCGTTTTTCCACAAAGCGTTTGATCTTTCACAGATTCAGGAGTTAACGCACAGCGAAAAAAGAATTCATATCAAGTGACCTTCTACCTATGCGCTTCGCTCGCGCACGCCATCCATCACGAGGCTACCTAGGGCATCACGGAGCTGGCTCACCCAGCAGGTCGCTACTACCGGTTCACCCGAACCTGTCCGTACCGGCTGAATATACCACCCCCGAATGCCAGAGACAAAGGAACGGGCTTAAAAACAACTCACAATGTGGTTTATTTAGAAAATAACCTTTTTACAAAAATAATGAACTCTGCAAGAAAAGCGCGAACGTATTAAAGCTAAGCCGGGCGTTCCTAGAACTGGGAGCATCCAGAAGTCAAGACGGCAAACCAGGGTTAGGATGCGCTTGAAATAAGCCTGGAAGGAAACGCAGGGTTGGTTATGGAAAAGGTTACAAAATGCATCCTGTCACTCGACGCTAAATAAGCATCATCCTTGGGGTCGGGCGTGGCAAACAACAGAAGTCTCCAAACTTAAAACAAATTTAAGACTTCTGGATTTCAACTCCCAGAATTCCCCAGCCGGCCTTTAAACCAGAATTCGGGCGTGGATGAGAAACAAATGAGGCTAAATTACCTTTATTTGCAAATTTATTTACTTATTTTGGGGGGAGGGGGATAATTTCCTTAGTAGATAGCGGGTATCCGGTCGACATAATATATCTTGATTTTGGGAGAGGGCGAGGGGGGAAAAAGAGCTGGCTGAGAGTTGAATTCTGGGAGTTGAAGTCCACGAGGAGTCTTAAAGTGGCCGGACTGCGGAGAGAAGGCCCTCAGGAATGAGAAATCCCGACGGATGAGATGCCGGGATCCCGAGAAAGTGGGTCTCGCGAGGATCTGGCGTCTTTTCTCGGCTCCCCGGAAATGGATCCCTCGGCGGTTCGCTCCCGTTTCAGACTCTGCCAGAGGCGAACGGCTTAAAAACGACACGGATTTGCGGTATTTTGGGGGCGTATTCTCGATTCCCGGCTGCAGTCGACGGCAAAGCCGCCGCCGTTGTCCACCTGCGTTGATCCAGCGTAGAAAACAGGAGAAAGGAGGGATGGAAAGAAACGGTCCACTCGCCAAGACGCTATCGCCACACGCTTCCTCCCCGGCTGCTGCTGCTGCTGCGCGAGTGGGAGGGCAGCGAACCGGACAGCTTCCTCCCCGTCTTCCCAGGAGCATGGGACTTCTCGCGACCGGGCCCTGAGCTGCCCGACCGCCGGCTGGGAGGGCCCTGAGAAGGAAACAAGGAGAGATGCTGAAGCGTTCCCCGGGTCGGGATTTCCTTGTCCTGCCTTGCTTTGGGGGTTAGGGCCCTTTCCTATCTTCCCAAGCCTAAGCAGGGGGTTGGACTAGAAGACCTCTAAGCTCCCTTCCAACTCTGTTGTTCTGTTCTGTTCTATTTGATTGTCTATTCTATTTTAATTCTGTATTTCTATTCTATGTCTATTCTATTTTAATTCTATCCTAGTCTATGCTCTTCTAATCTAATTCTATATTTTATTTTCTATTCTATTCTACTTCTGTATTTCTATTCCATTCTATTCTTTTTCTATATTTTCTATTCTATTCTATGCTATTCTAATCTAATGCTATATTTAATTTTCTATTCTATTTTAATTCTGTATTTCTATTCTATTTTAATTCTGTATTTCTATTCTATTTCTATTCTATTCTATTTCTATTCTATTTTAATTCTATTCTATGCTAAGCTATTCTAATCTAATTCTATGTTTTATTTTCTATGCTATTCTATTTTACTTCTGAATTTCTATTCTATTTATAATTCTATTCTATTCTTTTTCTATATTTTCTATTCTATTCAAATCTAATCTGATTCTATATTTTATTTTCTGTTCTATTCTGTACTAATTCTGTATTTCTATTCTTTCTATTCTATTCTATTTTAGTTCTATGCTATTCTAATCTAATTCTATATTTTATTTTCTATTCTATTTTGCTTTTATATTCTATTTCTAATGCCATTCTATTCTTTTTCTATATGTTCTGTTCTGTTCTGTCTAGTCTAGTCTAGTCTAGTCTAGTCTAGTCTAGTCTAGTCTATTCTGTTGAGCAGGAGGTTGGACTAGAAGACCTCCAGGGTCCCTTCTAACTCGGTTATTCTATTCTATTCCACTTCAAATTCTAATTAATTCTAATTCTAATTCTAGCTTGTCCCTGCTCCAGGAATACAAGTAGCCCCTAATTTACAACCATTTGTTTAGTGCCCGTTCGAAGTTACAACGGCCGTTGAAAAAGAGATTTATGAACTGCAACATTCAAACGGGGGGGGGGGGGGGAGGGGCGACCAACTTGTACTTATGACGGTCGCGCTGTCCCCGGGGTGGGGGTGGGGGGATCACGTGATCCCCTTTTGCGAGTCGGCGGGGACGCCAACTAACTTAAGCATGGCAGCGGTTCGCGTCACGGCCGTGGCCAAGAAAGGTCGTAAAACAGGGGCGAGGCTCGCTCGACGAGCGTCTCGCTTAGCGGCAGGAGACGTCGAGGGTGGCCGTTCAAGGGCGGCCGTTCAAGCCGAGGACCGCTCTGGAACCGTCTCCTAAATTGCACCTACCTCTTTCCTCATGGATTCGGACAATTTGGGATCCAGGTTCCGGCGAGCTGGAAGGTTCCCGTCACCTTTGACTTCTGGGCTGGATGCCCAAATCCCAAAAGAGGAGGAGGAGGAGCCGTTAGAGCACACAACACACACACACACAGACACAGGCGAGCTCTCTGCCCCTGGAAAAGCTGGGGCTGTCCCCTCCCTCTGGCCCCAGGGAGCCCCAGAGGCACCGTCCCCTTACCCGCTCTGCCCTATCCTGTGCCAGTATTTGTAGAGCTCCTCCGCGGAGGGGACGGGCCTCCCCTTGGCCTGGTACTGCTTCAGAAGGAGCGAGACGGCGGCCACGTGGCTGGGGGAGAGGATGCCTTCCTCGTGGGCTGGGGGAGAAAGGAGAGAGGGAGAGGGAGAGGAAGGGGAGAAAGGGGAGGGGCGGAGAGGAGGAGGAGGAGAGAGGAGGAGGAGGAGAGAGGAGGAGGAGGAAGAGGAGGAAGAGAGGAGGAGGTAGAGGAGAAAAGGAGAAGGAGGGGAGAGGAGGAGAGAGGAGGAAGAGAAAGGAAGAGGAGAGAGGAGGAGGAAGAGAGGAGGAAGAGGAGTGGAGGGGAGAGAGGAGGAGGAAGAGAAGAAGGAAAAAGGAGGAGGGGAGAGGAAGAGAGTGGAGGAAGAGGAAGAAAGGAGGAGGAAGAGGAGGGGAGAG
Source organism: Rhabdophis nuchalis (assembly GCA_039707465.1). NCBI lineage: Eukaryota > Metazoa > Chordata > Lepidosauria > Squamata > Natricidae > Rhabdophis > Rhabdophis nuchalis. The sequence goes on from CM077647.1 coordinate 181,397,600, forward strand.
AAGAAGGAGGGGAGAGGAGGAAGAGAAGAGGAAGTGGAGGAGGAAGAGTGGAGGAGGAAGAGGAGAGGGAGGGGAGGAGAGGGGCAAGAGAAGAGGAGGTGGAGGAGGAGGAGGAGTAGAGAGGAGGAGGAAGAGGAGAGAAGGAAAAAGGAGGAGGGGAGAGGAAGAGTGGAAGAGGAAGAGAGGAGGAGGAAGAGGAGGAGAGAGGAAGAAGAAGAGAGGAGGAGGAGGAAGAAGAGAGGAGGAGGAAGAGGAGGAGGAGGAAGAGAGGAGGTGGAAGAGGAGGGGAGGAGGAGGTGAGAGGAGAGGAGAAAGAGAAGGGGAGATGGAGGAGGAGGAGTAGAGAGGAGGAGGAAGAGGAGAGGAGAAGGAAAAAGGAGGAGGGGAGAGGAAGAGAGTGGAGGAAGAGGAAGAGAGGAGGAGGAAGAAGAAGAAGAGAGGAGGAGGAAGAGGAGGAGGTGGAAGAGGAGAGAAGGCAAAGGAGGGAAGAGGAGACGAGGAGAGACGAGGAAGAAGGAGGGAAGAGGAGGAGGAGAGAGGAGGTGGAAGAGAGGAGAAGAGGGGGAAGAAGGAGGGTAGAGGAGAAAGAAGGGAAGGAGGTGGTGGAGGAGGAGTAGAGAGGAGGAGGAAGAGGAGAGGAGAAGGAAAAAGGAGGAGGGGAGAGGAAGAGAGTTGAGGAAGAGGAAGAGAGGAGGAGGAAGAAGAAGAAGAGGAAGAGAGGAGGAGGGAGAAGAAGAAGAAGAGGAAGAGAGGAGGAGGAAGAGGAGGAGGAGAGAGGAGGTGGAAGAGTGGAGAAGAGGAGGGGAGAAGAGAGGAGAAAGAGGAGGGGAGAGGAGGAGGAGGAGAAGCAGTAGAGAGAAGGAGGAAGAGGAGAGGAGAAAGAAAAAGGAGGAGGAGAGTGGAGGAAGAGGAAGAGAGGAAAAGGAGTGAAGGAGAAGGAGGGAGGGAGGACTCAAAAGAGGAAGAGAAAGAAGAGGGGGAAGAAGAAGAAGGAAAAGGAGAAGAAGGAGAAGAGGAAGGAAAGAAGGGTAGGAGGAGGAAATGGGAGAGAAGGGGAGGAAGAAAAAGAAGCAGAGAGAGAGAGAGAGAGAGAAAATGAATCCAGGGCTCCAAGAAAGGCCAACTGGACCCAACACCCAAGCCCCCCCTCCTCCCCCCCCCCTCCAGGAATGAGCCACGCACCCACGTTCTGTCGGGAGGGGCTCACGGGCTCCAGGCTCAAGCAGACCGCTCCAGATTTGGGCAGAGGGACTTTGGTTTTCTGGACGGCGGCGTTGCTGGGCGGCTGGATGCGGATCGTGCTGAACGAGGGGGGCTGCGCCGGATCCCAGAGGGCCGTGGACCGTTCGTGGTAAGACTGGGAGTTACCTTGGGGGGGAGGGGAGAGAGAGAGCGAGAGCGTTACCATGACGATAATCAAATTGACATGGGAGAATTCCATTCATACCTTCGGCCAGAGTCTCATATTTCTACAGCTGTGTGTG
>CM077647.1:181401583-181421583 GCA_039707465.1 Rhabdophis nuchalis
GGATGAAAGAGAGACAGAGAGGGGGAGAAAGAGAGGCAGAGAGAGGGAGAAAGAGAGAGAGGGAGAAAGAGAGAGGGAGAGGGACAGAAAGAGAGGGAGAGAGACAGAGAGGGGGAGAAAGAGAGGCAGAGACAGGGAGAAAGAGAGACAGGGAGAGGGACAGAGAGAGATAGGGAGAGAGAGAGACACACCCGACGAAATGGATATAAAGTGGAATCGTTGTAAGATCTAATCACTATAAGGAAACGTTGATGCCAGAAATGGCGCACTGTCTCCAATGTTTTTAACGCGCATCTAATAAAAAATGTAAAAATGAAAGGAAGGAAGGAAGGAAGGAAGGAAGGAAGGAAGGAAGGAAGGAAGGAAGGAAGGAAGGAAAGTGGAGGAGAGAGATTGAGCTAGGGGCTTACCGGCGTGTGTCCGATTCGTGGTTCGGGGCGGGCTGTCAGTGGGGCAGGTTTCCGGCTGCGGGGCGCTTCCTTCGAAGTCGGAGTGGTTCAGAAGCTGGGGCAGGGGAAGGGGGGGGGGGCAGATCGCAGATGGGAAAGGGTTAAACATGACAGCCTCAGCTTCCCACACCCCTCACACCCCAATTATCAATACCAGGAGGGGGGAGGGGGGGGAAGCCAACTTGGTAAATAAGGAGAAATTAGGGAGGAAAAAAATAGTCCTTTTTAGCTTTGGAAACTTGCTTTAATAAGAAAGTTGAGCCATTTTTAAAGCCACACATAAAGCCATTCTAAGCAGGGGGTTGGACTAGAAGACCTCCAGGGTCCCTTCCAACTCTGTTGTTCTGTTCTATTTTAATTCTATATTTTATTTTCTATTCTATGTTAATTCTGTATTTCTATTCTAGTTCTATTCCAATTTAATTATATGCTAGTCTATGCTATTATCCAATTTTATACTTTATTGTCTATTCTATTCTACTTCTGCATTTCTATTCCATTTCTAATTCTATTCCATTCTATTCTTTTCCTATATTTTCTATTCTATTCTATTCTATTCTATTCTATTCTATTCTAATGCTATATTTTATTTTCTATTGTATTTTAATTCTGTATTTCTATTGTATTTTAATTCTATTCTATTGTATTTTAATTCTATTCTATTGTATTTTAATTCTATTCCATTTTAATTCTATTCCATTTTAATTCTATTCTATGCTATTCTAATCTAATTCTATATTTTATTTTCTATTCTATTCTACTTCTGCATTTCTATTCCATTTCTAATTCTATTCCATTCTATTCTTTTCCTATATTTTCTATTCTATTCTATGCTATTCTAATCTAATTCTATATTTTATTTTCTATTCTATTTTAATTCTATTCTATTGTATTTTAATTCTATTCTATTTTAATTCTATTCTATTTATGCTATTCTAATCTAATTCTATATTTTCTATTCTATTCTATTCTACTGTATTTCTATTCTATTTCTATTTTATTTTAATTCTATTTCTTTTATTTTAATTCTATTCTATGCTATTCTAATGTAATTGTATTTTATATTCTATGCTATTCTATTTTACTTCTGTATTTCTATTCTATTTCTATTCTATTTTAATTCTATTTCTATTTTATTTTAATTCTATTCTATTCTAATCTAATTCTGTATTTCATTTTCTATGCTATTCTATTTTACTTCTGTATTTCTATCCTATTTCTATTCTTTATTTATTTATTTTTATTTTAATCATATTTATATCCCGCCCTTCTCCACGAAGGACCCTATTTTAATTCTATTTCTATTCTACTTTAATTCTATTTCTATTCTATTTTAATTCTATGCTATTCTAATCTAATTCTGTATTTTATTTTCTATGCTATTCTATTTTACTTCTGTATTTCTATTCTATTTCTATTCTATTTTAATTCTCTTTCTATTCTACTTTAATTCTATTTCTATTCTATTTTAATTCTATTTCTATTTTATTTTAATTCTATTCTATTCTAATTCTGCATTTCATTTTCTATGCTATGCATTCTATTTTACTTCTGTATTTCTATCCTATTTCTATTCTTTATTTATTTATTTTTATTTTAATCATATTTATATCCCACCCTTCTCCACAAAGGACCCTATTTTAATTCTATTTCTATTCTACTTTAATTCTATTTCTATTCTATTTTAATTCTATTTCTATTCTACTTTAATTCTATTTCTATTCTATTTTAATTCTATTTCTATTCTACTTTAATTCTATTTCTATTCTATTTTAATTCTATTTCTATTCTACTTTAATTCTATTTCTATTCTATTTTAATTCTATTCTATGCTATTCTAATCTAATTCTGTATTTCTATTCTACTTTAATTCTATTTCTATTCTATTTTAATTCTATTCTATTCTATTTTAATTCTATTTCTTTTTTATTTTAATTCTATTCTATTCTAAGCTAATTCTGTATTTCATTTTCTATGCTATTCTATTTTACTTCTGTATTTCTAGTCTATTTCTATTCTATTTTAATTCTATTTCTATTCTACTTTAATTCTATTTCTATTCTACTTTAATTCTATTTCTATTCTATTTTAATTCTATTCCATTCCATTCCATGCTATTCTAATCTAATTCTAATCTATTCTATGCTATTCTAATCTAATTCTAATCTATTTCTCAGCCTGGGGCAAGGTTAAGTCGCGGGGGGACGTCTTAAAGCTGGGAATTCTGGGAGTCGAAGTCCAACGCAGCTTCAAACGTATATCCGGACTGGAGAATTCTGGGAGTCGAAGTCCACGTATCTTACAAGGCCTTCTGGGATTTGGAGTCCCCGGAGCTTATAGTTGCCACAGCTTAAGGTTTGAGAAACACTGCTCCACAACTTTGCTAGACATCCAACCAGCTGGCCCTTCATACACATACACACACACACACACACACACAAACAGAAACACGCATGCATGTTTTCCCGCAAGCTATACAACGGCTCCTTACCAGGCGCATGTAGTAGTTTAAGTCCGGCTGAGGCCCCTGCGCCCCACACTCCCCGGTGCTGGTCTGAGTGACCTCGCTGTCGTTCCCTGGCAGCTCCGGGCTGGAGTCATCCCGCTCATCCGCAAAGGGGTGCTCGGCCAGGTTTTCCGGGTAGAAATTCAAACCTGATCCAAAAAGGAGAAAGTTAAGGAAGGAAGAGAGAAGGGAGGGAAAGGGAAGGGTCAGATCTCCATCTTGCTTCAGATACAAAGACTCTGTCTGTCTGTCTATCTATCTCTATCTTATTCTATTCTATTCTGTTCTATTCAATCAATGTCTGTCTGTCTATCTTATTCTATTCAATCTATATCTCTATCTATCTATCTCTATCTTATTCTATTCTATTCTGTTCTATTCAATCAATGTCTGTCTGTCTGTCTATCTTATTCTATTCAATCTATATCTATCTATCTCTATATCTATCTATCTGTCTCTTATTCTATTCTATTCAATCAATGTCTACTTTATTCTATTCAATCTATATCTATCTATCTCTATATCTATCTGTCTCTTATTCTATTCTATTCTGTTCTATTCAATCAATATCTGTCTGTCTATCTATCTATCTATCTTGTTCTATTCTATCTCTATCTATCTATCTATCTATCTATCTATCTCTATCTCTATCTATCATCTACCTATCTATCTATCTATCTATCTATCTATCTATCTATCTATCTATCTATCTATCTATCTATCTTATTCTATTCTGTTCTATTCAATCAATTATCTGTATCTATCTATCTCTATCTATCTATCTATCTATCTATCTATCTATCTATCTTATTCTATTCTATTCAATCTATATCTATCTATCTAATCTATCTCTATATCTATCTATCCCTATCAATTCATCATTCATCATCTCTACTGATCTACATATCTATCATCTTTCTATCTATCTATCTCTAAATCTCTTATCTATCCATGTGTCTGTCCAGCCGTCCATCCATCCTCTATCATTATCTGTCTATCATCTACCTATTATCTATCATTATCTTTGTCTGCCTGTCTATCTTTTCTTTCTATCCATCTAACCATCCATTTATCATTCATTCATCCATCATCCAACCATCTCCCTCTATCATCTATCTATCCATCCATCCATTCATTTGTATTTTGACTTCATTACTGTTATGAAAAATAGGAAAAAGAGCTAATATTCCTTCCTCCTTTTCCTCTTTTGCCCATCAAAAAGAAAGTGAGAGTGAGAGTGAGAGTGAGAGTGAGAGTGAGAGTGAGAGTGAGAGAGAGAGAGAGAGAGAGAGAGAGAGAGAGAGAGAGAGGAAAGCAGGCAGGCAGGCAGGCAGAGAGAGGCAGGAGGAGAAAACGAGGCAGAGAGAGAGACACACAGAGAGAGAGAGAGGGAGAGGGAGAAAGAGAGGAAGGGAGACAGAGAGAGAGACAGAGGCAGAGAGGGAGGGAGGGAGACAGAGAGAGAGAGTGACACAGACAGAGAGGCAGCAAGAGAAAGAGAGAGACAAACAGAGAGAGAGGCACAGACAGAGAGAGAGGCAGAGAGAGAGACACACAGAGACAGAGAGAGAGGGAGAGGGAGAAAGAGCGGAAGGGAGACAGAGAGAGAGAGAGGCAGAGAGGGAGGGAGAGAGACAAAGAGAGAGTGACACAGTCAGAGAGGCAGCAAGAGAAAGAGAGACAGACAGAGAGAGGCACAGAGACACAGAGAGAGAGAGGCAGAGAGACAGACAGAAAGAGGCAGCAAGAGAAAGAGAGGCAGAGAGAGACAGACAGACAGAGGCACAGAGACAGAGAAAGAAAGACAGGGAGAGAGAGAGAGGCACAGAGACAGAGAGGGGGAGCACAGAGGAAGAGAGAGGGAGGGAGAGAGACAGTGACACAGACAGAGAGAGGCACAGAGAGGCAGCAAGAGAAAGAGAGGCAGACAGAGATAGAGAGAGGCACAGAGGGAGAGGGAGAGAGAGAGAGAGGAAGGGAGTGAGAGACAGGCACAGAGACAGAGAGGCACAGAGGAAGAGAGAGGGAGGGAGGGAGGGAGGGAGGCAGGAAGGAGAAAGAGAGGGAGGGAGAGAGGGAGGGAGGCAGGAAGGAGAAAGAGAGGGAGGGAGGGAGAGACAGGGAGATAGAAGAGAGAGAAACAGGGAGAGAGAGGGAGGGCGAACAAGAGGGAAGGAGGCAGAGGGGGGGAGATGGAGAAAGAGAGGGAGAAAAACATAGAGAGGGAGGGAGGGAGAAAGGGACAAGGAGAGGCGGGAGGGAGAAAGAGAGGGAGGGAATGATGAGAGAGGGAGAAAGAGGGAGGGAGAGGAAGGGTGAGAGAGACGGGAGAAAGACAGAGAGAGAGAAAGAGAGAAAGAGAGACAGACAGACAGACAGACAGAGACAGAAATAGACATTGGCCCAAAGCTACCCATCCAGCTTTCCTGCCTTCAGCGGGACTAGAACTCAGCGCCTCCTTGCCCCAGAGACCCTGCCAAGGACGGCCTCCCAGCGCCACTCACCGGATCCGGCGAGGGTGGTGTCCACCTGGGGGTCCAGCTGCTGGAAGCCCTGCTGGCTGAGGAGGCTGGCGTTGAGGATGTGGCTGAATTCGGAGGAGAGGCGCACCACGTCCGGCACCAGGGGCAGGAACTGGCGGGAAAGCTCCCGTGGACCTTGGTCGGCGCCTTCGGGGACCCCCTGCGATTGGCTCGGCGGAGGGGGGGCGGGCTGCAGCGGCCCCACCTTGGCCCAGGCCAGCTCCTTGCAGTCGCCCATGCCAGCGTGGCTGCAGGGGGTCTCCCCTTTCGGGATTTTCTTGGGCGGGTTGGAGGGGGGCAGAAATCCCGGCTCGGGGTTGGGGTCTGCTTCAGCCTCCTACAAGGTCAACGGGGAGGAGGAGTGGGGGGGAGAAAATTCAATTGTAAGCCATTGGCGTCCAACTTTGAGCCCTTTTAAGACCCCTGGACTTCAACTCCCAGAATTCCCCAGCTATCTCTTTCTTTCCCCTCACTTGGCTGAAGTCAAGATATATTACACTTACTGCATCCCCACCGTCTATTAAGAAAGTTATCCTATGTGGCTGGCTGGGGAATTCTGGGAGTCGAAGTCCACCAGTCTTAAAGTAGCCCAGGTTGGAGACCCTTGATGTAAGACTTGTGGACTTCAACTCCCAGAATTCCCCAGCCAGCTCGTTCTTTCCCTTCACTTGGCTGAAATCGAGATATTTTACACTGACTGCATCCCCACCGTCGATTAAGGAAGTTACTCTATGCAGCTGGCTGGGGAATTCTGGGAGTTGAAGTCCACAAGTTTTCTAGTGACCCAGGTTGGAGCCCCCCCATATGTGGACTTCAACTCCCAGAATTCCCCAGCTGGCTCGTTCTTTCCCTTCACTTGGCTGAAATCGAGATATTTTACGCTGACTGCATACCCACCGTCTATTAAGAAAGTTACCCTACATGGCTGGCTGGGGAATTCTGGGAGTTGAAGTCCACCAGTCTTAAAGTAGCCCAGGTTGGAGACCCTTGATGTAGGACTTGTGGACTTCAACTCCCAGAATTCCCCAGCCAGCTTTTTCTTTCACTTTCCCGAAGTCAAGATATATTACGTCTACTGCATACCCACCGTCTATTAAGAAAATTACCCTACAATGGCCGGCTGGGGAATTCTGAGAGTTGAAGTCCACAAGTTTTGTAGTGACCCAGGTTGGAGTCCCCTCATATGTGGACTTCAACTCCCAGAATTCCCCAGCTAGCTCTTTTTTTCCCTTCACTTTCCTGAAGTCAAGATATATTACGCTGACTGCATAACCACAGTCTATTAGGAAAGTTATCCTACAATGGCTGGCTGGAGAATTCTGGGAATTGAAGTCCAGACGTCGGCAATTTCCCAAGGTTGGAGACCCCTGATTTAAGACTTGCGGACTTCAACTCCCAGAATTCCCCAGCCAGTTCTTTCTTTCACTTTCCCGAAGTCAAGATATATTACGTCTACTGCATACCCACCGTCTATTAAGAAAATTACCCTACAATGCCTGGCTGGGGAATTCTGGGAGTTGAAGTCCACAAGTTTTCTAGTGACCCAGGTTGGAGCCCCCTCATATGTGGACTTCAACTCCCAGAATTCCCCAGCTAGCTCTTTCTTTCCCTTCACTTTCCTGAAATCAAGATATATTATGCTTACTGCATACCTACCGTCTATTAAGGAAGTTACCCTACAGTGGCTGGCTAGGGAGTTCTGGGAGTTGAAGTCCACTGGTCTTAAAGTGGCCAAGGGTGGAGACCCCTGATTTAAGACTTATGGACTTCAACTCCCAGAATTCCCCAGCCAGCACTTCCCCCCCCCCCCAACTTGGCTAAAATCAAGATATTTTACTGCATACCCACCGTCTATTAAGAAAATTATAGTTAAAGTTTTTATAAAATGTTTTACAGATGGCACTTAGACACCCCCCCCCCCAAAGCTATCTTAATAATAATAAATAATAATAAATTTAATTTGTAGACCACTCCCTCTCCCCGAAGGGACTCGGAGCGGTGCACAGGGGAATTAAAAACGTACAAAGATAGATACATCATAAATATATAAAATCAAATTAAACAATTTATCCCTGCGCTTAAAAGACCTAAAATCCTAAAAACTAAACCCCTTAAAAACCTTGCATGTATCCAAGTGTACAACCCAAATGTTGGAGATGTGAGTGTGAAGATGCCACATATTTTCACATATGGTGGACCTGTAAAAAAAAATCAAGGCTTTTTGGGTTAAGATATGGTGGCTTATTCAAAATGTTTTAAGGGAAAAAAATTACATTTACACCAAAGTTTTCCCTGTTGGGAATTGTTACGGATTGCACAGCAATAGAAACTAAGTTGATTTTGAGCTTGATAACAGCTGCCAGGTTGCTGGTGGCACAGTATTGGAAGAAGCAAGATCCACCCACTACAGTGGAATGGACCTTAAAAGTTGTGCATTTGACAGAGATGGCCAAAATTTCATCGTATCTTAAAGACCACTCAAACGAAAGATATATATTAGAATGGAGAAGATGGATCGATTATATGCCAAAAAAAAAGTATCCAAATAAGAAGGATTATATAGCATATGAATGAGATATTTTTAAGTAGTTTATGTTGAAGATGTTTTGAGTTATAAGGAGTTAAAGAACTAGGGATAATATCTATGTATTATTTTGTTAAGATATTTTAGTTCTATGTTAGTGAATGTTATACCCTGTCCTTGTACAGGGTATAACATACATCCCTCCGACCGATTCGCTCCCACAGAGAGGGACTTCTCCGGGTGCCGTCCACTAGGCAATGCCAGCGGGCGACGCCCAGGGGAAGAGCCTTCTCTGTGGTGGGCCCAGCTCTATGGAACGACCTACCCCCCCCGACCTCAGGACAACCACGGACCTCCACACCTTCCGACAAAAGCTCAAGACTTATCTATTCCAACTGGCCGGCCTGGCCTAACCTACCTTCCAGCCTCTCAGTCTGAACATTTCAATTGTTTTAATTGGGTTTTAAGGGGTTTAGTTTTTAGTATTTTGGGTTTTTAGCGCAGGGATAAATTGTTTAATCTGATTTTATATATACTACAATACAATACAATACAATAGCAGAGTTGGAAGGGACCTTGTAGGTCTTCTAGTCCAACCCCCTGCGTGGGCAGGAACCTTATACCATTTCAGACAAATGGCTATCTAACATCTTTTTAAAGACTTCCAGGGTTGGGGCATTCACAACTTCTGGAGGCAAGCTGTTCCAGAGGTTAATTGTTCTTACTGTCAGGAAATTTCTCCTTAGTTCTAAGTTGCTTCTCTCCTTGATTAGTTTCCACCCGTTGCTTCTTGTCCTGCCCCCAGGTGCCTTGGAGAATAGTTTGACTCCCTCTTCTTTGTGGCACCCTCTGAGATATCGGAACACTGCTATCATGTCTCCCCTGGTCCTTCTCTTCATCAAGCTAGACATACCCAGCTCCTGCAGCCGTTCTTCATATGTCTTAGTCTCCAGTCCCCTAATCATCTTGGTTGCCCTTCTCTGCACTCTTTCCAGAGTCTCCACGTCTTTTCTACATCGTGGCGACCAAAACTGTATGCAGTATTCCAAGTGTGGCCTTACCAAGGCACCATACAGTGGCATTAACACTTCACGTGATCTAGATTCTATCCCTCTGTTTATGCAGCCTAGAACTGTGTTGGCTTTTTTGACGGCTGCTGCACACTGCTGGCTCTTATTTAATGATTGTCCACTAGGATTCCAAGATCCCTCTCACAGCTGCTACTATTGAACAAGGTCCCACCTATACTGTACCTGTGCATTTGGTGCATATATTTATGATGTATTTATGTTTGTATGTTTTTAATTCCCCTGTGCACCCCTCCGAGTCCCTTCGGGGAGAGGGAGCGGTCTACAAATTAAATTTATTATTATTATTATTATTGTTGTTGTTGTTCTAGGAAGTCTGGGGAGGGGGGGAGGAGGGAAGAGGATGGAGGGGAGGGGTTGGAGGGAGGGGTGGGGGAGAAAATGTTTGTAATCTTCTTAAAATCCTCTAATTTAAAAAAAAAAAGAAAATTATAAAGTTTTACTTTTAGGGATTGAAATCTCCCCAAAGGTGATTTGGGTTCACCAGCTGGGACATTTGGCAAGGATGAAGATGGTTCGGTTTGGTTTTGGGTTTTATTTTATTTTTTATACCGCCCCACCGCCCCGAAGGACTCAGGGCGGTGTACAGCCAGAGTAAAACAAATATAGAAAAGTTTGAAAAGTTTTTTTAAAGAAGTATTAAACAATTTGGCCTCACAATGAAAAAAAACCCAACCAACCCTGATTAAAATTAAGACAAATTTGTAATTTAAAAATTCATTTTTTATGCCAGCCTGGCTTGTTGAAAAAGAAAAAGGTTTTGAGAGCACGGCGGAAGGTGCGTAAGTCAGGGATAGTTCTTAATTCCGGGGACCATTCGTTCCAGAGGACGGGGGCTCCACGGAGAAGGCTCTCCCCCTGGGTGTCGCCAGTCGACACTGTCTAGCCGACGGCCCCATGAGGAGACCCTCTCTAGGGGAGCATAGGGCCGGTGGGACGCTCTCGGTGGCGGAAGGCGATCTCGTAGGTACCCAGGTCCTAAGCCATGGAGCGCTTTAAAGATGGTAACCCACACCTTGAATCGCACCCGGAAAACCGGATGGCGGGTCTGACCTGGTGCAGAGGTTTGGGCAAAGGCTGGAGGGAAACGCCGCCGGTGGCGAAGAGCCGGAGGGCCTCGTTCCAGTGGGATTGCATCATGGCCTGAAACTGGCTGACCATCTCCGCCCGCTGAGCCTCCAGGCGCCGGTACCTGGCCTTGAACTCCCGTAGGTCTTCCCGTTGTTTGGAGAGCCTGAAAGGCAAAAAAAAAAAAAAAAAATGGGACGGTTTTTTTTCAAAATGGAGGTCATCCTCGACTTACGAGCGTTCGGTTCAAAGTTACGCCGGGGCTGGAAAAAGGGATTGGGGGCTGTTTTTCACACTTAACGACTGGGTCAACTCGTAAAGCATTTTTCTCTGTCTGTTATCGGGCAGGCTTGGGAGGCGTGGAGTTTAACAACCTGCTGGAACACCTCATTGGGTAATGTGATTCATGACACAGACTGAGAGGAGGCTGTTGTTCCTAATAAATGACTGGATTTCTTTTGAAACTTTGAAACTTTCAAATTTCTTTTGAAATTCTACAACCTGCTGGAACACCTTGTTGGGTAATGTGATTTATGACACAGACTGACAGGAGGATGTTGTTCCTAATAACTGACTGGATTTCTTTTGAAACTTGGCTTGAGGCTCATAAGCGAATGTGGGCATCTTTCGGAAACCTGACAGACAGCTGGATCTGGGAGCTAATGGATCCGTCTCGGGAATACAGGTAATTCTTCGACTTACGGCCGTTTGTTTAGTGACTGGTCAAAGTTATGACGCCCCCCCCCCCAAAATGGGACGTAGGATCGTTTTTCATACTCACAACCGTTGCCGCATTCCTGTGGTCAGGCGATCAAAATTCAGACGCTTGGCAACCGATTCATATTTCGACGGTTGCAGTGCCCCGGGATCATGTGATCCCCTTTTGTGATCGTCTGACGAGCAAAGCCCATGGGGAAGCTGGATTCATTTAATGACTGTGTGACTCACTGCAGTGATTGACTTAGCGGCGTTGGCAAGAAAGGTCGTACAACAGGGCGAAATGCGCTTCCTCTTAACAACAGAAAGGCCGGGCTCTATGGTGGTCATGAGGACTACCTGTGGTACCAAGGCCAAGTCTTTAAAAATCATCCCATTGTGAGTTTTGGCCCGTTTTACAACTTTTCTTACCCCGTTGTTAAATGAATCACTGAGGTTATGCTAGTAAGACCGTTGTTAAGTGAAGTCAGCTTCCCCCACTGTCTTGGCTAGGCAGAAGGTCGCAAAAAAGGGATCATGTGACCCCCCGGAACCCTGCGACCGTCGTAAATGTGGGTCAGTTGCCAACGTCTGAATTTCTGAAACGGTCATAAGTGTGAAACGCGATCGTGAGCCACTTTTTCCCGTGCCGCTGTAACTTCGAACGGTCACTAAGCAAACGGTTGTAAGCCCGAGGACTGCCTGTGAAGTGATTCCAGTGGCACCGCAAAGGTCGGGAAGGCTACCTATGTTCGTAGTCCTCAGTGAGGTGCTTCAGCTGAGCCTCCTTCTCGGCCAGATCTGATTTGAACTGAGCCAGCTGCTTGGCCAACTCTTTCTCGTGGTGACTGCTGAGGTCCAGCAATTGCTTCCTGCAAAAAAAAAAAAAAAAAAAAAAAAAAAAAAAAAGGAAATAAAAATGAAAATAAAGGCCAAGAAAATAAACAAATCTTTGTTTATTCTAAATTCTTAGAAAGTAGCCAGCAATAAAGCGTGTAAGAATCAATCATCATCTTTTAATGATTCCCATAATCCCTTGCGGGGCGAAGTCTGGGCAACTGAATGGAGCTGAGTGTTTTACTGGCCGGATGCCTTCCATGTCACCGATGAGGAGTTTCGTTCGGCAGATCTATTCTCATCATGTAGGAAAAAAAGTCCCCTTGACTTTGCCCGACGGAGGTGAGGTTCGCAAGCGACAATCACGCGATCCTGGGATTGCTACCTCACGAATGTTGATCACCTGACCGTGGGGGATGTTGCGACGGTCATAACTGCGAGGACCGGTCGTCAGTCGCTTAACGTCAAACGGTCTCTAAACGGACAGTTGTTAAGTCGAGGACGGCCTGTAATATTTAGTTGTGCATCCCTGTAGCTGGCCAGCATTTGCCAAACACACACTTCGTGTTGTTTACACAGTTGCCAAAACCGGACGGCATGCTTTTAGTATCTCTACAATTGCTTTGCCCCACACCACACTGGAGTGAGTTTCCTCAACTTTAAACAAGGCATGTGAATCAGTACACCTTTCCAATAGACAAGCACGCATTAAACAATCATCACCTGTTAACGACCCCCATAATCCCTTGCAGGGTGGAGCCTGGCCCGCTAAATAGAGCTAAGTGTTTTTACTGGCCACACGCCTTTCCCTGTTGCCAATGCGGAGTTTTGTTCAGCAAATATATTCTCATCGTGCCCAGAGAGAGAAATACCTGCCTCTACCTAGGATCGAACTCACTTATTGAGAGATGAGAGGTCCACCTCTAGGCCACTGCACCACTCAGCATTTAGGCTTATATCATCATCATCATCATCATCATCATCAATCATCATCATCATCATCTTTTAACGACCCCATAATCCCTTACGAGGCGGAGTCTGGGGAATTGAATGGAGCTGAGTTTTTTTACTGGCCGGATGCCATTCCCCGTTGCCAGTGCGGAGTTTTGTTCGGCAGTTATATTCTCATGGTGCCCAGAGAGAGAAATATCTGCCTCTACTTAGGCTCGAACTCACAGCCTCCGGATTGTGAGGAGAGAGCGCCACCTCTAGGCTACTCACTGCACCACTCCGTGGGACAATCAATCTCCTATCTCAGTGGTCGGCAAACCACTGCTCGCGAGCCACAAGCGGCTCTTTGGCCCCTCGAGTGCGGCTCTTCCTCCACCCAGCCACGGGCAGACTCCATCTGTTGCACAGGCGGCGGCTGCTGCCCCCGAGCCCTGCAACGCGCAGCTCCCACCGTCCTAGGTCGCCCGGCAGGTGCGTCAGGCAGGATGGCCGGGCGCGTCTCCACCAGCGCCCTCGGAAGGCCACCGCGGCGCACTTTCCAGGGCTACCCACCACATGGAGCTGGGAGGAAGGTGGGCGTGCGGCGCCCGGACGGCCTCGGCGGCGCTTAAGGTAACCGCAGCCTCGGGTGCTGCCGCCGCCCGCCCGTCCGCTCGCTGCGGGAGGAGGCAGCCGTAGCCTCCCCAGCCGACATGCCGGCCCCTCCGCTGCTTCCCGGGGGGGGGAGGGAGGGAGGGAGAGACTGACAGACACACAGAGAGACAGACACAGAGAGACAGAGATAGAGACAGAGGGGAGGGAGGGAGAGACAGAGAGAGACACAGAGAGAGGGAGGGAGAGAGGTAATCAGAGAGAGAGAGAGAGAGAGACAGACAGACACACACACACACACACACACATATACAGAGTGACAGAGATGGGTGGAAGGAGGAGAGACAGACAGATACAGAGAGAGACAGAGAGAGACAGAGAAAAAGAAAAACAGAAAAAGAAAGAAAAATGGAAAGAAAAAGAAAGTGGGAGAGAGAGAGAGAGAAAGGAAGGAAGGAAGGAAGGAAGGAAGGAAGGAAGGAAGGAAGGAAGGAAGGAAGGAAGGAAGGAACTTATGACCACAATTGAGCCCAAAATTGTGGTTGCTTAGCAAGACCGTCGTTAAGTGAGTTTCACCACATTTTCCAAGTTGGCCACGCTCACCCGGTCACATGACCGCTGAGCCACTCCCACAAAACAGGCCACACCTTCTTTTGGCTCTCAAAAGAAATGTCAGTTGTGGTACTGTTGATATTTGGCTCTATTGACTAATGAGTTTGCCCACCACTGGCCTATCTGCCCATCATTTCCGTATCAGGAAAATGTTTTTCCTGAGATGTAAAAAATAAGGATCGTTTTTCCCTCACTCAAAAAGAGATTTCAAATCCTGCCTTGCAGTTTTTTTTCCACGTTTCGGCCAATATTTTAATTCTGTCTTTTAAAAGCTTTTAAAATATACAACTTTTATATATGCGTTTTTATATATTTATATGTTTGTTTTTTATTTAAAAACAAACATATAAATATATTTAAATAAACTCTAAACTCTACAAACTCTTGCAAATCCTGCCTTTTGGATTGGCCGGCAGTATTTTCGGCATTTTATTGTCCAAGATCAAAGATTGAAAATAAAAAAAAAAATAAAGGAGCTTTAGCAGGCCCCAAGGAACAAAGGTGCCTTGTTAATTCTCCAATTACTTTTGGTATCTCCTTAAAGCGATAAACCACGGAGGTTTTTTTAACGCATGTTCCTGCTTCTCTCCAAATCCTCCTGGGCAGATTAGAGAATAAATACTTTAAATAAAGTTTTGTATGGATCTCGACTCTTATCTAAAGCCGTTGGGATTAAACAAAATCAAACCCACAGCGACAGGCGGGAGGAATCTGCGCAGCGGAAGGGCGTTAAGAGCATTATTCTGAATTTTGGATATTTTTGAGCAAAGTTCTGAGGATTTTTCTCCTTCGGTGGTTCGATGAGGAACTCGTCAATTGCAGAACCCCCGCCCCGCCCCCCCCCCCCCCTCCAAAAGAGGGGAGATTTACGGCTACCGTAAGAGAAAAAAGTCTTCTCTTTTAAAATTCCTCAACTGGGCTTTTAAGAAAAATCATAATTGGGGGAAACAAATTAAGTGTTCCTTTTTTAATGTCCCCACCCTGTGCGATGCTTGTCCGTCACTGGGGAATATTTCCGTGCCACAACTAAAATGCCAGCCTGCCACTTGTCTGTTGTACAAGTCATAAAAAGGGGATTAAGTTAGAAGGGAACGGTACTCATAGAATAATAGGGCTGGAGGGGACCTTGGAGGTCTTCTAGTCCAACCCCTGGGGCCACAATACGTCATCATCCCAAACAAAAAGTTGCCCAATCTTTTTTTTAAGATAGATAGAATAGAATAGAATAGAATAGAATAGAATAGAATAGAATAGAATAGAATAGAGAATGGAGTGGAATGGAATGGAATAGAGAATGGAGTGGAATGGAATGGAATAGAGAATGGAGTGGAATGGAATAGAATAGAATAATGGAATGGAATGGAATAGAATAGAATAATGGAATAGAATAGAATAGAATAGAATGGAATGGAATGGAGAATAGAATATGAATGGAATGGAATGGAATAGAGAATGGAATGGAATGGAATGGAGAATAGAATATGAATAGAATAGAATAGAATAGAATAGAGAATGGAGTGGAATGGAATGGAATAGAGAATGGAGTGGAATGGAATAGAATAGAATAGAATGGAATGGAATAGAGAATGGAATGGAATGGAGAATAGAATATGAATGGAATAGAATAGAATAGAATGGTATAGGTATAGATATATAGATATTGATAGATAGATGATAGATGATAGATGATAGATGATAGAGAGAGATATGTAGGGAGGGAGGGAGATGATGGATGGATGGAGGGATACATACATACATACATACATAGACGGACGGACGGATGGATGGATGGATGAATGGATGGATGGATGGATGGATGGATGGATAGATGGATACATACATACATACATATATACATACATAGACGGATGGATGGATAGATAGATAGATAGATAGATAGATAGATAGATAGATAGATAGATAGATAGATAGATAGATAGATAGATAGATGATGATAGATAGATAGATAGATAGATAGATAGATAGATAGATAGATAGATAGATAGATAGATAGATAGATAGATAGATAGATAGATAGATAGATAGAGGTATAGGTATATAGGTATAGATATTGATAGATAGATGATAGCTAATAGATGAGATGATAGATGATAAATAGAGAGAGAGAGATGTAGGGAGGGAGGGAGATGACAGATAGATAGATAGATGATAGATAGATAGATAGATAGATAGATAGATAGATAGATAGATAGATAGATAGATAGATAGATAGATAGATAGATAGATAGATACAAATGAGAGAGGGAGAGAGAGGGAGATACCATAGATAGATAAAGATTGATAAATGATAGAAGATATACTGTAGAAAGAAACAATAGAAGATAGATGATGGATGATGGATGGATGGATGTACAGTAGATAGATGGATGGATACACAGACAGACAAACAGATAGATCATAGAATCATAGGACTGGAAGAGACCTAGGAGGTCTTCTAGTCCAACCCCCAGACTCCCAAGGCAGGAATCCTTATACCCTCCTGGTCAACTTGCTGCTGTGGCCTAGAGGTGGAGCTCTCGCCTCCCAATCAGGAAGTTGGGAGTTCAATGCTAGGTAGAGGCAGATGTAGAGTGTCCTGCTTGGGCAGGGGGTTGGACTAGATGACCTGCAAGGTCCCTTCCAACTCTTGTTCATCTGTTGAATGGCTGTTCAATCTCTCGCTGAAGTCACTTTTTGCCCATTTTTGTAAGTAGGGCTTCCCCAAGGCCTAACAATTACTTCAAGGGCTTCCCCTACAAGTCATTTCATGCCCTGCCTTTTACAAAAAACCACATTTTTGTATATCCCCTGGATTTAAGGAAGGGAGAGGGGAATTGTGGTTTTGTGTGTGTCGCTGAACCACAACTGGCAAACCCTCTGGCCAACCAAGGGCGAGTCCCACTTGCAGTCAGCTTTGCGAATAAACCTATCCCTATTTATTTTTTTATTTATTTTATTAAATTTATACAACGCCCTTCTCCTTGTTAGGACCCAGGGCGGCGCACAGGCATTATATAAAACCATAAATACAATATACATCTATTAAAAATATATTAAATTAATATATTTTTATATTAATAACCCTAACCCTATCCCTATCCCTATCCCTATCCCTAACCCTATCCCTAACCCTATTATTATTATTATTATTATTATTATTATTATTATTATTATTATTATTATTATTATTATTATTATTATTTATTGGACTTCTAGACCGTGGTCGTTCTAATGTCAGGGGGAAGGTCATTCCAGAGGGTCGGGCCCGCCACAGAGAAGGCCCTTCCCCTGGGCGTCGCCCGCTGGCACAGCCTGGTGGACGGCACCTGGAGAAGTCCCTCTCTGTGTGAGCGAATTGGCTGAAGGGATGTGTGGGGCAGGATACTATCCCTATCCCTAACCCTAACCCTATCCCTATCCCTAATCCTATCCCTATCCCTAACCCTATCCCTAACCCTATCCCTAACCCTATCCCTATCCCTAACCCTATCCCTATCCCTATCCCTAACCCTAAAATAGCAGTCATTGCTAGAGATCATTAGGAAGGGTATAGAAAATAAGTCAGCAAGTGTCATTTTGCCTCTTTCTAAATCTATAATTTATTTTATTTTATCAAATTTATCAAATAAATTATAGATTTAGAGTATTGTGTACAGTTCCGGTCACCATACCTTCAGAAGGATATTATGGAAATGGAAAAGGTGCAGAGGAGGGCAACCAGAATGATTAGAGGGCTGGAACACTTTCCTTACCATCTGAGGCTGCAACGGCTAGGCCTCTTCCCTCTTGAATGATGGGGCCTGAGAGGTGACCTAATTGAAGTCTATCAAATCATGCACGGGGTGGACAAAGCAGAAAAGGAAAAACTGTTTTCCCTATCGCACAACACTAGAACGAGGGGGCACTCCATGAAACTTTTGATAGCTAGACCTCAAACAAATAAGAGGAAGGACTTTTTCACCCAGAGGATCCCTGGTCTATGGAACTCCCTGCCAGAAGAAGTGGTGACAGCTGTCAGCCTCGACACCATTAAGAAAGGATTAGAGGAGTTCATGGAGAACAAGCTATCATTATGGATGCCTAAGGAGTTCATGGCTATCATGATGGATGCCTAAGGACACCCTCCGGGTTGGAGAGATAGGCAGGATATCTCTCAATGCAATTTGCAGGGAATCATAAGCAGGTGAAGAAATCTGCTTGGGAAGACCCTGAAGCAAATGGGGAGCCACTGTGTGAGACAGAATGCTGGACTAGATGGGCTGCGGCCTGTTCCAGCAAGGCTGTTCTTATGTTCTGATAGATAGATAGATAGATAGATAGAGAGAGAGAGAGAGAGAGAGAGAGAGAGAGAGAGAGAGAGAGAGAGAGAGAGGAGAGAGATAATAAGATAGATAGAAGATAGAGAGATGATAGATAATTAGTAGATAGATAGAAGATAGAGAGAGATGATAGATAGATAGATGATAATTAGAAGATAGATAGATAGAAGATAGAGATAGTTGATAGATAGATCATCTTTAGACGAGTTCATGGAGAACAAGGGTATCCATGGCTGTCATGATGGATGCCCAAGGACACCCTCCGGGTTGGAGAGATAGGCAGGATATCTCTCAATGCCATTTGCAGGGAATCCTAAGCAGGTGAAGACATCTGCTTGGGAAGACCCTGAAGCAAATGGGGAGCCACTGTGGGAGACAGAAGGCTGGACTGGATGGGCTGTTCCAGCAAGGCTGTTCTTATGTTCTGGTAGAAAGAAAAAAAGAAAGAAAGAAAGAAAGAAAGAAAGAAAGAAAGAAAGAAAGAAAGAAAGAAAGAAAGAAAGAAAGAAAGAAAGAAAGAAAGAAAGAAAGAAAGAAAGAAGATAATTAGAAGATAGATAGAAGATAGAGAGATGATAGAGAGATGATAATTAGCAAGGCTGTTCTTATGTTCTAACCCTAACCCTAACCCACATCTCAACACCACGAGGAGGTTGTAAAAATAAAGAGTGAGAGGGGTTTTTTTTGAACCAGAAAACATAAAAAAAATCAGAATTAAGATGTGAGTGTTAGGAGAATCTATCCTGGAAGGGAATTGCAAATTCCCAAGAGATGCCAACTGCCAATCGAAGCCAAAGAAAGCCAGGAAAGAAAATGTGGGGAGCGGGGAGAAAAGGGGGGGGGGGTGGAGGGTGATGGGCCGCTGCGTCCGCCCACCTGTGTTGTTCCCGCACGGCGCTCATTTGGCGCAAGCTGTCCTCGTGGACCTCGGCCAGCCGCTCCGTCACTCGCTGCTCTAAGGCCACCTTCAGCTCCGATTCCAGCTTGGCCTTCTGGGTCTCGAAGCGGGCCTGCGAAGACAAAAGGGGGGAAAGGGCTACGTCAGGGGGGAGGTGTTCCTTGGTGCTCCCGGAGCTTGGGTGTTCGCCCGCAAGCGTCTCACGACCCAGCGAGGGAATGTCGTCAGTGTTAGGAAGGAGTGGGGCTGGAGGAGGAGGAGGAGAGGAAGGAGAAGAAGAGGAGGAGGAGGGGGAGGAGGGGGAGGAGGAGGAGAGGAAGGAGAAAAGGAAGAGGAGGAGGGAGAGGAGGAGGAGGAGGAGAGGAAGGAGAAGAGGAAGAGGAGGAGGAAGAGGAGGAGAGGAAGGAAAGAGGAGGGGGAGGGGGGAGGGGGAGAGGAAGGAGAAGAGGAAGAGGAGGAGGAGGAAGAGGAGGAGAGGAAGGAGAAGAGGAAGAGGGAGAGGGGAGGAAGGAGAAGAGGAAGAGGAGGAGGAGAGGAAGGAGAAGAGGAAGAGGGAGAGGAGAGGAAGGAGAAGAGGAAGAGGAGGAGGAAGAGGAAGGAGAAGAGGAAGAGGAGGAGGAGGGGGAGGAGAGGAAAGAAAAAAGGAAGAGGAGGAGATGAAGGAGAAGAGGAAGAGGAGGAGGAGGAGAGGAAGGAGAAGAGGAAGAGGGAGAGGAGAGGAAGGAGAAGAGGAAGAGGGAGCGGAGAGGAAGGAGAAGAGGAAGAGGAGGAGGAAGAGGAGGAGAGAAAGGAGAAGAGTAAGAGCAGGAGGAGGAGAGGAAGGAGAAGAGGAAGAGGAGGAGGAAGAGGAGGAGAGGAAGGAGAAGAGGAAGAGGAGGAGGAGGAGAGGAAGGAGAAGAGGGAGAGGAGGAGGAGGAAGAGGAGGAGAGGAAGGAGAAG
>CM077647.1:181424083-181564083 GCA_039707465.1 Rhabdophis nuchalis
CGGAGAGGAAGGAGAAGAGGAAGAGAGGGAGGAAGAGGAGGAGAGAAAGGAGAAGAGTAAGAGCAGGAGGAGGAGAGGAAGGAGAAGAGGAAGAGGAGGGAGGAAGAGGAGGAGAGGAAGGAGAAGAGGAAGAGGAGGAGGAGGAGAGGAAGGAGAAGAGGGAAGAGGAGGAGGAGGAAGAGGAGGAGAGGAAGGAGAAGAGGAAGAGGAGGAGGAGGAAGAGGAGGAGAGGAAGGAGAAGAGGAGGAGGAAGAGGAGGAGAGGAAGTAAAGAGGAAGAGGAGGGGAGGAGAGGAAGGAGAAGAGGAAGAGGGAGAGGAGAGGAAGGAGAAGAGGAAGAGGGAGAGGAGAGGAAGGAGAAGAGGAAGAGGAGGAGGAAGAGGAGGAGAGGAAGGAGAAGAGTAAGAGCAGGAGGAGGAGAGAAGGAGAAGAGGAAGAGGAGGAGGAAGAGGAGGAGAGGAAGGAGAAGAGGAAGAGGAGGAGGAGGAGAGGAAGGAGAAGAGGGAGAGGAGGAGGAGGAAGAGGGAGGAGAGGAAGGAGAAGAGGAAGAGGAGGAGGAGGAGGAGGAGGGGGAGAGGGACTGTGGGGTCCTTTTGGTGCTCTCTGAGTTGGGGTCTTCTTGCAGACGTCTCAGGACCAGCTAGGGAACGCCATCAGTGCTAAAAAGGAGTGAAGAGGGGGAGGAGGAAGAGGAGGAAGACTGGGGGTCCTTGGTTATTGTTAATGCAGTTTAGGATTGCATTGGCTTTTTTGGCTGTCGCCACACACAGTGGCTCCTATTTAACTGGTTGTCCACTAAGACTCCAAGATGCCTCTCACAGTGACCGCTGTTAAGCCAGGTTTCACCCAATCCTTTGGGTTTTTCTCGCCTAAGTGTAAGACTTGACTTTTTCTCTACACTGAATTTAGAGTAGAATAGAATAATATAGAATTAAGAATAGAATAGAAAATAGAATAGAATAATAAAATATAGAATAGAATAGAATAGAATAGAATATTAAAATATAGAAAGAATAGAATAGAATAGAATATAGAAAGAATAGAATAGAATAGAATAAAATATAGAATGAATAGAATAGAATAATAAAAGAGAGAATAGAATAGACTAGAATAATAAAATATAGAAAGAATAGAATAGAATATAAAATAGAATACAATAGAATAGAATATAGAATAGAATAAAATATAGAATGAATAGAATAGAATAGAATAAAATATAGAATGAATAGAATAGAATAATAAAATATAGAATAGAATAGAATATAGAATTAGAATAGAATAATAAAATATAGAAAGAATAGAATAGAATAGAATAGAATAATAAAATATAGAATAGAATGAATAGAATAGAATAGAATATAGAATTAATAGAATAGAATAATAAAAATAGAATAGAATAGAATAATAAAATATAGAATGAATAGAATAGAATATAGAATAGAATAGAATAGAATAGAATAAATAACATATAGAATAGAATAATAAAATATAGAATAGAATAGAATAGAATAATAAAATATAGAATGAATAGAATAGAATATAGAATAGAATAGAATAAAATATAGAATGAATAGAATAGAATAATAAAATATAGAATAGAGTAGAATATAGAATTAGAATAGAATAGAATAATAAAATATAGAAAGAATAGAATAGAATAGAATAGAATAATAAAATATAGAATAGAATGAATAGAATAGAATAAAATATAGAATGAATAGAATAGAATAATAAAAATAGAATAGAATAGAATAGAATAATAAAATATAGAATGAATAGAATAGAATATAGAATAGAATAGAATAGAATAAATAACATATAGAATAGAATAATAAAATATAGAATAGAATAGAATAGAATATAGAATGAATAGAATAGAATAATAAAAATAGAATAGAATAGAATAATAAAATATAGAATAGAATGAATAGAATAGAATAAAATATAGAATGAATAGAATAGAATAATAAAAATAGAATAGAATAGAATAGAATAATAAAATATAGAATGTATAGAATAGAATATAGAATAGAATAGAATAAAATATAGAATAGAATAATAAAATATAGAATAGAATAATAAAATATAGAATGAATAGAATAGAATAAAATATAGAATGAATAGAATAGAATAATAAAAATAGAATAGAATAGAATAATAAAATAAAATATAGAATAGAATAGAATAATAAAATAGAGAATGAATAGAATAGATGCCCGGGTACCTTCAGCAAACTCATCTCCATCTTCAAGGTGTCCCTCTCTCGCCGCACGGCTTCCAGGTCGGCCTGCAGGCCCTGCATTTCTGCCTGCGTCGTGCACAGCCCCTGTTGGGCATCCCGGGCCTTCTGAGCTTCCCGCTGGGCCACCATCTAGAGATGGGAACAGAGACAAGCGGAGGATGAAGGCGGGCAACGTCTTTCGAGGGAGGATTTACGGTCACCGACCTTCTCCGGCTTGGAGAGCTGCCAGGCCCGAGATCTGCACAACTCGGCCAGAAGTCTCCGAGAGTCCCGAACCAAGGAAGCAAACTCCTGCAAACTCCACTCCCCGGGCGCTCCCTCTTTTATTTCCTCTGGGAGGGGCCGTTCATCGTCCACCTGTGGCCTTCCTCCCAAGTCGACCCCTGTTCTTTAGCTCTTCCCTTCTTGTCTGGCAACTCTGCGCATGCGCACCCCGGGAACTGGCTCCCGCTGTTCTTCTGCCTCACCGATGTCCGACTCCGAAGGCAGCTGATCACTGTCGGACGGCCCTGGCCCCCTCTCTGCCTCCGACCCAG
This sequence comes from Rhabdophis nuchalis, assembly GCA_039707465.1. Lineage (NCBI taxonomy): Eukaryota > Metazoa > Chordata > Lepidosauria > Squamata > Natricidae > Rhabdophis > Rhabdophis nuchalis. The sequence goes on from CM077647.1 coordinate 181,426,861, forward strand.
AGCCCTCGTCCGAGGCCTTCCCCAGACTCCAGGACTGGCCCAGGTTCCTCCCCAACCCTCCTCGCTGTCCGAATCGGCTGCCAAATCCGTTGGCCAGCCACAACGGCCTGCAATACCGTTGGGAGTGCAATGCAGGGAGTCCTCAACTTACGACCGTTGGTTTCGAAGTGACAACGGCACTGAAAAAAAGGACTTTTTTTTTTTTATACTTAACGACACCCCCTCTCCCCCCGGTCCGAAGAGCGACGTTCGGAACCTTGGCAACCGGCTCAGGCTTATGACGATGGTCGTAGTGTCCAACGCGCTCCCCCTCCACACCCCTCTCGCGACCGTCTGACGAGGAACGTCAACGGCGCCTGGCCTTGCACACCCATAGGCCTTCCCTCTCTGCTTGGAAAGCCCATGCTCCTAGTCCTCAGGGAGGTGCCCCTGCTGAGGGTTCCTCCTCGGTCAGATCCAATTTGAAACCGAGCTGTTTTGCCCACTCTTCCTCCTGGGGGGCTGCTTAGCGCCAGCAACCGCTCGGCGGGAGTGACATCACGTTGGCCACGCCCACCCAGCCACATGACCACCTAGCCACGCCCACCCCGCCGGTCATTAGGCAGATCATATTCGTGGTCCGCGGGATTTTAAAGTTATGTGTTTAGTGGCCCCTTTGAGGTCCGAAAAATTGGGGGTCCTTGGTATAAAATACATTTGAAAGAAAACATTTCCCCTTCCAGAAAGACTACAGGCCCCAGTATCCCCAGCCAGGAGAGTTAAGCACAGGTAGTCCTCGCCTTACGGCAGCTCGATTAGTGACCGTTCGAAGTTAGCCACGGCAACGCAAAAACGGGACTTGCGACCGTCTCGCACACGTCAAGCCCGTCGCCGCAGCCTCCACGAGTTACGCTCGGATGTCGACTCACATTTACGACGGTTGCGGTGTCTCAAGGTCAGGGGATCGATCCCCTTTTGCGACCTTCTGACGGTGGGAAAACCAAGATCCGCTTAACGGCCGTGCGACGGTCTTAATAACTTCCGGGATTCAACAGACAGAGGTGGCCAGAAAAGGTGGCAAAACTCGCTGGGCAAAATTTCTCACTTAACGGCATGCAAATTGGGCTCCACGTTGGGGCCGTAAAGTCGAGGACTGTCGGCCCACCTTCGCATTCAGACACACACCCACACAAAACTCCCAGGAAGCTGTTGCAAGCTACACATCCTTATTTTCAGTCCCTTTTATCCCCACCCCACCCCCTATTTTTACCCTCCTCTGAAGCTCAAAGGACTAAATCACTGAGGACTAGAAACCTCGCAAGCAGGCAGAGCAAAGCAGGTAAGACACACGTACAACACCCCAAAAATAAATCACTCTTATCTATCCAGAATTGCATTGATGATTATTGCATTAGATTTTTTTTTATCTTGTCTTTACAGGTAACTCGTAGATGGTGAATAGAGCTGCTCTCCTCCGCCTATTTTTGCCACAACGACAACCCTGTGAGGTGGGTTGGGCTGAGAGACAGCGAATGTCACCCAACCTTTTTTCAGACTAGGACTCTCCCTCTGCTGGTGCTTGGCCCAAAGTCACCTAGCCAGCTTTCATGGCTAAAGCGGGACTAAAATTCCCATCTCCTGGTGCTTGGCCCAAAGTCACCTAGCCAGCTTTCATGGCTAAAGCGGGACTAGAACTCCCATCTCCTGGTGATTGGCCCAAAGTCACCTAGCCAGCTTTCATGGCTAAAGCGGGACTAGAACTCCCATCTCCTGGGGATTAACCTAAAGTCACCCAGCCAGCTTTCATGGCTAAAGTGAGACTAGGCCTCCCATCTCCTGGTGATTGGCCCAAAGTCACCTAGCTAGCTTTCATGGCTAAAGCGGGACTAGAACTCCCATCTCCTGGTGATTGGCCCAAAGTCACCTAGCCAGCTTTCATGGCTAAAGCGGGACTAGAACTCCCATCTCCTGCTGATTGGCCCAAAGTCACCTAGCCAGCTTTAATGGCTAAAGTGGGACTAGAACTCCCAGTCGCCTGGTGACTGACTCAAAAGTCACCCAGCCAGGTTTCACACCTAAGATAAAACTAGAACTCACCCTGATGATTGGCCCAAAGTCACCTAGCCAGCTTTCATGGCTAAAGTGGGACTAGAACTCCCATCTCCTGCTGATTGCCCCAAAGTCACCTAGCTAGCTTTCATGGCTAAAGTGGGACTAGAACTCCCATCTCCTGCTGATTGCCCCAAAGTCACCTAGCTAGCTTTCATGGCTAAAGCGGGACTAGAACTCCCAGGCTCCTGGGTTCTAGCCTAGGGCCTTTTTACCACTCTCCCACGCTGACGCTGCAAACTCTGAACTTCCACTTCCAAACCTCAATCCTCAGCTTAACGCCGGGGTTGGTTTGCAAGCTAGAGCCGTCTCAAAGCGGAGACCTGCCCCCCCCCCCCACACACACACACACAGACCCCACTTACGTTTTGGGAAGGGCGCCGTTTCCCCACCTCGCGGAGGGGCCCAATCAGCTGCAGCTCCTCCCAGACCTGGGGCTCCATTGCAAAGCCCAGCTGGGACAGCAGGCCAAGAATTAGGACGGTTTTTTTTAGTTTTAAAGGTGGGGGGGTTTTGCCAAATTGGGTGGGTGTCGTGTGTCGTCTCCCCCTCTTCTCCTCTGGGGAGACCTCTCTCTCTCTCTCTCCCACTCTCTCTCTCCCTCCAGCTGCTAGGAGAAAGGAAGTCCCCCAAACAACGAAAAAAAGAAGAGGAGAAGGGAATTGAGCCTGGGATAAAGACAGGGAAGGAGGAAGGTGAGTGAGAAAAACGGGAAGGTTTGAGAGTAAGTCTTGGAAGGATGCTAATTGGATGGGCTGCCTCCCCTGCAACTCATCTCTCCTCATTTATTTCCCTGTCTCCTGCCTTTCTCATTCTGGCAAATAAAAGATTTTAGGGGAATTTTAGCCTAGGCTGGGTTGTAATTTTAATGTTCTTAAATTTTAGTACAGGGTAATTTAATTCGTTTTTAACTTTGGATATATGGTATGTTTTTAGATGGTTTTTAATTTAATTGGTTAATTGGTTTTAGCGCAGGACTCAATATTTCATAGGTTTCTAAGTTTTTGTCTTTTTGTATTTTGTATGTATTTTAAATTCCTGTGCGCCGCCCTGGGTCCTTTTGGAGAAGGGCGGGATATTTATTTATTTATTTATTTATTTTATTCGATTTGTTAACCGCACCAATCTCCGTCAAGACGGACTCTGGGCGGTGCACAGGACATTAGAACAACTACGGACCTCCGCTCCTTCCGTCTAAAATTAAAAACACACCTTTTCTGCTTGGCCGGCCTAGGGTAGTCTCTCTATCTATGGGGTTTTTTAGTAAATTTAATTGGGAATTTTAGTGAACGTCAATTGGGAATTTTAGCACAGGAATAATGTTTAATTTGCCTTTTAATTATGTATGTATATTTGTATATGTATATTTATTGTCTTTTATCTTCCCTGTGCACCGCTCCGAGTCCCCTGGGGGAGAGGGAGCGGTCTACAAATTAAAGTTTATTATTTATTATTATTATTATTATTATTAAAATCTACAATAAATAACAATATACAAAAGTTAAAAAGAAATTAAATAGAAAACCTGTGCTAAAATCCCATTTAAAACCTATCTAACTTGGCTGATATAGATCAAATAAATATAAATAAATATAAATATCCCACAAAGCTTCCTCCACCGTGAAAATATAATTAATAATAATAATTTATTAGATTTATAAACCGCCCCCTCTCCCCGAAGGGACTCGGGGCGGTGTACAGGAAAAATTAAAAACCATCTAAAAACATACAATATATCCAAAGTTAAAAACGAATTCAATTACCCGGTACTAAAAATTTAAGAACATTAAAATTACAACCCAGCCTATGCTAAAATTCCCCTAAAATCTAACATCCATTTACGTATTTGGCCGATGTTGTATCTGTTATCTACATATCTACAGACCCTTGGCATCCTGGACGTAAATTGTTTCAATTGTTAATTTAATAAGTTTTTAATATTTATATATTTATTATCGGTATTTTGTGTATATGCGTGGTTTTAATTTTTCCTGTGCAACGCCCCGAGTCCCTTTTTGGGAGAGTGGCGCGGTATATAAATGTAATAAAATGAAATGAAATGAAATGAACTCCTACACATCAAAAGCCACCGCTGCAGAGCAGGAGTTTTTAACCCTTTTGGAAGAATAACCACCCCTGTTCAAAATGAAGGAAGATTAGCTGTAGCTGGATATATGCTGCGTAAGGATAGGGATGTATTTATTTATATTGGATCGATATCTCGTGATCGTATATGCCATTGAAATATGGAAGCGGAAAACTCTTATACAGATTAATTGTTATTAAACAGCTAATTCAGTCTTTTAAGAAAATAAGGTGGTTTGAAGTGAAGGATCACTCATTTTAATGTAACATATAAAATCCTAACAATGGCGATATCCTTGGCTATGTTTGATGGACAATCAGTAATTATATTTGTAATTGTAAAGATTGATGAGAGAGAGAGAGAGAGAGAGAGAGAGAGAGAGAGAGAGAGAGAGAGAGAGAGAGAGAGAGAGGGAAAATAGCCCAAGGTCAATAAGCCAGCTTTCATGGCTAACGGAGGACGAGAATTCTCCATCTCCTAGGGATTGGCTCAAAGTCACCCAGCCGGCTTTGGGGGCTAATGAGGGACTAGAACTCAGCGTCGCCTGGTGATTGGCCCAAGGCGTCTAGCCACCCTTCATGGTTAAGGCAGGTCGAGAACTCACCGTTGCGTGGGGTTCAGCCCAAAGGCATCTAGCTGGCTTTTGTGGTTATGGGGGAGGGGAAGGAAGAAGGAATGGAGGGGGGGGGGGAGGAGGAAGGAGAGGAGGAGGAGGAGGAGGAGAAGGAGGAGGAGGAGGAGGAGGAGGAGGAGGAAAGAACAGTGGGGTCCTTCGTGCTCTCTGAGCTGGGTGGTTTTCCTGAAGACGTTTCACAACCCAACTAGGGAACCACATCAGGGCTAGAAGGGAGCGGGGTTTGCAGGAAGGAGCAGCCGGAGGACGGTGGGCCCCTTGGCGCTCTCCGACTTCGGGTCTTTGCTTCCAGACCTTCCGTGACCCAACTAGGGAACGCCATCAGTGCTCCAACTGGGCCCTTAAACTTTACACCAGGGATGGCTAACCTTTTCGGGGGGGGGGGGGGAGGGCCCCCAAACGCTCGCGGGCACACGCACAACCCCAACGTCCCTCCCACGCCCCCCGTGCATGCGCTCTGCCGCCACCCCCTCGGCCATTTTTAGCTTCCTGCTTGGAAGTCTACCTCCGCCCTCCGTCCCTCCCTTCCGCAAACCCCGGTGCCAAGGCGCTCCCGGCTCGGGCCGGGTTCGAATCCCGCCCTGCGGCTGCCGAGAGGAGAGAGAACCCCCCGCGGCGCCCTCACCTTCTCCTTCTCCAGCTCCTTCCGGCTCTCCTCCTGCAGCGCCTGGTGCTGGTGCTCCCGCTGGGCCCCGGTGCGCTGCAGCTCCTCCAGCTTGGCCCGCAAGGCGTCCTGCTGGCGCCATTCCAGGTCCCGCTCGGCTTCCAGGTTCTGCGCCCGGACTCGTTCGGCCTCCAGGTTGCAGGAGAGGGCGTTTTTCTCCTTCTCCTGCGCGGGGTGGGTGAGGGGAGGTAGAGGGGAAAGGAGAGGAAGGGGAGAGAAAGGATAAGGTTCAGCTTTCAGAGCGGGAAGGGGCCTTGGAGGTCTTCTAGTCCAACCCCCTTCAGAAGAGAAGAGGAGAACGGAACAGAGAGGGAAGGGGCCTTAGAGGTCTCCTAGTCCATCCCCCTTCAGAAGAGAAGAGGAGAATGGAACAGAGAGGGAAGGGGCCTTGGAGGTCTCCTAGTCCATCCCCCTTCAGAAGAGAAGAGGAGAACGGAACAGAGAGGGAAGGGGCCTTAGAGGTCTCCTAGTCCATCCCACTTCAGAAGAGAAGAGGAGAACGGAACAGAGAGGGAAGGGGCCTGGGAGGTCTCCTAGTCCATCCTCCTTCAGAAGAGAAGAGAAGAACGGAACAGAGAGGGAAGGGGCCTTGGAGGTCTCCTAGTCCAACCCCCTTCAGAAGAGAAGAGGAGAACGGAACAGAGAGGGAAGGGGCCTTGGAGGTCTCCTAGTCCAACCCCCTTCAGAAGAGAAGAGGAGAACGGAACAGAGAGGGAAGGGGCCTTGGAGGTCTCCTAGTCCAACCCCCTTCAGAAGAGAAGAGAAGAACGGAACAGAGAGGGAAGGGGCCTTAGAGGTCTCCTAGTCCATCCCACTTCAGAAGAGAAGAGGAGAACGGAACAGAGAGGGAAGGGGCCTGGGAGGTCTCCTAGTCCATCCTCCTTCAGAAGAGAAGAGAAGAACGGAACAGAGAGGGAAGGGGCCTTGGAGGTCTCCTAGTCCAACCCCCTTCAGAAGAGAAGAGAAGAACGGAACAGAGAGGGAAGGGGCCTTGGAGGTCTCCTAGTCCAACCCCCTTCAGAAGAGAAGAGAAGAACGGTACGGAGAGGGAAGGGGCCTTGGAGGTCTTCTAGTCCAACCCCCTTCAGAAGAGAAAAGAAGAACGGAATGGAGAGGGAAGGGGCCTTGGAGGTCTTCTAGTCCAACCCCCTTCAGAAGAGAAGAGGAGAATGGAAAAGAGAGGGAAGGGGCCTTGGAGGTCTCCTAGTCCAACCCCCTTCAGAAGAGAAGAACGGAACGGAGCGGGAAGGGGCCTTGGAGGTCTCCTAGTCCAACCCTTTCAGAAGAGAAGAGAAGAACGGAACGGAGAGGGAAGGGGCCTTAGAGGTCTTCTAGTCCAACCCTTTCAGAAGAGAAGAGAAGAACGGAACGGAGAGGGAAGGGGCCTTGGAGGTCTTCTAGTCCAACCCTTTCAGAAGAGAAGAGAAGAACGGAACAGAGAGGGAAGGGGCCTTGGAGGTCTTCTAGTCCAACCCTTTCAGAAGAGAAGAGAAGAACGGAACAGAGAGGGAAGGGGCCTTGGAGGTCTCCTAGTCCAACCCCCTTCAGAAGAGAAGAGAAGAACGGAACGGAGCGGGAAGGGGCCTTGGAGGTCTTCTAGTCCAACCCCCTTCAGAAGAGAAGAGAAGAACGGAACGGAGCGGGAAGGGGCCTTGGAGGTCTCCTAGTCCAACCCCCTTCAGAAGAGAAGAGAAGAACGGAACGGAGCGGGAAGGGGCCTTGGAGGTCTTCTAGTCAAACCCCCTTCAGAAGAGAAGAGAAGAACGGAACGGAGCGGAAAGGGGCCTTGGAGGTCTCCTAGTCCAACCCCCTTCAGAAGAGAAGAGAAGAGAAGAACGGAACGGAGCGGGAAGGGGCCTTGGAGGTCTTCTAGTCAAACCCCCTTCAGAAGAGAAGAGAAGAACGGAACGGAGCGGGAAGGGGCCTTGGAGGTCTTCTAGTCAAACCCCCTTCAGAAGAGAAGAGAAGAACGGAACAGAGAGGGAAGGGGCCTTGGAGGTCTTCTAGTCCAACCCTTTCAGAAGAGAAGAGAAGAACGGAACAGAGAGGGAAGGGGCTTGGAGGTCTCCTAGTCCAACCCCCTTCAGAAGAGAAGAGAAGAACGGAACAGAGAGGGAAGGGGCCTTGGAGGTCTCCTAGTCCAACCCCCTTCAGAAGAGAAGAGAAGAACGGAACAGAGAGGGAAGGGGCCTTGGAGGTCTCCTAGTCCAACCCCCTTCAGAAGAGAAGAGAAGAACGGAACAGAGAGGGAAGGGGCCTTAGAGGTCTCCTAGTCCATCCCACTTCAGAAGAGAAGAGGAGAACGGAACAGAGAGGGAAGGGGCCTTGGAGGTCTCCTAGTCCAACCCCCTTCAGAAGAGAAGAGAAGAACGGAACAGAGAGGGAAGGGGCCTTAGAGGTCTCCTAGTCCATCCCACTTCAGAAGAGAAGAGGAGAACGGAACAGAGAGGGAAGGGGCCTGGGAGGTCTCCTAGTCCATCCTCCTTCAGAAGAGAAGAGAAGAACGGAACAGAGAGGGAAGGGGCCTTGGAGGTCTCCTAGTCCAACCCCCTTCAGAAGAGAAGAGGAGAACGGAACAGAGAGGGAAGGGGCCTTGGAGGTCTCCTAGTCCAACCCCCTTCAGAAGAGAAGAGGAGAACGGAACAGAGAGGGAAGGGGCCTTGGAGGTCTCCTAGTCCAACCCCCTTCAGAAGAGAAGAGAAGAACGGAACAGAGAGGGAAGGGGCCTTAGAGGTCTCCTAGTCCATCCCACTTCAGAAGAGAAGAGGAGAACGGAACAGAGAGGGAAGGGGCCTGGGAGGTCTCCTAGTCCATCCTCCTTCAGAAGAGAAGAGAAGAACGGAACAGAGAGGGAAGGGGCCTTGGAGGTCTCCTAGTCCAACCCCCTTCAGAAGAGAAGAGGAGAACGGAACAGAGAGGGAAGGGGCCTTGGAGGTCTCCTAGTCCAACCCCCTTCAGAAGAGAAGAGAAGAACGGTACGGAGAGGGAAGGGGCCTTGGAGGTCTTCTAGTCCAACCCCCTTCAGAAGAGAAAAGAAGAACGGAATGGAGAGGGAAGGGGCCTTGGAGGTCTTCTAGTCCAACCCCCTTCAGAAGAGAAGAGGAGAATGGAAAAGAGAGGGAAGGGGCCTTGGAGGTCTCCTAGTCCAACCCCCTTCAGAAGAGAAGAACGGAACGGAGCGGGAAGGGGCCTTGGAGGTCTCCTAGTCCAACCCTTTCAGAAGAGAAGAGAAGAACGGAACGGAGAGGGAAGGGGCCTTAGAGGTCTTCTAGTCCAACCCTTTCAGAAGAGAAGAGAAGAACGGAACGGAGAGGGAAGGGGCCTTGGAGGTCTTCTAGTCCAACCCTTTCAGAAGAGAAGAGAAGAACGGAACAGAGAGGGAAGGGGCCTTGGAGGTCTTCTAGTCCAACCCTTTCAGAAGAGAAGAGAAGAACGGAACAGAGAGGGAAGGGGCCTTGGAGGTCTCCTAGTCCAACCCCCTTCAGAAGAGAAGAGAAGAACGGAACGGAGCGGGAAGGGGCCTTGGAGGTCTTCTAGTCCAACCCCCTTCAGAAGAGAAGAGAAGAACGGAACGGAGCGGGAAGGGGCCTTGGAGGTCTCCTAGTCCAACCCCCTTCAGAAGAGAAGAGAAGAACGGAACGGAGCGGGAAGGGGCCTTGGAGGTCTTCTAGTCAAACCCCCTTCAGAAGAGAAGAGAAGAACGGAACGGAGCGGGAAGGGGCCTTGGAGGTCTCCTAGTCCAACCCCCTTCAGAAGAGAAGAGAAGAGAAGAACGGAACGGAGCGGGAAGGGGCCTTGGAGGTCTTCTAGTCAAACCCCCTTCAGAAGAGAAGAGAAGAACGGAACGGAGCGGGAAGGGGCCTTGGAGGTCTTCTAGTCAAACCCCCTTCAGAAGAGAAGAGAAGAACGGAACAGAGAGGGAAGGGGCCTTGGAGGTCTTCTAGTCCAACCCTTTCAGAAGAGAAGAGAAGAACGGAACAGAGAGGGAAGGGGCCTTGGAGGTCTCCTAGTCCAACCCCCTTCAGAAGAGAAGAGAAGAACGGAACAGAGAGGGAAGGGGCCTTGGAGGTCTCCTAGTCCAACCCCCTTCAGAAGAGAAGAGAAGAACGGAACAGAGAGGGAAGGGGCCTTGGAGGTCTCCTAGTCCAACCCCCTTCAGAAGAGAAGAGAAGAACGGAACGGAGCGGGAAGGGGCCTTGGAGGTCTCCTAGTCCAACCCCCTTCAGAAGAGAAGAGGAGAACGGAACGGAGCGGGAAGGGGCCTTGGAGGTCTTCTAGTCCAACCCCCTTCAGAAGAGAAGAGGAGAACGGAACGGAGCGGGAAGGGGCCTTGGAGGTCTTCTAGTCCAACCCCCTTCAGAAGAGAAGAGGAGAATGGAACGGAGCGGGAAGGGGCCTTGGAGGTCTTCTAGTCCAACCCCCTTCAGAAGAGAAGAGGAGAATGGAACGGAGCGGGAAGGGGCCTTGGAGGTCTTCTAGTCAAACCCCCTTCAGAAGAGAAGAGAAGAGAAGAACGGAACGGAGCGGGAAGGGGCCTTGGAGGTCTTCTAGTCAAACCCCCTTCAGAAGAGAAGAGAAGAACGGAACAGAGAGGGAAGGGGCCTTGGAGGTCTTCTAGTCCAACCCTTTCAGAAGAGAAGAGAAGAACGGAACAGAGAGGGAAGGGGCCTTGGAGGTCTCCTAGTCCAACCCCCTTCAGAAGAGAAGAGAAGAACGGAACAGAGAGGGAAGGGGCCTTGGAGGTCTCCTAGTCCAACCCTTTCAGAAGAGAAGAGAAGAACGGAACAGAGAGGGAAGGGGCCTTGGAGGTCTCCTAGTCCAACCCCCTTCAGAAGAGAAGAGAAGAACGGAACAGAGAGGGAAGGGGCCTTGGAGGTCTCCTAGTCCAACCCCCTTCAGAAGAGAAGAGAAGAACGGAACGGAGCGGGAAGGGGCCTTGGAGGTCTCCTAGTCCAACCCCCTTCAGAAGAGAAGAGGAGAATGGAACGGAGCGGGAAGGGGCCTTGGAGGTCTTCTAGTCTTACCCCCCTGCTTGAGCAGGAGACCCGCCTAGACCGTTTTGAGACAAATGGCTGTCCAGTCTCTTCTTTAAAAAACCTCCAGTGTTGGGAGCGTTCACGTCTAACCCCACTCTATTGAGCCGTAGTAAGTCCACACCTAGAATACTCCATCCAGTTTTGGTCCCCACGATGTAATCGTTTTGTATGTTTTTTAAATTCCTGTGCGCCGCCCTGGGTCCTTCGTGGAGAAGGGCGGGATATAAATGTGATTAAAATAAAAATTTAAAAAACCCCTATATTTTAGCACAGGTCTTATCTAATTTAATTCCATTTTAATGATATGACTGTATTTATTCTGTTTGATTGATTGTTCTTTTAATTCTTCTGTGCACCGCCCTGAGTCCCATCGGGGAGATAGGAGCAGTATAGAAATGGGATGGATAGATAAATAAATAAATAAATAAATAAATAAATAAATAAATAAATAAATAAATAAATAAATAAATAAATAAATAAATAAATAAATAAATAAATAAATAAATAAATAAATAAATAAATAAGACCAATGGACTTCAATTCCCAGAATTCCCCAGCCAGCTCTCTTCCCCCCCCCCCCCTTTGCAGAAATCAAGATATATTACATCTACTGCATACCCACCGTCTATTAAGAAAGTTACACTACAATGACTGGCTGGGGTATTCTGGGAGTTGAAGTCCACAGGTCTTTAAAGTGGCCAAGGTTGGAGACCCCTGATTTAAGACAGGTGGACTTCAACTCCCAGAATTCCCCAGCCAGCTCTCTTTCCTCCCCCCCCCCTTCACTCTGCTGAAGTCAAGATATATTACATTGACTGCATCCCCACCGTCTATTAAGGAAGTCACCCTCCATCACTGACTGAGGAATTCTGGGAGTTGAAGTCCACAAGTGGCCAAGGTTGGAGACCCCTGTGTTAAAGGTTGGGCTCTACCTATCTCTCCCTCCATATCCTTCTCTCTCACACACTCTTATCTCTTTATCTTTCTCTCTCTCTTTTCCACTCTTTCTGTTTCTCTCTCTGTCCCTCGCTCATCTGTTTTTCTCTCTCCCGCCATCCCTTCCTCTCTTTCCTCTCTCTCCCTCTCTTTCCCCCCCCCCTCTCTCCCTCTCTTTCTCTCCCCCTCACTCCCTCTCTCTCTGTCCCTCGCTCTGTCCCTCTCGTTTTTTTCTCTCCCTCTCTCCCCCTTTCTCTCTCCCTCCCTCTCTACCCCCTCCTTTTTCTCTCTGTCTGTCTCCCGTTCTCTCCCTCCATATCCCTCTCTCTTTTATCGTTCTCTCTCTCTTTTCCACTGTGTTTCTCTCTCTATGTCCCTCGCTCTCTGTCCCTCTCTCTCCCGTTTTTTTCCTCTCCGTCCCTCTCTCTTTCTTTCTCTCTCTTCTCTCTTTCTGCCTCTCTCTCTCTCTCTTTGTCCCTCTGTTTTTCTGACTCTCTCTCCGTCCCTCTCTCTTTCTTTCTCTCTCTTCTCTTTCTGCCTCTCTCTCTCTCTCTGTCTCTCTCTCTTTCTTTCTCTCTCCATCCCTCTCTCTTTCTTTCTCTCTCTTCTCTCTTTCTGCCTCTCTCTCTCTCTCTCTTTGTCCCTCTGTTTTTCTGACTCTCTCTCCGTCCCTCTCTCTTTCTTTCTCTCTCTTCTCTCTTTCTGCCTCTCTCTCTCTCTCTTTGTCCCTCTGTTTTTCTGACTCTCTCTCCGTCCCTCTCTTTCTTTCTCTCTCTTCTCTCTTTCAGCCTCTCTCTCTCTCTCTTTGTCCCTCTGTTTTTCTGACTCTCTCTCTGTCCCTCTCTCTCTTTCTTTCTCTCTCTTCTCTCTTTCTGCCTCTCTCTCTCTTTGTCCCTCTGTTTTTCTGACTCTCTCTCCATCCCTCTCTTTCTTTCTCTCTCTTCTCTCTTTCTGCCTCTCTCTCTCTCTCACTCTCTCTCTGTCTCTCTGTTTTTCTCTCTCTCCATCCCTCTCTTTCTTTCTCTCTCTTCTCTCTTTCTGCCTCTCTCTCTCTCTCTCTCTCTTTGTCTCTGTTTTTCTGACTCTCTCTCCATCCCTCTCTCTTTCTTTCTCTCTCTTCTCTCTTTCTGCCTCTCTCTCTCTCTCTCTCTCTTTGTCCCTCTGTTTTTCTGACTCTCTCTCTGTCCCTCTCTCTCTCTTTCTTTCTCTCTTTCTCTCTCTCTCTCTCACACACACACACACATATACACACACACATACCCCGCCAAGCTCTTACCAAGGTCTCTTTCTCCATGCAGTACTGGCTGGCCAGCTGCTGATCCCGGTTGAGGCTGGATAAGGCTTGCTGGAGGCGTCCTTCCAGCTCCGACATTTTCTAAAGGAAGAACAAAACCCACGTGGGAAATGAACAATCGTTGAGCGAAAGACCACCTGGAAACATATTTCTCAACGAGGAAGTTGAAAGGTACCCGGGGAAGAAGGGTTAGAAAAGGAATAGGAATAAAGGAATATAGAGCAAATAATTGGCGTTCCCGATGCAAGCCTTGCCCCCCACACTCCCACACCCCCAAAAAAAGACCCACCTCCTTCTGCCTGCCCAGCCCCTGCTCGGCCGCCTCCTTCTCGGTCTGCAGCCTGCGCTGGGCGGCCGTCCGCTCGGCCTGCTGCTGGTTCCAGCCTTCCACCACCTTGGCCAAAGTCTGGCGAGAAAAGGAAAGGCGAATGGGTTTCAAACACCAACTACGTTTCTCGTCGCCTAGAAGAAGGCGGAGGGACGACTACGCCGTCCATGCTCCCCCAGACAGCCCGGCCATGATTGGGGGGGGGTGGGGGTGGATGGGAGATGGGAATCCGAAGGTTTGCAGGAGGTTTCTGGACTTCGGGAGGGGCTCTGAGTCGGAAAAGACAGCGGAGAGGGGAAAGCCCTGGCATGGAATGAGACAGTTTGGCCTAGTGGTTAAAGCACCAGGCTGAAAAAAAATGGGAGTCTGTGAGTTCTAGTCCCGTCTTAGGCATGGAAGCCGGCTGGGTGACTCTAAGCCAATCACCAGGAGACGGTGAGTTCTAGTCCCGCCTTAGGCATGAAAGCAGGCTGGGTGACTTTGGGCCAATCACCAGGAGACGGTGAGTTCTAGTCCCACCTTAGGCATCGATGCCGTCTGGGAGACTGTAAGCCAATCACCAGGAGACTGGGAGTTCTAGTCCCGCCTTAGGCATGAAAGCAGGCTGGGTGACTTTGGGCCAATCACCAGGAGACTGGGAGTTCTAATTCTGCCTTGGGCATGAAAAGCAAAGGGATTTGGGTTGTGGAGTGGGAGAGGAGGAGAGAAGAAGAGGAAGGGGAGGAGGAGGAAGACGACTGTGAGTTCTTTATTGCTCTCTGAGCCGAGTTCTTTTCTCGCAGACGTTTCATGACCCAGCTAGGTAATATTATCAGTGCTGGTTAACCCCACTTCCTTCCAGCCCTCATGTGTTATCTAGCTGGGCCATAAAAAAGCCTGCAAGAAAACAATGGAGCTCAAGAGATCTCCCAGGAGGCCACATTTCCCCCTCTCTCCTCCTCCTCTCCCTCCCTTTCTCCTTCTCCTCCACTCTGCAAACCCTTCCACCCCTGATGACGTTACCTAGTGGGGTCGTGAAATGCCTGCAAGGAGAACAACCCAGCTCAGAGAGCCCCAAGGACTCCCCGAAGTGAACCCTCCTACGGAGACCCAGCCGAGGACCCCCTCCCATGGCAGGAATTGTTCTCCACTTGCCTCCTCCTGCACCCACCCACCCACCCACCCACCCCCACCGCCCAGCCCACCTTATCCAGCTGCTCGATCATGCTGTCTTTCCTCTTGTCGGCCGAGATGGCCACGGCCAGCTGTTGCTGGAGCTCCAGGATGCGGGTCTGGAGGGCCTGGATATGCCGCTCGCAGTGCTGAGGAAAGATGGGAAGAGATTAGAATAGAAAAGCGCAGGGTTGGGAGGGACCTGGGAGGTCTTCTAGTCCAACCCCGAAACGTCGTAAAACGGGAGGGGAACCCTCACTTCGCAAACGTCTCGCTTAGCCACGGAAATTTTGGCCACAAGTCCTAGTGGTTGGTTGTCTTGCGTCTCCTTTTTATAGGACGCTTTCATATCTGGTTGCTTGAGCTGATGATATAGTTTGAAATCTGTTTTTTAATATTTTTTAGGTCTTCGTTGTTTTGGGAGCCAAAGGACCAACTGACCTTTGGCTCCCCGATCGCTGCCTTAAGCCTTGGCCAAACACCCGGCCATCCCCACCTGGAAAAACTTTTAGGGTAGGAGTGCCAACCCTGGCAACTCTTAAGACCCGTGGACTTCAACTCCCAGAATTCCCCCAGCCGGCCATTGTAGGGTAATTTTCTTAATAGACGGTGGGTATGCAGTAGACGTAATATATCTTGACTTCGGGAAAGTGAAAGAAAGAGCTGCCTGGGGAATTCTGGGAGTTGAAGTCCATTGGTCTTAAATCAGGGGTCTCCAACTTTGGCCACTTGAAGACGTGTGGACTTCAACTCCCAGAACTCCCCAGTCAGCCACATCGAGTAACTTCCTTAATGGATGGCGGGTATGCAATAAGTGTAATATATCTTGACTTCAGCAAAATTGAGAGGAGAGCTGGCTGGGGAATTCTGGGAGTTGAAGTCCATTGGTCTTAAATCAGGGGTCTCCAACTTTGGCCACTTTTAAGACCTGTGGACTTCAACTCCCAGAATTCCCCAGCCAGCCACTGTAGGGTAACTTCCTTAATAGACCGTAGGTATGCAATAAGCATAATATATCTTGACTTCAGCCAAGTGGGGGGGGGGGGGGAGCTGGCTGGGGAATTCTGGGAGTTGAAGTCCATAAGTCTTAAATCAGGGATCTCCAACCTTGGCCACTTTTAAGACCTGTGGACTTCAACTCCCAGAATTCCCCAGCCAGCCACTGTAGGGTAACTTTCTTAATAGAAGGTGGGTATACAGTAAATGTAATATATCTTTTCTGGTCTTAAAAGTTGCCAAAATTCTGCCTCGGGGGATTAGGTTTAGGACAAACAAGGGGACCCAAACTGGCATTCTCAAGCCCAGTTAGGAAGATGCCTGGTTGAGGGCAACATGGCCTCTCCTACTCACGACCCCCTTTGCAACACCCCCCCCCCTCCGGCCGGTCCCCGAGTCCAACTCACTTTCCGCCGAGCCTGTTCTTTCTCCAGAGCGTCTTTTAGCAAGCGGGGATCCAGTTGGGCGACCTGATCGTGGAAGTGACCCTGGCGCAGGCTGGTGTAGCGGGGGAAGAGATCCTCGAAGCTGGCCAGCGATCCCGGAGGGGAGACATCGTGCAGGGGACGGGCGCTAAACGAAGCCCAGGGAAAGCAAATTGAGCAAGGAGGAAAAAGGAGGAAGCCAGGAGTAAGTTGAAAAATCGTGGTTATTTCCTTAAATGGACGCAGCGGGATCGTGATATACATCTGAAACAGCCACCTGTTTCCCATAGTGTCACTTAGCGACCGATTTGCCAGCGATTATGAAATGAGGACTGCCCACAACTGAAACTTTAAGTACAAGTAACAACTTTAAGTGTACTATAAAAACAGGTAGTCCTCAATTTACAACTACCTGCCTCCTGTATTTCTCCCTCTCTATCCCTCTACCTACCTACCTACTGTATTTCTTCCTCTCTCTCTGTCTCTCTACGTACCTACCTACTGTATTTCTCCCTCTATCCCTCTACCTACCTACCTACTGTATTTCTCCCTCTCTCTCTCTATCCCTCTACCTACCTACCTACCTACCTACTTACCTACCTACCTACGTACCTACCTACCTACCTACCTACCTACCTACCTATCTGCCTCCTGTATTTCTCCCTCTCTCTATCCCTCTACCTACCTATCTGCCTCCTGTATTTCTCCCTCTTTCCCTTTCTCTATCCCTCTACCCACCTACCTACCTACCTGCCCCCTGTATTTCTCCCTCTCTCTATCCCTCTACCTACCTATCTGCCTCCTGTATTTCTCCCTGTCTATCCCTCTACCTACCTACCTACCTACCTACCTCCTGTACCTACCTATCTGCCTCCTGTATTTCTCCCTCTCTATCCCTCTACCTACCTATCTGCCTCCTGTATTTCTCTCTCTATCCCTCTACCTACCTACCTACCTACCTCCTGTATTTCTCTCTTTCCCTCTACCTACTTACCTGCCTCCTGTATTTCTCCCTCTCTCTCTATCCCTCTACCTACCTACCTACCGTATTTCTCCCTCTCTCTATCCCTCTACCCACCTACCTACCTACCTGCCTCCTGTATTTCTCCCTATCCTCTACCTACCTACCTACCTACCTACCTACCTACCTAATCTGCCTCCTGTATTTCTCCCACTCTCTATCCCTCTACCTACCTACCTACCTACCTATTTGCCTCCTGTATTTCTCCCTCTCTCTCTATCCCTCTACCTACCTACCTACCTGCCTCCTGTATTTCTCCCTCTCTCTATCCCTCTGCCTGCCTGACTGCCTCCTATATTTCTTCCTCTCTCTCTCTATCCCTCTACATACCTACCCACCTACCTGCCTACCTACCTGCCTCCTGTATTTCTCCCTCTCTCTATCCCTCTGCCTGCCTGCCTGCCTGCCTCCTGTATTTCTCCCTCTCTCTATCCCTCTACATACCTACCTACCTACCTGCCTCCTGTATTTCTCCCTCTCTCTCTCTATCCCTCTGCCTGCCTGCCTGCCTGCCTACCTCCTGTATTTCTCCCTCTCTCTCTCTATCACTCTACATACCTAACTACCTACCTATTGTTGGTGGCAGGGGCGGCAGCGGTAGCAGCCGGGGGAGCAGTGGGGGGGGGGGGCGGCAGCGGCGGAGGAGAGGCCACTGAGGAGGCGACCGTCACGGATATGACATGCATGCAAGTGACGTGAGCTGAAAAGCGGCCGGATGGGAGGGGTACACATAATCTGTACCATTGGTGCTGCACTTGTAAGGAACGTTGTGTGAAAATTTGGTGGCGATTGGTGCAGTAGTTTCTGAGATTAGCGGTTTTGAACAAACTCATAGCTAACTTTTTATTTGTATAGATAGATTCTATTCTAATCTAATCTAATTCTCAATTATATTCATTTCGATTTCTGTATTTTATATTCTAATCTAATCTAATCCTGAATTCTGTTCTATTCTCTATTAATGGTATGCTATGCTAAGGGACGCGGTGGCTCAGCGGCTAAGATGCTGAGCTTGTTGATCAGAAAGGTCAGCAGTTCGAATCCTTAGTGCCACGTAACAGAGGGAGCGCCGGTGACTTGTCCCAGCTTCTGCCAACCTAGCAGTTCGAAAGCATGTTAAGAAAAAGTAGAAAAACAGGAGCCACCTCGGGTGGGAAGGATACAGCGTTCCGTGCACCTTTGGCGTTGAGTCATGCCGGCCACATGACCACAGAGACGACTTCGGACAGCGCTGGCTCTTCGGCTTTGAAAGGGAGATGATCACCGCCTCCTAGAGTCGGGAACGGCTATGTGCGAGGGGAACCTTTACCTTATGCCAGGGATGGCGAACCTTTTTCGCCTCACGCTATTGTGCGTGCTCATGTGCCCACCCCATAATTTAATGCCGCCCATGACGTGCCCCCTGAGCATGCATGCTTGACACCCCCTGCGCATGTGCGCATGGTTTTTGGGGAGCCCAGGGAGGACAAAAATGGCCTCCCCCATACCCCTGGGGGCCGGAAACGGCCCGTTTTCTGACTTCCGGTGGGCCCAGTAGGTCCATTTTTTGCCCTCCCAAGGCTCCAGAGGCTTTCTAGGAACCTGGGGAGGGCAAAGAAAGGCCCAACACGCAAACCGGCAGTTCAGGAATGGACTTCCAGGTTGCCCGTTGGCCCATTTCTCTCCCTCTGGAGGCATCAGGAGGGCAAAAAATGGCCGAAAATCAAGGCCGAAAATCAGCTGGCCAGCACGCTCATGTGCGCTGGAGCTGACAGGGCAACGCCTCGCGTGCCCTCAGAAATGGCTGCGCGTGCCACCTACCTGTGGCACCCGTGCCATAGGTTCACCATCATGGCCTTATGCTATGCTATTCCATTCGATATTATCTATCCTATCCTATCTCTCTGCACTTAAAGAGACCACGGACTCAGCTCAGGTCCTCTTACTTGACCAGGGCCCCCGTGCTGTCGCTGTCGAAGGAGTCGTCATCTCTGCGTTCCAAGGACTCCAGCGTGACGGTCGGACCCCCTGCAAGAAGAGAGGACAAGAAAGGGCAGCTGAAAGCAGGCTCGGGCTCTCAAGGGTACTTCTGTAGGGGAAGGAGTGGCAGAGGCTGGAGTGGGTCAAAAGAGGGCTCAGCCTAAAATCCCTACCTAGCCACAAGGGACCTAAGTCCAACCTCCCTTGAAATCTCTGGATCCTTATCAAACTCCTAGCAGGGGGAAACTGTTAGTTGAGAAGATTCCCGCACAGAGGCTTTCAGCAATGAAGCAGTTTAGTTAGAAGATTCCTGCGCGGAGGCTTTCAGCAATGAAGCAGTTTAGTTAGAAGATTCCTGTGCGAAGGCTTTCAGCAATGAAGCAGTTTAGTTAGAAGATTCCTGCACAGAGGCTTTCAGCAATGAAGCAGCTTAGTTAGAAGATTCCTGCATAGAGGCTTTCAGCAATGAAGCAGCTTAGTTAGAAGATTCCTGCATAGAGGCTTTCAGCAATGAAGCAGTTTAGTTAGAAGATTCCTGCATAGAGGCTTTCAGCAATGAAGCAGCTTAGTTAGAAGATTCCTGCACAGAGGCTTTCAGCAATGAAGCAGTTTAGTTAGAAGATTCCTGCATAGAGGCTTTCAGCAATGAAGCAGCTTAGTTAGAAGATTCCTGCGCGGAGGCTTTCAGCAATGAAGCAATTTAGTTAGAAGATTCCTGCGCAGAGGCTTTCAGCAATAAAGTAGTTTAGTTAGAAGATTCCTGCACAGAGGCTTTCAGCACTGAAGCAGTTTAGTTAGAAGATTCCTATGCAGACGTTTTCAGCAATGAAACAGTTTAGTTAGAAGATTCCTACGCAGAAGTTTTCAGCAATGAAACAGTTTAGTTAGAAGATTCCTGCACAGAGGCTTTCAGCAATGAATCAGTTTAGTTAGAAGATTCCTATGCAGAAGTTTTCAGCAATTAAGCAGTTTAGTTAGAAGATTCCTGCGCAGAGGCTTTCAGCAATGAAGCAGTTTAGTTAGAAGATTCCTATGCAGAAGTTTTCAGCAATGAAACAGTTTAGTTAGAAGATTCCTGCACAGAGGCTTTCAGCAATGAATCAGTTTAGTTAGAAGATTCCTGTGCGAGGCTTTCAGCAATGAAGCAGTTTAGTTAGAAGATTCCTATGCAGAGGTTTTCAGCAATGAAACAGTTTAGTTAGAAGATTCCTGCACAGAAGCTTTCAGCAATGAATCAGTTTAGTTAGAAGATTCCTGTGCAGAGGCTTTCAGCAATGAATCAGTATAGTTAGAAGATTCCTGCGCAGAGGCTTTCAGCAATGAAACAGTTTAGTTAGAAGATTCCTGCACAGAAGCTTTCAGCAATGAATCAGTTTAGTTAGAAGATTCCTGTGCGAGGCTTTCAGCAATGAAGCAGTTTAGTTAGAAGATTCCTATGCAGAGGTTTTCAGCAATGAAACAGTTTAGTTAGAAGATTCCTGCACAGAAGCTTTCAGCAATGAATCAGTTTAGTTAGAAGATTCCTGTGCAGAGGCTTTCAGCAATGAATCAGTATAGTTAGAAGATTCCTGCGCAGAGGCTTTCAGCAATGAAACAGTTTAGTTAGAAGATTCCTGCACAGAAGCTTTCAGCAATGAATCAGTTTAGTTAGAAGATTCCTGTGCGGAGGCTTTCAGCAATGAATCAGTTTAGTTAGAAGATTCCTGTGCGGAGGCTTTCAGCAATGGAGCAGTTTAGTTAGAAGATTCCTGTGCGGAGGCTTTCAGCAATGAAACAGTTTAGTTAAAAGGTTCCTATGCAGAAGCTTTCAGCAACAAAGCAGTTTAGTTAGAAGATTCCTGTGCATGGGCTTTCAACAGTAAATCAGTTTAATTGGTCCTTCACATGTGGCCCTGGTTTTTCCCACCAGACAACGTCCCCCTGCAACTCTCCCCAGAGCATGGGAGAAGTGCCAGATCAAAGACTTCAGGGAGCTTATTGCAATTCATCCACTAGCCTCCAACTGTTCCCCAATTTTAGGATCAAACAGAGCCCCATTATCTTGGCAGGGGGATGAAGGGAATCTCAGTCCGACTCATAATGACAGAAAGGCGCTAAATTGGCCGGGTGAAACAAAATCATCTCCGGACCGCCAGTTTAGCCTAATAATGGTGCAGTCACCAGCTAAAAAATTGGGAATCGTAGTCCTGCCTTAGGCAATGAGGCCATACTTTGGGTAACTTTGGGTCCATCGCCAGGAGATAGTGAGTTCTAGTCCCGCCTTAGGTACGATAACCAACTGGGTGGCTTTGGACCAATCCTCCTCTCTCTCTCTCTCTCTCTCTCAGCCCAACCCACCTCACAGGGTTGTTGTTGTGGAGAAACTAGGAGTTAGGAAGGAATATTCTGTACGTCGGCCACCTTAAGTTATATATAAAACTAATATAAGCAGGTTTCTCAGTGCAATAAATAAATTAATTGGTTGTCGGGTCCCTGTAGGCCTGGAATCAAGAAAAAGGGTTTTATTTATTCCATCCTGGCCATTACCCTCTTCCCCAATCTCACCAGGTACATCTCTGGATCCCCGCAGCATGCTCTGCAGATGGCACCGCACGCTCTCCATCTCCGAAATGTGGCGGGACTCGCCCGCGGCGCCCTACGAGAAACGGAGAGGCTTAGCCACCAGAGCTGTCCGTCCATCGGGAGGTAGGCTGTCCCAGAGGTCCCTTTTCTCACCTGCCTCAAGGCGCTGGCCTCCACGCCGGCGGAAAGGCGGTGGCTCAGCTCTTCCGCCAGAGTGTCCAGGTCGACGTCGGCCTCCATGCCGTTCCTAGCGCGCTGCCCCTCCAGCCGAGAAGAAGCCAGCGCCTCGGCGTGCCGGCTCTGCTGAAGGGAGGCGTAGAGCTGGGCGGTGACTTTGGAGGCGTAGGGGGTGGCCCGCAGAGAACGAGGCCCCTGCTGCCCAGGGGTGGGGGGGTCCGAGGCTGGCAGCAGCTCCACGTCGCTCAGGAGATCGTCGCTGTGGAAGGAAGAGCTGAGGGCCCTCCGGAGGCCCTTCTCAGCCATGGTCCCGGGGTCCTAAACGAAGAGCTGGAGCCAGCACAAGCATTCTGAGCTCACAAGGCTGGGAGCGCTGTCATAATGGGAGCCCCAAACGCCGGCAGCGGGAAGCTGGAGCACCGCCGGGGAAAGCAGCGCGTTCTTCCTAAACCTGGAAAAGAATAATAAAAAAGTAAATAAAATTGAGATTCAGCACACAAAGAAAGAAAAGCAAGGGGGCGGGGAGTCCTTCCCTTCCCCTGAATGTGTTTAAAATGGCCGGCCAGTCAGACGTTCAGAAGGATTTGACCATTTCGTCTGCCTATCCCAAGGATCAGCAAAACTGAGGCTCCGGAGCCGCATGCGGCTCTTTCATCCCTCTGCTGCGGCTCCCTATCGCCAGTCAGCTCCTCAATTGACAGGGTTTTCGGTTAGGACAGGTAGAGGGAAAAGGACGCCATGCTAGGAGAAGACTCTATGGTTGGGCGAAACCGGACTTCCGATCAACTCCAGTATTGAACGGGGGGGCTTCCGGTTAAGACATTTGTGGCTCTTTGAGGGTTTAAGGTTACCCCCTGGCCTATCTAAAGATCTGGAATAGCCAGATGTAGATCTTTGACGGGATCAGTGGAGCTCTCGCCTCACAATCAGGGAAGCCGTGAGTTCAATCCTGGGTAGATATTTCTCTCTCTCTCTGGGTACCATGAGAATATATCTGCTGCGGGGGGTGGGGGGGGAGGAAAACTCCGCATTGGCGACAGTCACAGCATCCGGCCAGTAAAATGCTCAGCGAGCTCCATTCAGTTGCCCGAGACTCCACCACGCATGGGATTCTGGGGCGGCGAAAAGAAAGCATTTGCAGGATGCCAGCTGTTCCCAGCCAAGCTGCCTTGTGTAATTGAGCGACGGGGAGTTTCGGCAATGCCGACGGTCTTGCGGCGGTGCTCCAGATGTTTCGGGGGAATTGCATGCAAGACGACTAGGGCTCCCTTGTTTGCTTTCTATGGCCACTTTTGCCGCTCTTTTCCCCGTTTCTCTTCGCAGCTCTTTGCATTTGATGTTCTCCACTTCTTTCTTTCTTCTTCTTCCTCTTCCTCTTCTTCCTCTTCTTCCTCTTCTTCTTCCTCTTCTTCCTTTTCTTCCTCTTCTTCTTTTCTTCTTCCTCTTCTTCTTCTTCTTCCTTTTCTTCTTCTTCCTTTTCTTCTTCTTCCTCTTCTTCCTTCTTTTCTTCTTCTTCCTCTTTTCTTCTTCTTCCTCTTCTTCCTTTTCTTCTTCTTCCTTTTCTTCTTCTTCCTCTTCCTCTTCTTCCTTTTCTTCTTCCTTTTCTTCTTCTTCCTCTTCTTCTTCCTCTTCTTCTTCTTCCTCTTCTTCTTCTTCCTTCTTTTCTTCTTCTTCCTCTTCTTCTTCTTCCTCTTCTTCCTTTTCTTCCTCTTCTTCTTCTTCTTCCTCTTCTTCCTTTTCTTCTTCTTCCTCTTCCTTTTCTTCTTCTTCTTCCTCTTCTTTTTCTTCTTCTTCTCTTCCGCCGCCTCCAGATGTTTCGGCCTCCTTCTTGGTCTTATTATTTATTGCATTTTATTTGCCGTCCGACGTGACAGCGAATATTGCTTGTAATATTGCCAAAAGGAATCCGATACCGACCAGGCCGGGGGGGGGGGGAATAAAAATCACCCCAAAAAGGGATATTTTTGAGCTCAGGGAAAGATGACAAGTGGGTGGGGGGGAGGTTAAGCCCCCCCCTCCCATCCACCCAGTGAGGCTTTTTTTATCCTGTATTTCCTCTCTGGTTCCTCCTCAGCCTCAGTTTTGAGGAGGGAAGGGATGGGAGACCACCAGGAAATCCCAGGACGGCTGAAAAGACACCAGGAGCAGCAAAAAGACACTCCCCCACCCAATATCATTGCCTGGCCTCCCAAATGGCTTCCTGTGCTGACCCCCACCCCACCCCTCCTCTCATTGGCACCCCTTGCCCCTCCTCAGCTGACCCACTGCTTTGGACTCCATCTCCCATCATCCCCCGCCAGCTGGGCCAGCCTCCCCTCCCTCGGGGAGGACAATGGGAGTTGGAGTCCTGCACATATGAGGGGACCCCCAACCCTGAGGTAAACCGTGTCCTCCCTCCCCGTCATTTTGGCGCCCTCCTCCCCGCCCCCGCCTCGGGTCCTCGCTTTGAGACCCACGCTTTGAGACCCACTCTCGGCTAGTTTCTAGGCCGCCGTCCCCGCCGCTCCGGTCCTCGCCGCCCCCCCACCCCCCGCCCCGCTCAGCAAGGCCTCGGGCGGGGACCGGGTGAAGCCGCCGCCGCCATTTTCCTCCCGGGCAACTCTTTGCCCGTCGGCCGGGCCGAGCGACGGCGCATGCTCGGGAGACGAGCATGCGAAAGCGGGGCCGGGCCAATCAGCGCGCGGCGTCGCGGCGGCGGAAGCGACGGACGTCGGGGCCTGCGAGGTTGTCATAGAGACCGAAGCGGCGGCTGAGGTAGATTTTTATTGCGGGGAGCGGGGGGGGGGGGGTGTCCTTCCCGGCCCCGAAAACATCTGAATGGGGGGGAGGGAGTGGATGATGGGCGGCGTTATCCTCACGACGAGTGTATTTAGATGAGGTGTGGAGGGGGGGGGTTGTCTGTCCCTCAGCCTGGCTCTTAACATGGGGGTCCCCTGCCCCCCCACCTCTTTGTCCGTCCGTCCGTTGCCCCCCAGATGACGGTGCACAACCTCTACCTCTTCGACCGCAACGGCGTCTGCCTGCATTACAGCGAGTGGAACCGCAAGAAGCAGGCCGGCATCTCCAAGGAGGAGGTGAGACCCCCCCCTCCTCCTGCCCCCCCACGGCCCCTCCCCCCTCCTCGCCCCCATAGCCCCCCCCTCTCCCACAGCCCCCCCCTCCCCTCTCCCACAGCCCCCCCCCTCATCACGGGGAGGGGGCTGCCCTCTGCACGCGCTCAGAGGCCTCGGCCAAGGCTCCTTTGCGGGGAGGGGGAGGGGTATTATTTTTAGTATTGTTATTATATTATTATGTAGCCGATTATTATATTTCATTTACTATTGTATTGTTATTGTTGTTTTATTATTTGTTTATTGTCTTGTTTCTTGTTTTCTTTTTATTTTTTTGTTTTATTTTTATTTTATATTTTTATTTTATGTTATTATTATCATTTTATATTATTATTGTGATAGCAGATGATTATATCATTTATGATTGTATTGTTATTGTTTTATTATTTTTTATTCCATTGTTTATTGTTTTATTTTTATTTTCTTATTTTCTTTTTATATTATTCTTATTTTATATTATTATTGTTATATAGCAGATTATTATATCATTTATGATTGTATTGTTATTGTTTTATTATTTTTTATTCCATTGTTTATTGTTTTTTTATTTTCTTATTTTCTTTTTATATTATTCTTATTTTATATTATTATTGTTATATAGCAGATTATTATATCATTTATGATTGTATTGTTATTGTTTTATTTTTTTATTGTATTGTTTATTGTTTTAGTGTTTTTTATTTTCTTATTTTCTTTTCATTTTATATTATTATTTATAATAATAATATAAAATTCATTTTATATTATTATTATTTTATATTATTATTGTTATATGGCAGGTTATTATATCATTTATGATTGTACTGTTAGTTGTTTTATTGTATTGTTTATTGTTTTATTGTTATTTTATTTTCTTATTTTCTTTTCATTTTATATTATTATTTTATATTATTATTATTATTTTATATTATTGTTATATAGCAGATTATTATATCATTTATTATTGTATTGTTATTGTTGTTTTATTATTTTTATTGTATTTATTGTCTTATTGTTGTTTTCTTATTTTCTTTTTATTCTATATTATTTTTTTATTATTATCTTATATTATTGTTATATAGCAGATTATTATATTATTTATTATTGTATTGTTATTGTTTTATTATTTTTATTGTATTTATTTTATTGTTATTGTTATTTTATTTTCTTTTTTTCTTTTTATTCTATATTTTTTATCATTATTTTATATTATTGTTATATAGGAGATTATTATCATTTATTATTGTATTGTTATTGTTTAATTGTATTGTTTATTGTTTTATGTTATTTTTATTTTATTTTCTCTTTATTTTCTTTTATTATTGTTATATAGCAGATTATTATAATTCATTTATTACCATTTTATTGTTATTTTATTATTATTTTATTATAGTATTGTATTTTTATTAGTTTACATTATTTTATAGTATTGTTTTTATATTATATAGCAGATTATTATAATTCATTAATTATTGTTATTGTTTTATTATTTTTATTGTTTTGTTTTATTGTTTTTTGTTATTTTTATTTTATTTTCTTACTACTATCTTTTTATTTTTATATTGTTGTCGTTATTGTCGTTATTATGTTATTATATCATTCTATAGATTATTATAATTCATTTATTATCATTGTAATTGTAATGAATTACGGCTGTAATCAAAACACAGAAAATCACAAGAGAAGCCCAGTGCCGGTAGTCCTTGACTTACGACCACAATGAACCCCTCCCCAACATTTCATTTGTTTAAGTCAGACAGTTGTTAAGTGAGTTTGGCTCCATTTTATTGCCCTGTTTTCCTACGGTTGTTAAGTGAATCGCTGCAGTTGTTTGGTTAGTCACACAGTCATTAATTGAATCCTGCTGCCCTGCCCCCCTTGACTTTGCTCGTCGGAAGGTCGCAAAAGGGGGAATCACATAATCTTGGACACTGCAACCGTCATAAATATGAATCACTTGCCAAGCGTCTGAATGTTGATCCCGTGATGCTGCCA
This sequence comes from Rhabdophis nuchalis, assembly GCA_039707465.1. Taxonomy (NCBI): domain Eukaryota; kingdom Metazoa; phylum Chordata; class Lepidosauria; order Squamata; family Natricidae; genus Rhabdophis; species Rhabdophis nuchalis. Next base: position 181,453,303 of record CM077647.1, read on the forward strand.
CGGTCGTAAGTGTGAAAAACTGCCGTCAGTCAGTTTTTACGGCGCCGTTGTCACTGAGTGAACTATTGGCAAATCGAGGACTACCTCCCTTCAGATTATTTCATCATTAAAATAATTTAATGTAATGTATTGGCCGCCTGTTTCGCTCCAGGGGAAACTCTGGGCAGCCAAACAATATTAAAAAGCTATTAAACTCTACAGGCAAGATAAATATAAATGGACCTCGAATTAGGACCACAATGGGGACCAAAATGTATGTTATTAAGTGAGACATTTTGTAAGTTTGGGCCCATTTTACGACCTTCCTTGCCTCAATCGTTAAGTGAATCACTGCAGTTGATTAGTTAGTAACACCATAGTTACTACCATTGTTGTTACTTGTGTTTGGCTCTCATTTTACGACCTTCCTTGTCTCAATCGTTAAGTGAATCCAGCTTCCCCCATTGACTTTGCTTGTCGGAAGGTCGCAAAAGGGAATCGCATGACTTTAGGACACAGCAGAGGTCGTAAGTACGAGCCAGTTGCCAAGCAGCTGGATTTTGTTCCCGTGACCCTGAGGATGCTGCGTTGGTCGCAAGTGTGGAAAACGGTCCTAAGTCACATTTTTCAGTGCTGTGTGTAAATTTGAACGGTCGCTAAACGAACTGCTGTAAGTCGAGGACTACCTCTAAAATACTATGCAGGGAATCCTCGGCACACGGCCACAACTGAGCCCCACATTTCTGTTGCTAAGCACAACGTTTCATTTTTTTTATTTTTTTTTATTTTAATCATATTTATATCCCGCCCTTCTCCACAAAGGACCCAGGGCGGCGCACAGGAAATTAAAAACATACAAAAGAATAAATACATAATTTAAAAACATATTAAATTATTCTAGTCCTATGCTAAAACCAATTTTAAAATCCCCAATTTAAAACTCTCTAAAATAGTCCCCACGGGAGGTTAGGCTAGGCTGGCTTGCTGAAAAAGATGTGTCTTTAGACACTGGCGGAAGAGGCGGAGGTCGGTGATGGTACGCAATTCAGGGGGTAGGTCGTTCCAAAGGGCAGGGCCCGCCACAGAGAAGGCTTTTCCTCTGGGTGTCGCCAGACGGCATTGCCCGGCCGACAGTACCCTGAGAAGGCCCTCTCTGTGGGAGCGGATCGGCCGAAGGGGGCAGGAGGTGGTCTCGCATATAGCTAGGCCCCGAGCCATGGAGCGCTTTAAAGATGGTCGTCAAAACCTTGAAGCGCACCCGAAAGGCCACAGGAAGCCAGTGCAGCTCACGCAGGATCGGTGTTATGTGGGAGCATCTAGGGGCTCCCGTAATCACCTGCGCGGCTGCATTCTGGACTGTAGCTTTCGAGTGCACCTCACTGTAGCTTTCGAGTGCACCCCATGTAGAGAGCGTTGCAGTAGTCGAGCCGGGACGTCACGAGGGCCTGAGTGACTGTGCGAGGGGCAGCCCGGTCCAGTAAGGGGCACAATTGGCACATCAGGCGTACTGATGAAACGCCCCCCTGGCCACGGCCGCCACATGGTCCTCCATGGACAGCCGGGAATCCAGGAGGACACCCAAATTGCGCGCCCTCTCCACAGGGGCCAGTGTTTCGCCCCCAATGGCCAGAGTTGGAGTAATCTGGCTGAACCGGGGTGCCGGAAACCACAGCCACTCAGTCTTGGAAGGGTTGAGCTTGAGTTTGTTACCACCCATCCAGATCCGTACAGCCTCCAAACACCGGGACAGCACTTCGACAGCATCGTTTGGGTGGTCTGGGGTGGATATATACAGCTGGGTGTCGTCAGCGTACAGATGGTACTCCACCCCAAAACCACGGATGATCTCGCCCAGCGGCTTCATATATGTGTTAAACAGGAGGGGCGAGAGGACCGACCCCTGAGGAACCCCGCATAAGAGGGGTCTCGAGGTCGACCTCTGCCCTCCCGTCAACACATATTGCGACCGACCAGAGAGGTAGGACGAGAACCACCGCAAAACGGTGCCTCCCAGCCCCAACCCCCCCAGTCGGTGCAATAGGATACCATGGTCGATGGTATCAAAAGCCGCTGAGAGGTCTAACAGGACTAGGGTGCGTTCCGCCCCATTTTACGACCTGCCTTGCCATAGTTGTTAAGCGAACGGCGCTTCGGTTAGCGACACAGTTAAGTGAATCCGGCTTCCCCGCGGTCCTTCCTTCCGTGCCGTTGTAACTTCAAATGGTCGCTAAATGAACTCTTCCAACTTGAGGACTCGCTGTGATTTTTCACTTGCCGTAAACCCACAATGGGACGCGGTGGCTCAGGAGCTAAGAACACGGAGTTGTCAAATCAGTAAGGTCGGCCATTCAGTGGTTCGAATCCCCAGCGCCGTGTAACGGAGGGAGATCCCATGACATGTCCCAGCTTCTGCCAACCGAACAGTTTGAAAGCACGTTAAAAAATGCAAGTAGAAAAATAGGCGTCACCTTCGGTGGGAAGGGAACAGCGTTCCGTGCGCCTTCAGTGTTGAGTCATGCTGGCCACATGACCACGGCGACATCTTCGGACAGCGCTGGCTGTTCGGCTTTGGAAGGGAGGCGAGCACCGCCCCCTAGAGTTGGGAACGGCTGGCACAGATGTGCGAGGGGAACCTTGACATGCCAACAGAGTGGATCCAATCTGACCACCAATCTGTCTCCCAAAAACCCTTGGGACAGGGGTCTCCAACCTTTGCAACTTGAAGTCTAAAGGACTTCAGACTTAAAAGTTGCAAAGGTTGGAGACCCCTGCCTTGGGAGACGTTCGCGCTTCATGGGCCAACCCCGAAAGCTGATTGAAAGCTTCGACGCTTTGCCGATAGCGTTCTTTCGGTGTGACCTGGCTTTCAAAACGCGCCGTTCTGATTGGGCGGCCTCGCCCGCCGCTAATCTCGCCCGATAGGAATCTTTCTCCATAGTTGGCGGGGTGCCCAGGGAGCAGAGCTTAGCTGTTAATGGATTAAAAAAAATATCTAAAATAAAAACCCTTTAAGCCGATGGAAGGCCGTGCTTACATGTGCTCCGGCAGCTGCCGTTGGCCACGGAGAGAACGAGAGGAACGAATTGGATTGGGGGGGGGGAGGTATGGCCCACGCTGGCCCGACGCCGGAATCCGAACCAAACGTCCCACGGATGGCTGGCCACCCCCTGCCGGACACCTCCAGTGAAGGGGAAAGTACCCATCGTTCCTGGGCCATTGATTTCGCCCATCGGGGTGCTTAGATCTGGCCCGGGGGCCCGGCCTGAACACAGTGAAGGTGCCCGCTGTGTCTCTGCCAGCCATAAGGGAGCTCAGGAGGGCCACGCCCTGCCCTTCCGGGGTGGTTTTGGCCTCCTCCAACCCACCGTCAGCGAAAAGAGAGCACGGGGAGGCCGCACGGTGGAGGGTTGCAGAAGGCCGTCGCCGCCCAAAACAGAGCCCCCGGAGGGCCGTCGTGGCCCCGATGAGTGACATTAAGTTGGCCACGCCCACCCGGCCCACTCAGTGAAATCGAGTTTGATACCCCTGCTCTTTTAAGGCGAGGGTGTCCAACCTTGGCCTAACTGCTCAGACTTGCGGGACTTCAACTCCCAGAATTCCCCCAGCGTAGGAGAGTTTACCCAGAATTCAGCACGGATAGGTCAAGAACCAATGTTCCCCTTTTTCTCTTTTTTTGGGGGGTGGATTGGGAAACTAGATAGTGGGAATGCGGCCGATGTAATATACCTTGATTTCGGGGGGGAAAGAGGAGGGCGAAATAACCCCTGACAAATTAAATGGATTAAAACAAATTCGAGGTGACCTAGATGGCGTGACAAGGAAATGGGAACGTAATTCTGGGAGTTGGAGTCCACAGGTGTTAAAAGTTGCCGGAAGTTGGATGCCCCCCGCCACTGCTCCAAGGTGTTAACTGCCATCTTTAAAGCGCTCCATGGCTCGGGGCCTAGCTACATGCGAGACCGTCTCCTGCCCCATACATCCCTCCGACTGATCCGCTCCCACAGAGAGGGCCTTCTCCGGGTGCCGTCGGCCGGGCAATGCCGGTTGGCAACACCCAGGGGAAGGGCCTTCTCTGTGGCGGGCCCTGCCCTCTGGAACGACCTGCCCCCTGAACTCCGCACTACCACGGACCTCCGCCGTTTCCGCCGGCGTCTTAAAACGCACTTATTCCAACAAGCTGGCCTAGCATAACCACCCGATATGGACTTTTTATTGGTTATAAATTTTAATCAGAGGCTTTTAAAATGTTTTTAGCACGGGGTAACTTAGGTTTAATAGGATTTTAATAATGGTATATTTATGTATGTATTGATTTTTAATTTTCCTGTGTGCCGCCCAGGGTCCTTTTGTAGGAGAAGGGCGGGGTATAAATTTAATAAAATAAAATAAAATAAATAAATAAATAAATAAATAAATAAATAAATAAGACATTCAGCGGAGCTTAGACTCTAACCCTCTTGTGTTTTACATAGTGAGTCCAGGCTACCTCCCCATTTGACTCCCATCTGGGATTGTAGCTCTCCAACAGAACATTTTGTTCGAACGTCGGGGGCGGGATCTTCCCTTCCCCTAATTTAGGACCTGGGTACCTACGAGATCGCCTTCCGCCACCGAGAGCCTCCCACCGGCCGGTATGCTCCCCTAGAGAGCGTCTCCTCATGGGGCCGTCGGCTAGACAATGTCGACTAGCGACACCCAGGGGGAGAGCCTTCTCCGTGGGAGCCCCCGTCCTCTGGAACGAATGGCCCCCCGAATGAAGAACTATCCCTGACTTACGCACCTTCCGCCGTGCTCTCAAAACCATTTTTTTTCCCGACAAGCCGGGCTGGCATAAAAAATGAATTTTTAAAACACGAATTTTTATTAATTTTAATCGGAGGTTTGTTTGTTTGTTTGTTTTAAAATTTTAAGAGAGGCCAAATTGTTTTAATATGCTTTTTAAACATTTTTTAACTTTGATATATATCTGTACAGCACCCTGAGTCCTTCGGGAGTAGGGCGGTATAAAAAAGTAATACAAACCTAAACCGAATTTTAATTCACAATCCTGGGTCCTGCACAGGGGTGGGATTGAAAAATCCCACCCTGGGGTGATTACGGGAGTTTCGAGGCACTCCCATATTACACCGATCCTGCGCGAGCTGCACTGGCTTCCTGTGGCCTTTCGGGTGCGCTTCAAGGTTTTGACGATCATCTTCAAGGCGCTCCATGGCTCGGGACCTAGTTATATGCGAGACCGTCTCCTGCCCCATACATCCCTTAGACCGATATGCTCCCACAGAGAGGGCCTTCTCAGGGTGCCGTCGGCCGGACAATGCCGACTGGTGACACCCAGGGGAAGGGCCTTCTCTGTGGCGGGCCCTGCCCTGTGGAACGACTTACCCCCTGAACTCCGTACCATCACCGACCTCCGCCTCTTCCGCCAGTGTTTAAAAACACACCTCTTTCATCAAGCCGGCCTAACATAACCTCCGCTGTGACTAGTATAGATAGTTTTAATTGGGGATTTTAATTGGTTTTAGCGCAGGACTGATATTGAATAGGTTTTTAATTTTTTTGTATTTTTGTATTATTTTGTATGTATTTTAAATTCCTGTGCGCCGCCCTGGGTCCTTTTGGAGAAGGGCGGGATATAAATCAAATAAATTAATAATAATAATAATAATAATAATAATAATAATAATAATAATAATAATAATAATAATAATAATAATAATAATAATAATAATAATAATAAAAATGTTAGCAGTCCCTTTCTGGACGTGGGTAGCAGCCTCGGCGTGGGCCCTGCGCTTACCTGGCATGAACCGTTGCAAACCGACTGAATCCCACCCCCTAGTCCTGCAACCCAAGTCAGATATCTACTCAGGAAGGTGTTTTTCCCCCACAAGGCAAGGCGCACGATGAGCCCAGTTAGCGTCGCCCTATGGTGCTCAGCCGGGGAAGGGTTAACCTTGCCCGTCTCTTCTAAGACTTTCGGAGCCCCGCTGGGCCGTCCGCTGAAGCCTGAAGCTGTTTCCTGGTCCCACCGCTGTGAGACGGAGGCCGTAAAGCAGAGCCGAGCGCAATGTTCTCTTGGGTCGAATTGCCTTCATCGGCATAAACCTGGCACAGTGTGGTGCCAGCGTATGACGAGTCTCGCCCGGAAAAAACCCTGGCCTGGCGCCTCTTCCGAGACTTAGCGTCCCTCAAATTAGAATTTAACCTAGAACTGAGGAGGAAAATCCCCGCTAGCGAGAAGAACGGTGGGCGAGTCCAGCGCTTAAATCACCCACAGTGGCGCTCCAAAATCTTCCCGTCGCTGTGCGAGACCGTTTTTGCTTCCCCAATGGCTCGTCGTTAAGCGAATCGCCTCCGCTGTTCATTTAGTCACACCGGGTGTTAAGTGACGTTTCCCTGGATTTTGCTGGTCAAAAGGTTCGCAAAAGGGGATCGACGACCCCGTCGTAAACCCGAGTCGGTTGCTGTTCTGACCGTGTGACCGCGGGGAGGCTGCCCCGGCCGTAAGTGTGAAAAACGGTCGTAGGTCGCTTGCTTTCAATGCCGTCATAACATTCACCAAAGAGAAGGTTGTAAGTTGAGTCGATGGGATCGGTGGAACTGCTTGCCACCGGAAGCTCCCTTGTGGCCGCTCCCTCACTGGAGGCTTTGAAGAAGAGATTGGACATTTGTCTGGAATGCTCTAGGGTCTCCTGCTCGAGGGTTGGACTAGATGACCTCCAGGGTCCCTTCCAAGTCTTTCACTGGTTGTCCTTGACTTACGACCACAATCGAGCCCAAAATTTCCATTGTTAAGCGAGACATTTGTTATTGCCCCATTTTACCACCATTCTTGCTTCTGTTGTTAAGTGAATCCCTGCGGTTGATAACTTAGCCACTCGGTTGTTAAGTGAATCTGGCTTTCTTCCCCCCACCCCCACCCCAATTGACTTAGCTGATCAGAAGGTCGCAACAGCAGATCACGTGGCCTTGGGACCACCACGACCGTCATAAGTACGAACCAATGGCCAGGCATCTGGAGTTTGATCGCTGGACCCCTGAGGAGGCCTCAACGGTCGCAACTCTGAAATACGGTCCTAAGTCACATTTTTCAATACCGTTGTAACTGTGAACGGGCACTAAACGAGCTGTTGTAAGCCGGGGACTACCTATATTAAGACTTAGAACTTTTAGAATAACTTTTATTGTTGCTTTGAATGTCCACTAATCAGCCGATATTAAATTGAAATTTCCTTGCATGCAGCTGTCGAAGGGTCACTCCCTCGGATATGCACTGCACAACTATGACGGACGGAACGAAGGAAAGAGAGAGAGGAGGGAGGGAGGGAGGGAGGAAGTAAAGAAAAAGAAGGGAGGGAGGAAGAGAAGGAAAGAAAAGAAAAAGAAAGAGAGAAAAAGAAAGGGAGGGAGGAAGAAAGGGAGGGAGACGAAGAAAGGGTGGAAGGAAGGAAGAAAAAGGGTGAAGGGAGGAAGGAAGAGAAAGGGGAGGGAGAGAAGGAAGAAAGGGAGGAAGGAAGGAAGAAAAGGGAGGAAAGAAAAGAAAGAGGGAGAAAGGAAAGGAGGAAGGAAGAGAAAGGAAGAAAGGGAGGGAGGGAAGGAAGAGAAAGAAAAGGAAAGAAAAAAAGGAAGAGAGGGAAGAGATACAGAAAGGAGGGGAGAAAGAAAGAAGGGAGGGAAGAAAGAAAAAGAAAGAACGAAAGAAAGAAAGAAAGGGGAGATACAGAAATGAAGTCAGAAAGAAAGAAGGGAGGGAGGGAAGGAAGAGAAAGGAAATAAAAGAGAATGAGAGGGGGAGGTAGAGAAAGGAAGGCAGAAGGAAAGAAAGAAGAGAGTGAGGGAAGGAAGAGAAAGAAAAGGGAAAGAAAGGGGGGAGATAGAGAAAGGAAGGCAGAAAGAAAGGAGGGAGGGAAGGAAGGAAGAGATGAAGAAACAAGGAAAAAGAAAGAAAGAAAGAAAGAAAGAAAGAATAAATACAAAATTATGTGAATGCCCACCTGTGTTATATGACCCAAAGTGACCTATATCCGGTAACAGCCTCTCCTCCCTTCTCTCTCTCTCTCCCTCCCTCTCTCCCTCCCTCCCCTCCCTCTCTCTCCTTCCACCCATCCCAGGAATTCAAGCTGATGTACGGCATGCTCTTCTCCATTCGCTCCTTCGTTAGCAAGATGAGCCCTGTGGATATGTATCCTTTTATCCCCCCCCCCCCCGTCCCCGAGCAATCTCGGGGGTGGGGGGGGCTGGGAGTGGGGGCAGTGAAGGATCCCACCGGCCGGGGTGCGTTCTTCCTACTAAGCCCCAGACCCCCGCTTGCAAGACCGGAGAGCTAGCGGGACGGCGAAGAGGCCGTGTTTCCCTTAACGTCCCCGCTCCGCAGGAAGGACGGCTTCCTCTCCTTCCAGACCAGCAAGTACAAGCTGCACTACTACGAGACGCCCAGCGGGCTCAAGGTGGTCATGAACACTGACCTGGGAGTGGGCAACATCCAGGACATCCTGCACCAGATCTACAGCTATGTGAGGACTGGCGGGTGTTGCGTCCCCCTTTTATGGTAGTCCTCGTCTTACGACGAGAGCCGGGGCCCAAACGGTCCACCGCTAAGCAAGCCAGCCGCTGGTTCAAATAGAGTCGTGCCCAACGTATCGTCCGAGTTATTTAAAGCTCGAAGGAGTAAAAAAAAGAAAAGACAGTTTGCAGTGGGAAATTTTTGCCGCTGGTCGGTTCCAGTTTTCCGACGGAAATTGGAATAACATTTTTTTTTAAAAATGAAGTCTCAGCAAGTTTAGGAAATCTTTTTTTTTTTTTTTTTTTGCACTGTCATCTAAAACGACGGGGGAATTTTAATAAGCGGAATGGAAAAAGTTCTGGCGATAGAAAAAACCTATTTGTAGCTCCTTGGGGCGCTCTCAGCTTGGCCGTTTCCTTGTGGAGAGGAAGAGGAGGAGGAGGAGGACCGTGGGCTCCTTGGTGGTCTCTGAGCTTTGGTAGTTTTCTTGCAGATGTTTCATGACCCACCTAGGTAATGTCATCAGTGCTGGAAGGGAGGAGGGATTTGCAGAGAGAAGGAAGAAGAAGAACAGAGTGAAGAAGAGGAGGACAAGAAGGAGGAACGGAGGAGGACTGTGGGCTCCTTGGTGTTCTCTGAGCTGGGTGGTTTTTTTGCAGACGTTTCGTGACCCAACTAGGGAACGTCATCAGTGCTAGAAGGGAGGGGGGGTTGTGGAGTGGATGGAGAAGGAGGACTGTGAGGTCCTTGGTGCTCTCTGGGCTGGGTTGTTTTCTTGCAGATGTTTCATGACCCACCTAGGGAACATCATCAGTGCTAGAAGGGAGAGGGGCTTGCAGAGGAGGGGGAAGACTGTGGGCTCCTTGGTGCTCTCTGAGCTTGCTGGTTTTCTTGCCGACAATTCATTACCATAGCAGGTAACAACATCAGTGTTGGAAGGAAGCGGTTATTTGCTCCCTACTGAGCAAACTGATGAGGTTATCTAGTTCGGCGATGAAACGTCCGCAAGTTCAAAGGTTCCTTTTTATTCCTGCTGGGACGGTTCTACGCTATAAATCATCATCATTTCCTTCTTTTTCTACATATATAAAAACGGTTGGGCGTGTCTCTGTGTGTGTGGGTTCCAGCATAACTCTGGAATGCCTGGAGCAATTTCAACCAAACTTGGTACACAGATGACTTACTCTCTGGAAACAAATATTGTGGGGGTAAGACACCACTAAAATCCCTCGGGGTGTGTGTTCTGTTAAGAAACAGCCTGTTATGCCTTCAAATGGCTTCTACCGTACTGTCATAAAATGGCTTCTACTGTACAGCAATCCGGACATTTCCCCCCTATAAATAAATACCCGGGCAATGCCGAGTTATCGGCTAGTGCATTATAAAAGACAAATTGGTCCCTCTGAAGGCCATAACCCTGCTCCATTTTTCCTCTCTCATGGGGTGGGGGGTGGGTGCGGGAAGGGGGCACGGGGAGAAGGAATCCCCGCTTACCACCGCGCCTCTCTTTCTCCCCTCTCCCTTAGATTTACGTGGAGTACGTGGTCAAAAACCCGCTCTGCGGCTTAAACGAGGGCATCCAGAGCGAGCTTTTCCGGAACAAGCTGGACAGCTTCGTCCGGGCGTTGCCCTTCTTCTCGGCTCGTGCGGGCTAGCTCTCTTCTTTTTCCTGACACCCCCACAACCCCTCTTCAAGGACTCCTCGGAGCACGAACGATCCAGGAACGGCAAGCCGCCTCTTTTCCTGCGATGCTGGGCGTTTGTACCGGCTCGCATACCTTTCGCCAGGAACTGCACCTCCGTCGGCACCTCCGTTTCCCGTCCGAAGAACTGCCTCGGGATGTCGCGCTGTCGCGGCGTGCCGCTCTTATTTATAGTGGAATATTCTGATATTGTTTTCCTTTTTTTTAATAAACCGGATCTCAAGTTATTTGGTCAGCGTTGGCAGTAGAGATCGCCTCCGGAAAGCTCGCCCAGAGAACCGATTCAGCAGGATTCGTTTGCTTCTTTACGCGCACAATAACCCAGGACGTAAACGTACAATACCCACAACAGATTCTTCCCACGGGGTAGCAAGGAGAGATTGTAAGCAGGTTTGAATCAGGGGGTGGATTTTATCGGTGTTTTGCGTGCGGGCGCGCAGCTTCCGGTAAATAAGTCTCTGTATGCGCAGAACGTTAAAAATTTCAAAAAGAAAATGCCGCAGCGAATGGGCGTGGCAAACCTGTGGTCCCTACCAGTACGCAATTTCCACTACCGGTTCAGCCGAACCTGTAGCAACTCACCTCTACTTCAAACGCATAAAGAGAATGAGTTTCTTTCCATTTCAGTTCAGAGCTAACAAATGTGACGCTTGGCCACTGACTCGTATTTACGACGAGTTGCAGCCTCCCGTGTGTGTGTGTGTTTATTTGTGTGTGTGTCACTGTCTCCTTTTTGGGACCTTCCGTCCATGGGTATGTCTGATTCACTTCACTAACGGAATAAGCGCAGCAGTTGACTTCACAACCGTGATAAGGAAGGTCGTAAAACGGGAGGGGGAGGGGTGTCGCTTCGCCGCTGTCTCACTTCGCCACAAAAAACACACCTCGTTCTAAACCAGAGGTCTCATTCTTGCGGCCCGCGAGCCAATTGCGGCCCACAGGACGATATCTAGTGGCCCCCACCGTGATATGAAAGTATAATATTAGTGCAGCCCGCAGGGGGAGTGGACCTCTGTTGAATCCCTTATGCGGCCCAGTCTCACCCAGACTCTGCCTGCAGCGGCCCCCAGGTAAATTGAGTTGGAGACCCCTGTTATAAACCGAGAGCTCCCCGACGATTTCGAAAAGAGCAGCCGGGAAAATCCGGCGAGATTTTCCCGCCTGGGACACGGCTGTTTTCAAAAGCCGATTGTGGAAACACCCTCCCCTCGTGTCATCGGCAAAAGGACCACTGCCCCACCCCCTAACATCCGAGGTAAATTAATCATAACCCCCCCCTCCCAATAAAAAAGGGATTAGGCACCAGCCGGCGATCAAAAGGCTGCAGGGGGAGGGAAAGGCGAGGACCCAATGGAAAACACCAGCACCGAGACCACACTCAACAGCTGCTAGCCCTTCAAATCCCCCACGTGTTACCCCCCCCCCCTTGCAGGTTGGGGAGGGGGGGCACAGCCCAGAAAAGCCACTCTGTGGTTGTTCGGCGCAGGGACTCCTGCCGTCTTTACCGTACCGGTTTTCAAACCCTCCCCCCTTTTCTCTGCCTCCCACATGTTTGCGAGTTCTTCCCGAGGGGGCTCAACCCCCGTGGGTCGGGGGTCTACGGGAGGAGGGGGCAAGTTCAGCCTGGAGGAGCTGTACGGCCTGAACAAGAAGGGCAAAGTGCGCGGGGGGGACGGCGGACAGCGCCGGAGCCCCAAGAGACAAGGGGTCCCCCTGGGCTCGGACGGCGAGGCCCCGAATGCTGCCCAGGGAGCGGAGGCCACCCGGTGCTGCATGGAGAAGCGGCGAATGGAGAGCTACCTCCTGGAGGCCAGGATGACGCTGGACGAAGCCGAGAGCAGCCAGAGCAGAATGAGACACAGGTAAGATATTGGGGGGGAGGGGGTTTCAAACTCCCCGCCGCCGCCGCCGCTTTATGTTATCCCTCTCGGAAATGCAGCACGGAAAAATTGAGGAAAGAAAAGCAGGAATTTGGCTTCCCCCTCCCTGGGATGCTCACCATCCCCTGGAGGGACCGCATTTCCCAGCTGAGAGGCTGGAGTCCAGCCACATGGGTATCCCAGTCCTCTCCCGGAGACCTCAACGGGGGTGCCCGAATGGGGGAAAGTGGGGGGGGTTGCTCCCTGTGGAAATTAGGCTTTCCAGATCCAGCTGGCTCGGAGACAGGATCAGGCCCATGTGAGAAGGAGAGCCAGGCTAGGGGTCTTTTGGATGGGGGTGGGTCCCAGGGAGGCTAGACCTGACTGGCTGGGAATGATGGGAACTGCAGTCCAGCTCACTGGCAGACGCTTAGTGAGAAAGAGAGACAGGCAGGCGGAGAGAGAGAGAGAGAGAGGTCATAGAATCATGGTGCTGGAGAGGACCTTGGAGGTCTTCTAGTCCAACCCTTACAAGGCCCACAGCTGGAGTTTCTTAGAGAGATAGATAGGTAGAGATAGATAAATAGATAGATAATGAGCGAGAGAGTGACATTAGAGAAAGATGGTAGGTAGGTATAGATATAGATAGATAAATACATATGAGAGAAAGATTAGAGAGCTTCATCTAATCTTTCTCTCATATCTATCGATAGACAGAGAAATGAGAGGATGAATGGATGGATGGATAATTAGCAAAGTAGATAGATTAGATAGATAGATAGATAGATAGATAGATAGATAGATAGATAGATAGATAGATAGATAGATAGATAGATAGATAGATAGATAGACGAGAGAGATAATAGACAGATGAGAGAGAGATAATAGATAGACAGACAGACAGATGAGAGATGATAGATAGACAGATAGATGATAGATAGATAGATAGATAGATAGATAGATAGATAGATAGATAGATAGACAGACAGACAGACTAGAGAGATCATAGACAGACAGATGATAGATGATAGATAGATAGATAGATAGATGATAGATAGATAGATAGATAGATAGATAGATAGATAGATAGACGAGAGAGATAATAGACAGATGAGAGAGAGATAATAGATAGACAGACAGACAGATGAGAGATGATAGATAGACAGATTAGATAGATAGACAGATTAGATAGATAGACAGATAGACAGATAGACTAGAGAGATCATAGACAGACAGATGATAGAGATAGATAGAGATAGATAGATAGATAGATAGATAGATAGATAGACAGACAGACAGACAGACAGACAGACAGACAGACACAGACTAGAGAGATCATGGACAGATGATAGATAGATAGATAGATAGATAGATAGATAGATAGATAGATAGATAGATAGATAGATAGATAGATAGATAGACGAGAGATAATAGATAGACAGACAGATGAGAGATAGATAGATAAATGATAGAAAGATAGATAGATAGATAGACAGACAGACAGACAGATGAGAGAGAGATCATAGATAGATACATAGATAGATGGGTGGATGGATGGATAGATCGATGTGAGAGAGATAAGTGGATAGATAGGGAGACAGAATGGTAGATGAGATATCCATGTAGTCTCTCAATAGATAGATAGATTAAAGAGAGTGGATGGATGGATGGGGATGGATGAATAAAGAGAGACAGAGATCAGACAGACAGACAGATGAAAGGGGGGAGCTAAGTGGATAGATATAGAATATAAGGAGGGAGGGGGAGAGAGAATACAATACAATACAATAGCAGAGTTGGAAGGGACCTTGTAGGTCTTCTAGTCCAACCCCCTGCGTGGGCAGGAACCTTATACCATTTCAGACAAATGGCTATCTAACATCTTTTTAAAGGCTTCCAGGGTTGGGGCATTCACAACTTCTGGAGGCAACTTCTGTTCCAGAGGTTAATTGTTCTAACTGTCAGGAAATTTCTCCTTAGTTCTAAGTTGCTTCTCTCCTTGATTAGTTTCCACCCATTGCTTCTTGTCCTGTCCCCAGGTGCCTTGGAGAATAGTTTGACTCCCTCTTCTTTGTGGCACCCTCTGACATATCGGAACACTGCTATCATGTCTCCCCTGGTCCTTCTCTTCATCAAACTAGACCTACCCAGTTCCTGCAACCGTTCTTCATATGCTTTAGCCTCCAGCCCCCTAATCATCTTGGTTGCTCTTCTCTGCACTCTTTCCAGAGTCTCCATGTCTTTTCTACATCGTGGCGACCAAAACTTTATGCAGGATTCCAAGTGTGGCCTTACCAAGGCCTTATAAAGTGGTATTAACCCTTCACGTGATCTTGATTCTCTCCCTCTGTTGATGCAGCCTAGAACTGTGTTGGCTTTTTTGGCAGCTGCTGCCCACGGCTGGCTCCTATTTCAATGGTTGTCCACTAGGACTCCAAGATCCCTCTCACAGTTGCTACTATTGAGCAAGGTACCACCTATACTGTACTTGTGCATTTGTTTTTTCCTGCCTAAATGTAGAACCTTACTTTTTTCACAATTGAATTTCATTTTATTAGATAGTGCCCAATGTTCAAGTTTGTCCAGATCCTTCTGTATCTTCAGCCTATCTTCTGGAGGGTTGGCTATTCCTGCCAGCTTGGTGTCGTCTGCAAATTTGATGAGTTCCCCATTTATCCCCTCATCCAAATCATGGATGAAGATGTTGAAGAGTCCTGGGCCTAAAACAGAGCCTTGGGGTAACTCCACTGCATACTTCCCTCCATGGAGATGCCTTTCCATTGAGGACTACACGTTGAGTGCGGTTGGTCAGCCAGTTGCGAATCCATTTGGTGGTGATGCTGGGCCTCCATTGATTTCAATCACACAGAAATTAGAAGAGAATTCAAGAATTAGAATCGAATGGAGTAGAATCCGGGGGGGGGGGGAGCCTGCCACTACATCGGGTTGCCCCAAAGAAGAGGGAGTCAAACTATTCTCCAAAGCACCTGAGGGCAGAACAAGAAGCAATGGGTGGAAACTAATCCAGGAGAGAAGCAACTCAGAACTGAGGAGAAATTTCCTGACAGTGAGAACAATTAATCAGTGGAACAGAAGTTGCCTCCAGAAGTTGTGAATGCCCCAACACTGCAAGTCTTTAAGAGGATGTTGGATAGCCATTGGTCTGAAGTGGTATAAGCTTCCTGCCTAGGCAGGGAGTTGGACTAGATGACCTCCAAGGTCCCTTCCAACTTTGCTATTGCACTGTATTGTGTGATCAAATAAGTAACGACAATCGCAATCACGAATTGACAATCACGAATCCGAGGACCTTGGGAATTCAGTAGCAACAGGAACGCAAAGGGGTGAAAACCAGCACGGGCCATGGTTCAAATTCATTCCGGCTTTGCCAGGGACAAGCCAACATTCTCTCGAGAAAAACCAAGTTTTCTTACAAACCACGATGCTCTTTGGTCTGGAAAAAAAATTAAAGGACTTCGCTAGGCAAGGAACAGTAGTTGCCTTCGGAAATTGTGGGAGCTTCAACCCTGGAAGCTTTCCAGAAGAGACTGGGCTGCCCTCAGTCATAAATAGTGTAGGGTCTCCTGCTTGGGGGGGGAGCGGGGTTGGGCTAGATGACCTCCAAGGTCCCTTCCAGCTCTGTTATTATTCAGAAACTGTGGGAGCTTCATCAACTGAAGCTTTCAAGAAGAGACTGGACCTCCATCTGTCATAGTGTAGGATCTCCTGCTTGGGTGGGAGTTGGGCTAAATGACCTCCAAGGTCCCTTCCAGCTCTGTTATTATTCAGAAACTGTGGGAGCTTCATCAATGGAAACTTTCAAGAAGAGACTGGACCTCCATCTGTCATAAATAGCGTAGGGTCTCCTGCTTGGGTGGGAGGTTGGACTAGATTACCCCCAAGGTCCCTTCCAGCTCTGTTATTCTTCTGTCATTCAGCAATTGTGGGAGCTTCATCAATGGAAGCTTTCAAGAAGAGACTGGACCGCCCTCTGTTGGAAATGGGGTAGGGTCTCCTGCTTGGGGGGGGAGCGGGGTTGGGCTAGATGACCTCCGAGGTCCCTTCCAACTCTTGTTAATCTGTCCATCTTGTCAATCTGCCAGCTTGAGTCCTTGATCCAAATATATATATATATATATATAAAGTGTACAGATTTGGAGGAGAACCTGAAGACCTGAGAAAATTGGAATGCCTTGGGGCATCTTGCCCGATCTGGAGCTTGTTTTCCCCAGGGGGTATTGGGGAGGGGGGTGTCTTAGAGGGGGGGGGAAATAATATGGGTACTGCTCAACTTACGACCACAAAGGTCGCGAAAGACTGTCGGCCGGGACTTTGCCGGAGAGGAATTCCCGTCAAGTCATAGGTCACGCATGTCCAATCCAGGTGCTGACTGGTTGCTGGGTTACCGGCTCCTCCTCTGGCCAGCCACCTGTGAGAATGACCTTGGTTCCTACGAGAAAACTTTTGTGTTTTGGCTACAAAACCCCAGCTAACTATTTCCGCCTTCCCACTGCTATGTAGCAACCCTGAAGCCTCCCAAGAGATCCATGGGGTGGGATGAGTCACCTGCAGGCAGAGGGGTTTGTGTGAGTGTGTGTGTGTGCGTGTGTGTGTGTGTGTTGGACTTACGTTTGGTTCACAGGCTTCCCTCAGCCTTTAGCTCTGCAGTCCGCCTCCACGCCAGCAGAGCCAAAATGTTTCTGAAATGTCTTGGACCAATTAACCAGGGGAACAGCTTGCCACCAGAGGTTTTGAAGAAGAGATTGGACAGCCCTTGAGGTGCACCCGGAGGCTCCAGTTAGTTCAGAACGCGGCCGTGCAGGGGATTTTGGGATCATCTAGACGCTCCCATGTGACACCTCGCCTACGTGAGCTGCACTGGCTGCCGGTGGCTTTCCGGGTGCGCTTCAAGATACTAGTAACCACCTTTAAAGCGCTCCATGGCATAGGACCTGGTTACCTGCAAGACCGCCTCCTGCTGTCAAATACCTCCCACCGACCAGTTCGCTCCCACAGAGAGGTCCTCCTCAGGGTGCCGTCGGCCAGGCAATGTCGGCTGGCGACCCCCAGGGGGAGAGCCTTCTCTGTGGCAGCCCCTGCCCTCTGGAACGACCTCCCCCCTGAATTACGCACGATCACAGACTTACGTCTCTTCCGTCGGGCCCTTAAGACACATCTATTTCATGCAGCCAGCCTGTCATAGCTTTGCTTTAATTGGCTTTTTAGTATTGGCTTTAAATTACGGGACGAATTATTTAATACATTTTAATATGTGTTCTTATTTTTGGTTGTCTGTTTACCGCCCTGAGTCCCGAGAGGGAGAAGGGCGGTATATAAATTAAATCAAATAAATAAATAAATAATTCTGTATTTTATTTTCTATGCAATTCTATTTTACTCCTGAATTTCTATTCTGTTTCTAATTCTTTACTATTCTATTTTTTTCCATATTTTCTATTCTGTTCTATTCTAATCTAATTCTATATTTTATTTTCTATTCTATTCTATTTTAATTCTATATTTCTATTCTATTTCTATTCTATTTTAATTCTATTCTATTTTAATACTATTCTATTGTACGCTATTCCAATCTAATTCTATATTTTATTTTCTATGCTGTTCTATTTCTATTCTATTCTATTCTTTTTCTATATTTTCTATTCTATTCTAATCTAATCTAATTCTATATTTTATTTTCTATTCTATTCTATTTTAATTCTATATTTCTATTCTATTTCTATTCTATTTTAATTCTATTCTATTTTAATACTATTCTATTGTACGCTATTCCAATCTAATTCTATATTTTATTTTCTATGCTGTTCTATTTCTATTCTATTCTATTCTTTTTCTATATTTTCTGTTCTATTCCAATCTAGTCTAATTCTATATTTTATTTTCTGTTCTATACGATACTAATTCTGTATTTTTATTCTTTCTATTCTATTTTTATTCTATTCTATGCTATTCTAATCTAATTCTATATTTTCTATTCTATTTTGCTTCTGAAGTTATATTCTTTTTTTTTTAAATTAAATTTATACCCCGCCCTTCTCCGGAGAGGACCCAGGATTCTATTTCTAATTCCATTGTATTCTTTTTCTATTCTTATTCTATCCTATCCCCTCTTCTTCTCTCCTCTCCTCTATTATTTTCTCTTCTCTTCTCTTCTCTTCAGAGCCGCCCTCTGTTCTTTTCATCCCATTTTGGGAGTGGGTGGGGGAAATGAATGGGATGCTGGGCGCCGTTTCCCTGTCCTTAAGGGCCCGTTTCCCGACTTCCTTTCCACCAGAGCAGAGAAAGGGTTAGGTGGCCAATGAGGCCACCAGGAGACCCCGGGGGGGTTGGGAGGGGGTGTCTGCCAGGTTTTTCATTTCCGAAAGCGCGGAGGGGAATTTCTTCCAGGAGAGCGATTAAGCGGAGTCGTTTATTTTCCAGAGGAAGAAAGTTTAATTCCCGCGTTAGCGGTCCCCGAGGAGCCGTTGGCTCTCTTCGCAACGCTTAATCAAGGCGCCTAACGGAGCTACAACTCTCTTCCCGCCCCCCCCCCCCCCCGGCTGATTTGGGACCGGGGAACGCAGCTCCCTTTGAAACGGCCCCCCGTTGGGTCTGGGTCTGTAGCAGGCGCTCTGTCACCGTCAGAGTTCGCAGATCTGGCCTTTCCTTTTAATTCTGGTTTTATTTTGATCCTGAGTTTTGACAAGTGGTTCAAGGCGGCGGACGTAAGACGGGAGTTTCTCCGGCGACTTTCCCCCACGACGACAACCCTGGGAGGCGGGCTGGGCTAGAGAATAATAATAATAATAATAATTTTTAATTTATAACCCGCTCTCTCTCCCCGAAGGGACTCGAGGCGGGGCACAGGGAATTAAAAATACAATTAAAAACCACAAACAAAGTACAATGTTAAAACGAATTAAACTAACCCTGCGCTAAAAGCCCATATAAAACTAAAACTAAACCCTAAAAACCCCTAAAACAGTTTAATTACCCTAGGCCGGCCAAGCAGAAGAAGTGTGTTTTTAATTTTTGCCGGAAGGAGCGGAGGTCCGTGGTTGTTCTAATTTCAGGGGGAAGGTCGTTCCAGAGGGTCGGGCCCGCCACAGAGAAGGCCCTTCCCCCGGACGTCGCCCGCTGGCATAGCCTAGTGGACGGCACCCGGAGAAGTCCCTCTCTGTGGGAGCGAATCGGCCGCAGGGATGTATGAGGCAGGGAGAGAGAGAGAGATGGATTGGCCCCAAGTCACCCTTGGCTTGCGTCTCTAAGTCGGGGCTAGAACTCACTGTCGCCTGGTGATTGACCCCAAGTCACGCAGGTGGCTTGCGTGTCTAAGGCGGGGCTGGAACTCACTGTCGCCTGGTGAGTGGCCCAAAGTCACCCAGATGGTTTTCATGTTTAAGACGGGACTAGAACTCACCGTTGCCTGATGATTGGCTCAGTCATTCAGGCATTTTTGTGCCTAGTGGGACTAGAACTCACTGTCGCCTGGTGATTGGCCCAAAGTCACCCAGGCATTTTTTGTGCCTATAGTGGGACTAGAACTCACTGTCACCTGGTGATTGGCCCAGTCACCCAGATGGTTTTCATGTCTAAGATGGAACTAGAACTCACTGTCGCCTGGTGATTGGCCCCAAGTCACCCAGATGGTTTTCATGTGTAAGACGGGACTAGAAGTCACCGTCGCCTGGTGATTGGCTCAGTCACCCAGGCATTTTTGTGTGTCGTGGGACTAGAACTCACTGTCGCCTGGTGATTGGTCCAAAGTCACCCAGGCATTTTTATGCCTATAGTGGGACTAGAACTCACTGTCACCTGGTGATTGGCCCAGTCACCCAGATGGTTTTCATGTCTAAGATGGAACTAGAACTCACTGTCGCCTGGTGATTGGCCCCAAGTCACCCAGATGGTTTTCATGTGTAAGACGGGACTAGAAGTCACCGTCGCCTGGTGATTGGCTCAGTCACCCAGGCATTTTTGTGTGTCGTGGGACTAGAACTCACTGTCGCCTGGTGATTGGCCCCAAGTCACCCAGGCATTTTTTATGCCTATAGTGGGACTAGAACTCACTGTCACCTGGTGATTGGCCCAGTCACCCAGATGGTTTTCATGTCTAAGACGGGACTAGAACTCACCGTCGCCTGGTGATTGGCCCCAAGTCACCCAGGCATTTTTTATGCCTATAGCGGGACTAGAACTCACTGTCACCTGGTGATTGGCCCAGTCACCCAGCTGGGTTTCGTGCCTAAGATGGGACTGAAGCTCCCTGTCTCCCAGTTTCTAGCATACTGCTTTAACCGTCAGACCAAACTCGTTCTCGAATGCTAGAATTCCCTTGGCCTAATCTGGGGGGTGGGTGGGTTAGGGGACTTCTGAATCTCTTCCACTACAACACCCACCATCCTGGGCAGCACCAGATGCTATCAGGCTAGAAAAGTATTAGACCTCAGAGATAATTGAGCCCCGCATTTGTCGTTAAGCGAGACGTTTGTTCGGTGAGTTTCGCAACCTTTTCTGCCGCCGTTTGCTAAGTGAAGTGCCGGAGCTGGGAAGTGAGTTCCCACGGTTGTTAAGTGAATCGGGCTCTTCCCCCTTGACTTGGTCAGAAAGACCCCTGTGACGTTGGGGCACAGCAACGGTCATCAAGGCGAGTCCGTTGCCAAGCGCCTGAATGTTGATCAGGTGACCGGAGGCCGCAACGGTCGTTAAGTGTGACAAATGGTCCTAAGTCACTTTTCCCAGTGCCGCCGTAACTTTGAACGGTCACTAAACGAACACTATTGGAGCTTCTGCTATTTTTGAGCAACTAAGATTCAGACTGAAAATGGAACAGGTAAAGCTTTCCCTAGAGCGACACAGTGGCTCAGGGGCTAAGACGATCGGAAAGTTCGGCCTTCGGCGGTTCGAATCCCCAGCGCCGCGGAACGGAGCGAGCTTGTCCCAGTTTCCGCCAACCAAGCCGTTCGAAACCCCGTAAAAAAAATGCGAGTAGAAAAACAGGCGCCACCTTTGGTGGGAAGGGAACGGCGTTCCGTGCGGCTTCGGGAGTTGAGTCACGCCGGCCACATGGCCACGGAGACGTCTCCGGACAGCGCTGGCTCTTCGGCTTTGGAACGGAGAGGAGCAGCGCCCCCCTAGAGTCGGGAACGACTGGCACAGGTGTGCGAGGGGAAGCTGTCCCTATTCACCTGTATATAAGGCTGGAGTCCCTAACTTTCTCCTCCGTCCTTATCCTACACGGGGCTCAAACCCTCAAACAGGTAGGTCCGAGACCCCCTCCCCTCTCTGCCAAACTGCCCACCTGGGGGGGGGGAGATCTGGACACCCCCTCCCTAAAATACCTTGCCCTCCCCTGCCAAGGACGCCCTCTGCAATTTGAAGAGAGGGAGGGACTCAGGAGTGAGAGGGGGAGGGATATGGGGGGGTGGGAAATCACCCCCTTTTTCTTGGGGTCGGGAGGAAGGAGACCCCTCCCAACTTTAACTTCCAGAGGGGAGGGGGGGCGCAGCGATGGTGCAGCCCTTCCCACCAGCCGCCAACAGGGGGCAGCGCAGGCCCGCCATTCCCATCCTGCGCTTAAGGGAACCGTCCTGCCCCCCCCCTTCATTCTCGCCCCCCCCTATTTCATTATCCTTATCCTCCCCCTCCCCAGAGACGCCCGCTCACTCCTCCCCCCCCCCCCGTCCCCAGAGGTGCGTATAACTCGCAATCTGTATGTGACTCCCCCTCCCCTTTTTGGAGAGGGAGGGGGGGTTTCCCGCAGCTGTTCTCCCTCCCCCCCCCCCACCTGCGACCCCCCCCCCCTCCAGGTCTTGGGGTTTCCCCTCCCTCCCTCCCTCCCTCCCTATCCACCCATCCTGATTTGGGTCGGGGGTCTTGGAGTCCTCGCAGCCTCTGCTGGTCGGGATCAGCCCGCTCTGGTCGTTTGCCCCCCCCCCAGCTTGTCTTGTCTTGTCTTCCCCCCCCCATTGTGGGCGGAGCCGGGATGCAAATGAGGCTGGTCGGAGGCGCAGCGCGGGTGGGGGGCGCCCGGCATCCCGAAGCGCGGCGGCTGCTGCCAGGGCTCCGGTCCCGTGCCGCTCCGTGGCGGCCCCTTCGCCCAGCCGGCAGCCGGCTAAGGCTCTCGTGTGCGGCTCCTTCGGCCCGGCTCCGGAGCCGACTATGCAGATCTCCATCGCTTGCACCGAGCAGAACCTGCGGAGCCGCAGCAGCGATGACCGGCTCTGCGGGGGCGGCGGGCGGGCGGCGGCGGCGGCCACAGCGGGCGGGGGTCCCGGCCAGGGGAACAACGGCGCTTTCCAAGCCCCGGGCAAGGGGTCTCGGCTGGCGGGGGGCGTCCGGATGTCCGGGCAGACCCTGCCCCACCAGCTCGCCTTCCTCCTGCGGGAGTCCACCGGGCGAGCCACCGGCATGAACTATCGGTAAGCGGGCTTCTGGGGGTGGGAGGTTGTTGCGAAGGAAGGGTGCCGGACTACAAAGCCCATCGGCCGCGCGGGACTCGACCAGCGCCAGGTGATGCTGAAGGTTAGAGTCTGTGCTTGTGGAGGGAGAGGGGGGCTGATTAGAGTGGACGGGGGAGGATCGAGCAGCAATATGCCTCCCCTCCCCAAGGGAACATCCCTCCCCAAGGGTGACGGACTACATAGCCCATCGGCCGCGCAGGACTCGACTAGCGGCCAGTGATGCTGAAGGTTGAAATCTGTGCTTGTGGAGGGAGAGGGGGGTTGATTAGGGCGGGCGGGGGAGCGCCGAGCTGGGGAACATTCCTCCTCAAGGGCGCCGGACTACAAAGCCCATCAACTGCGCGGGACTCGACCAGCGGCCGGTGATGCTGAAGGTTGAAGTCTGTTCTTGTGGGGGGTGGTTGATTAGGGTGGGCGGGGGAGAGTCGAGTTGGGGAACATTCCTCCCCAAGGGGGCCAGACTACAAAGCCCATCAGCTGCATGAGACTCGACCAGCAGCCGGTGATGCTGAAGGTTAGTCTGTGCTTGTGGAGGGGGAGGGGGGTTGATTCGAGCGGGTGGGGGAGGGTCAAGCACTAATACGCCTCCCCTCCCCAAGGGAACACCCCTCCCCAAGGGTGACAGACTACAAAGCCCATCGGCTGTGCAGGATTTCACCAGCGGTGAGGCTGAAGTTTGGAGTCTGTGCTTGTGGGGAGGGGGGCTGATTACATTGGGGGTTTTTCAAGCTATAATGAGCCCCCCCTCCCCAAGGGAACACCCCTCCCCAAGAGTGCCAGACTACAAAGCCCATTGGCCACGCCGGACTCCACCAGCAGTCATCGATGCTGAAGGTGGAAGTCTGTTCTTGTGGGGGGGGAGGGAGGGGGGTTGATTAGAGTGGGCTGGGGAAACACCCCTCCCCAAGGCTTGCCGGACTACAAAGCCCATCGGCTGCACAGGATTTGACCAGCGGTGAGGCTGAAGTTTGGAGTCTGTGCTTGTGGAGAGCAGGGGCGGGGCAGATTACATCGGGAGGGAGGGGGGGTGTCGAGCAGTAATGAGACCCCCCTCCCCAAGGGAACGCTCCTCCCCAAGGACAGCGGACTCCAAAGCCCATCAGGTGCGCAGGACTCCGTGAAGGCTGCATGGACTAAAGCGCGAGGGAGAACTCGATTGGGGTGGGAGAGATAGTTGATTGGGGAGGGAGAGAAGTGAGCGGGGAGGGGTGGGACCATCCCTCCCCCAAGGCGATGCCGGACTACAAATCCCATCATCCCCTGACTACCTGCCCTACTGAGCCGTTCCTGTCTCTTCAGGAGCTCCTCAAAGGGGGGGGGGGGAGATGTATTGCGCCAGTCCCCCCCTCCCGGGGATCCTGCCCGACTACAAATCCCATCTGCCACCCAGTCTGAAGATTGTGGGGAGGGGGGGAGTCCCATCGTCTGCTGGGACGGAGGTTGGCTGGGACGGATTGCCGAGGAAGCGGAGGGGATGGGGGGAGATGGAGACCCAGTATGAGTAGAAGAGAGGGCGGGGGGGCTACTGTGTTCCAGACCACCGGATATCTGGGACACTTTGACAGCAAGGAAAGAGGGGTGGGGCGTTGTTGTCCCCCCCCCCCTTGTCAGAGAACGGCGGGAGGGGGACGACAGGAGACGAGGAAGGAATGAAAGTGGCTTGACAATTTGGGGAGGGGGTTCCTGGAGGGACCGGCAAGATTCTGGGCTTCGTACTGTCTAGAACAGGACCTTCAGAAGGAGCCGAACCCCCAAAATGTCGCAACGCCAAGCTTCCCAAGCGAATCCTCCTGGATCCCTCCAAACAGATCCCAGATCCCTACGGATATTCCAGAAGGGGGGAAACGTTCTCCAGGCGTCCCAAAAGGCCCCCCCTTGGAAGGAACGATGCAGGAGTTTGGGGGTTCCCCTGTAAACAAACGGGGGCTGGGAGAGACTAGGAAATCCCCCCCTCACATTTCCACTAAAGTGTTGTGTGACTTAGACAGCTGGTGGAAAACCAAAAACCCATTTCCCCCCCACCTGGTGAGGTATGAAATCCAGATGCCTTGTGCAAGAGGTAGCGAAGGGTGGGTGTGTTTGTGTGTCCTTGTGTGTTGGTGTGTGTTTGTGTCGAAAGGGGTCCAGGTTTGCCTTCTGCTCCATTCCAGGCCCCACCGAAGGAACGATTTCCCTTCGCAGAAATATACCTGCGTGCCCCAAAGGATATTTATAAGGAAGCGTTGCGGGTTGCCAAACTGTGTCGAGATTGTGTCCTTGTGTGTGTTGTGTGTTTGTGTCGAAAGGGGTCCAGGTTTGCCTTCTGCTCCATTCCAGGCCCCACCGAAGGAACGATTTCCCTTTGCAGAAATATACCTGCGTGCCCCAAAGGATATTCAGAAGGAAGCTTCGCGGGTTGCCAAACTGTGTCGAGATTGTGTCCTTGTGTGTGTTGTGTGTTTGTGTCGAAAGGGGTCCAGGTTTGCCTTCTGCTCCATTCCAGGCCCCACCGAAGGAACGATTTCCCTTTGCAGAAATATACCTGCGTGCCCCAAAGGATATTCAGAAGGAAGCTTCGCGGGTTGCAAAACTGTGTCGAGATTGTGTCCTTGTGTCTGTTGTGTGTTTGTGTCTAAAGGGGTCCAGGTTTGCCTTCTGCTCCATTCCAGGCCCCACCGAAGGAACGATTTCCCTTCGCAGAAATATACCTGCGTGCCCCAAAGGATATTCAGAAGGAAGCTTCGCGGGTTGCAAAACTGTGTCGAGATTGTGTCCTTGTGTCTGTTGTGTGTTTGTGTCGAAAGGGGTCCAGGTTTGCCTTCTGCTCCATTCCAGGCCCCACCGAAGGAACGATTTCCCTTTGCAGAAATATACCTGCGTGCCCCAAAGGATATTCAGAAGGAAGCTTCGCGGGTTGCAAAACTGTGTCGAGATTGTGTCCTTGTGTCTGTTGTGTGTTTGTGTCTAAAGGGGTCCAGGTTTGCCTTCTGCTCCATTCCAGGCCCCACCGAAGGAACGATTTCCCTTCGCAGAAATATACCTGCGTGCCCCAAAGGATATTCATAAGGAAGCTTCGCGGGTTGCAAAACTGTGTCGAGATTGTGTCCTTGCGTGTTGTGTGTGTGTGTGTGTGTTTGCAAGAGGTGCAAATGGGGTGAGGAAAAGGAGGAGGAGGAGGAGAGGCGCTTGGCGTGATGGGCATCTCTAAACGGATTAAGAGGCAGGTGGCATCGGGCCAGGAGAAGAGAGGATGAGGGTCGGGGTGGGAATCAGGCCTGGAGCTGGCAGATTGTGGGGGTGGCCAGCCACTGTCCCAGCTGGGAGATCCAACGGCTCCCCCCCTCCCCCAAATCAGATCCTTCTCGGGATCTGCCTCGCTCCCAAAAAACCCTTCCCAATTTTATCCTAATCCTAGTGGGTACGTCGCTCCGGGAACGCGGCCAGGTGGCCGGATTAAAACCCGCGGCAGGACAAAGTTTTGATGTGGGTCGCCACGCTGGGCTCTCGGTTGGGTGGGTGGAGGGCAGGACCCACGTCCAGCAGATGGGGCGGACGACGGTCGCTTCAGGGAACCCCAATCCCACCACGAGGCTGAGACGCACTCGACGTCCTGCAAACGCCCGTCTCGTTTCTCTGAAAGACGGAAGAGAAGGAGGGGGGAGAGAAGTGGGATTTAATGTCGGGGGTGCGTGGCCCACATTTAAATCCCCAGCAGTGGTCTGGGGGGGGGGGTTTGCTGTGTCCCCCCCGCCCTCCTTTTTCAGAGGATTAATATCTGTTGAAAATCGCTGCCCACATGAAACCCGGCGTGTTTTCGCGGCCTGTTTCCCTCCCAGCAATTAGAAGCGGGAGTGACTCGCTTTTCGAAAGCGCAAACCAGCATCTATTTTTAACTTTGTTATTGCTCAAAAGGGTGACTCCCTAATCCGACAGGCGAGAGAGAAAGAGAGAGAGAGAGAGAGTCACCCTGGGCACTAAGCAGGGAGGAACACGGCCCAGGAGGAGCAGCCGCGGCCTTCCAGAGCAGGGCAGAAACTTGGGAAGAGCGGATTCCGACATTCGGGGTCGGTGAGTGTTCATGGCTTGTCCATCCCCAAACCGATGGAAACGCGGCTTGCTCACCCCTGGAGGGTTGTTCTAGCCGGGATTTTCTCCTCTAAATGTGTTGGACTACAACTCCCAGCATGCTGGGCAGCGCCAGAACACTGTTGCATAGCGTACCAGGGGGTGGGGGGTGGCACATTGTACTTCAAAGAAAGCGGACAGGAAACACAATTGTTGCGTTAGTGGAGAACAGCTTGCGCCGGAAAACAGGGACTTTGTACAGGCAGTCCTCGACATGACTGTTCATTTAGTGACCATATTGAGAAAAAGGGACTTACGGCCATTTTCACACCTATGACGGTTTGACATCCCCAAGGTCATGTGATCAAATTTCAGAGGCTGCGCCACTGACTCATATTTATGACCACTGCAGCGTCCCAGGGTCACGCGATTCCCTTTTGTGACCTTCTGACGAGCAACGACCATTGGGGAAGCCAGATTCACTTAACGACTGTGTCACTAACATAGCAACCGCTGTGATTCACTTAACGAATGAAAAGCCAAGAAAGGTCGTATAATAAAAAAAAAAACGAGACCAAATTTACTGAACAGATGACTCTCTTAACAACAGAAATTTGGGGCTCAATCATGGTCTTAAGTCGGGAGCAACCGGCAATGGCCTGTGCGAATGATCTTGGGGGAAGGGGTGGAACAGGAAGAGCTGAGGAGGAGGCCAGAGGCAGGTAAGAGGCAGCTGCGCCCACAGAGGAATGAGGACATGGGAAGAAGCCATCTTGGAAGACACCCTCCCTAGTGTCTTGGACTGTAAAGGGGAGAGAGAGATGCACTTTCAGCCTTGTAAGATTCAGCGAATGTAACCTTACAATAAAGTAGAATTTGTACAAGAGGCAGGTAAGAGGCAGCTGCGCCCACAGAAGGAATGAGGACATGGAAGACACCCTCCCTAGTGTCTTGGACTGTAAAGGGGGGGGGGGAATTCACTTTCAGCCTTGTAAGGTTCAGCGAATGTAATAATAATAATAATAATAATTTATTATTTCTATACCGCCCCCTCTCCCCACGGGGACTCGGGGCGGTGCACAGGTAGCATAAAAACAATAAATAACAACAACAATAAATAAACAACAAAATTTAAAAACCAATTAAATAAACCCTGTGCTAAAATCCCGATTAAACTAAAACCTATTCTATAAAATCCCAAGGCAAGGAGGCTATCCCAGGCCGGCCAGACGGAAAAAGTAAGTTTTCAATTTAAGACGGAAGGAGCGGAGGTCCGTAGTTGTCCTAATGTCGGGGGGAAGGTCGTTCCAGAGGGCCGGGCCCGCCACAGAGAGCGCCCTTCCCCTGGGTGTCGCCCGCTGACACAGTCTAGTGGACGGCACCCGGAGAAGCCCCTCTCTGTGGGAGCGAATCGGCCGTGAGGACGTATGAGGCAGGATCCGATCCTGCAGATAGCTAGGTCCCGAGCCATGGAGCGCTTTGAAGATGATGACTAGCACCTTGAAGCGCACCCGGAAGACGACAGGCAGCCAGTGCAGCTCGCGCAGGAGCGGTGTTACATGGGTAGACCTTGCGGTCCCCATAATTGCCCGCGCGGCTGCATTCTGGACTAGCTGAAGCCTCCGGGTGCACCTCAGGGGCAGCCCCATGTAGAGAGAGTTGCAATAGTCCAGTCGGGATGTCACGAGAGCATGAGTGACTGTGCGAAGGGCGTCCCGATCCAATAGGGGGCGCAATTGGCGAACCAGGCGAACCTGGTAAAACGCCCTCCTGGCCACGGCTGTCACCTGATCTTCCATGGACAGCCGGGCATCCAGGAGGACACCCAAATTGCGCGCCCCATCCACAGGGGCAAGATGTTCGCCCCCTATGGCCAGCGATGGAATAAGCTGGTTGAATCGGGCAGCCGGAAACCACAGCCACTCGGTCTTGGTCGGGTTGAGCCTGAGTCCGTTACTTCCCATCCAGATCCGTACAGCTTCCAGGCACTGGCACATCACCGCTACGGCATCGTTGGGGTGGTTTGGGGTAGAAATGTACAGCTGGGTGTCATCAGCGTACAGATGGTATTCTACCCCAAAACCACGGATGATCTCACCCAGCGGCTTCATGTATGTGTTGAACAGGAGGGGCGAGAGGACCGACCCCTGAGGCACCCCACATGTGAGGGGTCTCGCGGTCGACCTCTGCCCCCCTGTCAACACAAATTGCGATCGGCCAGAGAGGTAGGAGGAGAACCACCGTAAAACGGTGCCTCCCACCCCCAACCCCCCCAGCCGATGCAATAGGATACCATGGTCGATGGTATCGAAAGCCGCCGAGAGGTCTAATAGGACCAGGATGGAGGAACAACCCCCATCTCTGGCCCTCCAGAGATCATCAACCAACGCGACCAATGCCGTCTCGGTGCTATGCCCGGGCCGGAAGCCGGACTGGCGCGGATCTAGATAGTCTACTTCCTCCAGGTGACGGGGAAACTGTTGTGCCACCACACTCTCGACAACCTTCGCCAAAAAGGGAAGGTTGGAGACGGGACGGTAGATGTTCAAAGAAGCTGGATCCAAGGAGGGCTTCTTAAGGAGGGGCCTCACCATCGCTTCTTTAAGGGAAGCAGGCAAGACACCCTCACTCAAGGAAGCGTTGACCACCTCCTGGAGCCAGCCTCGTGTCACCTCCCAGGATGCCAGTACAAGCCAGGAGGGACACGGGTCCAATAAACATGTGGTGGCTCGCAGTCGCCCACGTAACCTGTCCATATCCTCGGAAGTAACGGAGTCAAACTCCTCCCAAACAAGATCTCTCTCGTGGCATCCCACTGGGCCATGAATGGGGGCTAACTCGTTCTGTATCTGAGCGATTTTCTCCTGCAGAAAAGTCACAAATTCCTCTGCTCTACCCTGTAGCGGGGCTTCCCGCACCCTCTGTTGAAGGAGGGAGCGGGTCACCCTAAACAGGGCGGCAGGGCGGTTTTCTGCGGATGCTATGAGAGTAGCGCAATGATGACGTTTGGCTACTCTCAGCGCCACAATGTAAGTCCGTAAATGGGCTCTTACCTGTGTCCGGTCAGATTCAGAACGAGAAGACCTCCATCTACTCTCTAGGCATCTCTTGCGGCGTTTCATCACCCCCAGCTCCTCGGTAAACCAAGGAGCCAGGGTGTTCCGCCGCCGCAAGAGAGGCCGCAAGGGCGCGACCCGATCCAAGGCTCCTGCGGTCGCACTATTCCATGCGGCCACGAGGTCCTCCATCGGGGCGCGGGTCAGGGGTACAGGAACTGGCCCAAGCGCCGTTTGGAACCCATCCGGGTCCATCAGGCGCCTGGGGCGGAACCAGATTGGTAATTCAGGTCCCGCCTCCCCGCGGAGGGGAGCAGCGGTCGGAAAGTCGAGCCGGAGAAGTGAGTGGTCTGTCCATGACAAGGGTGTGATGACTATGTCCCCTATACCCAGATCACTCGTCCATTGGCCTGAGACAAAGATGAGATCCGGTGTATGTCCACCCTCGTGAGTGGGGCCTTGAATTAGTTGGGTCAGGTCCATGGCCGTCATGGAAGCCATGAACTCCCGAGCTACCTCGGATGATTCGCCCAACGATGGCAGATTAAAGTCCCCCATGACTAAAAGTAACCTTACAATAAAGTAGAATTTGTACAAGAGACAGATAAGAGGCAGCTGTGCCCACAGAAGGAATGAGGACATGGGAAGAAGCCATCTTGGAAGACACCCTCACTAGTGTCTTGGACTGTAA
Organism: Rhabdophis nuchalis; assembly: GCA_039707465.1. NCBI lineage: Eukaryota > Metazoa > Chordata > Lepidosauria > Squamata > Natricidae > Rhabdophis > Rhabdophis nuchalis. The sequence continues at coordinate 181,483,598 of CM077647.1, forward strand.
AGGGGGGGAGAGAGATGCACTTTCAGCCTTGTAAGATTCAGTGAATGTAACTTTACAATAAAGTAGAATTTGTAGAAGAGGCAGGTAAGAGGCAGCTGCGCCCACAGAAGGAATGAGGACATGGAAGACACCCTCCCTAGTGTCTTGGACTGTAAAGGGGGGAGAGAGATGCACTTTCAGCCTTGTAAGATTCAGCGAATGTAACTTTACAATAAAGTAGAATTTGTAGAAGAGGCAGGTAAGAGGCAGCTGCGCCCACAGAAGGAATGAGGACATGGAAGACACCCTCCCTAGTGTCTTGGACTGTAAAGGGGGGGGGGAGAGATTCACTTTCAGCCTTGTAAGATTCAGCGAATGTAACCTTACAATAAAGTAGAATTTGTACAAGAGACAGATAAGAGGCAGCTGCGCCCACAGAAGGAATGAGGACATGGGAAGAGGCCATCTTGGAAGACACCCTCACTAGTGTTTAGACTGTAAAGGGGGGGAGGAGAGGTACTTTCAGCCTGGTAAGATTCGTTGAATGATCTTGGTGGGGAGGGGGAGAGAACTGAGGACAAGGCAAAAGGCAGATAAGAAGTAGCTGCGCCCTCAGAAGGAATGAGGACATGGGAGACACCCTCCCTAGTGTCTTGGACTGTAAAGGGGGGGGGGAAGAGATGCACTTTCAGCCTTGTAAGATTCAGCGAATGTAACCTTACAATAAAGTAGAATTTGAACATCCGGGCGTTTTTCCTATCATCGTTCTTGAAGGTTTGTTTTGCCCCCCTCTTACTTTTACGGCTGAAGAGACTTGGGGAGGTGCCTTCTTTTTTTTGCCACGCCCACTTTCCTTCTGAGGGCTCGGCTGCCTCTTATCTCGCTTCATCGGCAGCTCTTCTCCCTGCCTCCAAGGCCATTCCCAGAGACCACCGTTGCCATCCCCAGGGCCCAAAGGCTTAACTGAAAGTTGCCCCCCCCCACTCCCCCCCCCCAATTTCACCTTCCCGTTTTTTTCCCCGTTGCAGGAATCTTGGGAAATCTGGTCTGCGCGTCTCCTGTCTGGGTCTCGGTGAGTTTCCATGAGCTGGGTGGGCTTCGGTGGTGCGGAATACTTCTGAAGGTGGGAGGCTCCCTCAATTGGGGAGAACTTTCTTGGGTGTGTATGTAGCATCCTCCTTCGCCAATCAGATTCCTGGTCCGCCAGAGGTGCAGAAGAGACGGTTCAGGGTTCAGGAGACTCTAAGGTATAGCCAGGGTCTCCAACCTTGGCCACGTTAAGGCTTGCGGACTTCAATTCCCAGAATTCCTCAGCCAGCCTCCGAGGTCCCTTCCCATTCTGTTCAATCGGTTATTTTATTAATTGATCATGCACGGCGAGATCACATGTTTATGTGCATGGGGGCGCCGCCCCCTTCCGCCCCCCCCCCGCCCCCCACGGCCTGTGTTTGGTCCCAGGAGGCTTCAGGGAGACCTGCTATGCACAAAATGGGGACCTCCAAGGCCCCTTCCAACTGTTGTGGCTCTGTCGCTTTCGGTTCTAGGCCGCTTAAGAGCAGCTTGGCTAGATGACCTCTGAGGTCCCTTTCTAACTCTGTAACTCTTTAGCAGGGGGAGCGAGCGACTCAATCAATAATCCGATTTCAAAAGCGTGTTTTCCCCTCGTAGGTACGTGGGTGACATTTGGATCCCAGATCTCTGATGAGGTGAGTCTCAAACTTCGCCCGCCTACCAGGGGTGGGTTCCGGCTTCTTCTACGGCCGGTTCGCTAAGGGACGGGCTTCGGGTGCGCTATGCGTAGTAGTAAAAAAATGGTGTCTGCGCATGCACAGAAGCAATAAACAAGATGCCACCGTCGATAGAACCGGTTTTGGGCGTGGCCCGGCGAGTTACTACCTACTCGGCCGTACCGCTAGGAACCCGCCGCTACCCCCTACCTGTTTCGTGACTGCGGAGGAAAGATGGAGCAGCCCAAAGGACAGGAAGGAGAGCTGGCCACCAAGGCAGTGGACAGAGAAGGGGGTCTCCAGTCCCAGCCAAGAACGTAACAGGAGAAAAAACCATCTCAGCGAAGCTCTCATTCTGACAACCTTACGGCGCATTCAGACGTGCAAGATTCCTTAACTACAATCATTTAACAAAAAACCCGATTTCTATGGATTGGAGTTTTTACTCTAGTCTACCTTGTTGGGATCTCGCAGCAGTGAATCTCCAGGAGGAATCTCTTTTGATTCGACAGAATTAAGAAAAATTAAAGTTGTGTGGGCTCCACACTCCGGGTCCTCTCCTCGCCCTTCGCTGAATTTCCTCTGGTTTTCCTAAAATGGGGCGTCCGAACTGGACACGATAGCAGACCGGATCAGTGTTTCTCAAATGTAGAGTGAAACCTCTCAGATTTAAAAAGCCCCCCCCCACTCCTCTTTTCTCAAAAAAACCCTCCCCCTTTTTCTCTTTCTGCTTCGAGGTGGCTGAAAACGTGCTCACCATCGCTTACGAAAACGGGGTCAACCTCTTCGACACGGCTGAAGTCTACGCTTCTGGCAAGTAGGTTGGGCTGTCGCACCCTTGGCTTTCTTGGGGTGGGGGCGGAGAAAGAAAATGAGGGGGGAGCATGGACCGACAGGATCCAGAGTGTTTGCAGATTGAGCTGCAGCGGCGTAGATTCTCTTTGAATCGGGAGAGTGGATGGCGTCTCTGGCATGGGGCCCAGTAAGGCTGTGTGGTTTGTCGTCCAGCAATCGAATAGGGGGTTGGACTAGAGGACCTCTGAGGTTCCCTTCCAGCCCTGGGACTCTGCGTTCTCTCCTGATCCAGAGGGGGAAAAGGAACATTTCTTTGTTGCAAAAGGAACTGAATTGTCTAGGCCAGGGATTAGCAAAACTGCGGCTCCAGAGCTGCATGTGGCTCTTTCATCCCTCTGCTGCGGGTCTGGAGCCCCATGTGGCTTTTTCATCTCTGCTGCAGCTCTGGAGCTGCATGTGGCTCTTTCATCCCTCTGGAGCTGCATGTGACTCATCCCTCTGCTACGGCTCAGGAGCTGCATGTGGCTCTTTAATCTCTGCTGCAGCCCTGGAGCCACATGTGGCTCTTTCATCTCTGCTGCAGCTCTAGAGCCGCATGTGGCTCTTTCATCTCTGCTGCAGCTCTGGAGCCGCATGCAGCTCTTTTATCTTTGCTGCGGCTCTGGAGCCACATGTGGCTCTTTCATCCCTCTGCTGTGGCTCCCTGTCACCAGTCGGCTCCATCATTGATAGGGATTTTGGTTAGGACACGTAGAGGAAAAAGGATGGCATGCTATGGTGGGGAACTGGGCTTCTGGTCGGCTCCGGGATTGAATGGAGGTGGGGGTTTTTTTCCGGTGAGGACATTTGTGGCTCTTTGGGTGTTCAAGGCTGTCGACCCCTTGTCTAGGCGCTGTCATACCGTTGCCGAGTTCCCTCAGCTCTCGTTGGCGTGGCCAAGGGGCGCCTCAACCGCAGCCCAGCCCTGAGGCATCCTGGGCGCCACCCAGCCCTGAGCCCACCCCACTGTGTGCCTGTCCTGCCGAGCATATAAATTGAATGATCAAAGTAAAAAAAAAAAAAGATAAAAGCTTTTAACTGCCCCCCCCCCAGTGGCTGTTCTCTGCATTAGCGGAGATCTATCAAACAGCCCCCCACGGCGTTTCGCAGGCTGTCCAGCTGTGCATGCACTCTCCACGGAGGGAGGGGAGGGGAAATTCTATGCTCAGGAGCCCCCTTGTGCACCATGCATGGAGGGGGGATGGGGGAATGGCTTTTTCCATGTTCAGAAACTTTCTTGGCCGCTGCAGGGAGAAAAAAGGCCCTTTGTCCATGCTCAGAGACCCTCTTGGCTTCTTCGCAGGGAGGAAAAAAGGCCCTTTTCTATGCATGAGCCTTTTCCCCCATGCTCAGACCCTCATTGGGTGCCTTCGCAGGGAGCAAAGGGTGCTTTTCTTCCATGCTCAGGAGCCCTCTTGTCTTCTAACCGCTCTGTTCTAATCCGGAGGCTTCATCCTTGCTGGAGCCCTCCCTTCCTTCCTTCCTTCCTTCCTTCCTTCCTTCCTTCCTTCCTTCCTCCTCGCGTGTCACTTCGCAAGCCAAGCTTTGGCTCGGAGCGTTTCCCTCTCGAATGGGGCCAGTTTCAGAGTCGGTGACACGATTCTGTCATTCTGGATTTGGGGGGATCGGTCCAAATGGTGTGTGTGCATGCGTGTGTGTGTGTGACAGAAAGAGAAAGAAAGAAGAGAGAAAGAGAGAGAAAGAAAAAGGGAGAGAAAAAGAGAGGAAGAGAAGAGAGAGAGAGAAAGAAAAAGAGAAGAGAGAAAGAGAGAGAAAAGACAAAGAAAGAAAGGGAGAGAGAGAGAAAGGGAGAGGAAGAGAAAAAAGAGAGAAAGAAATAGAGAGAAAGAAATAGAGAGAAAGAAAAAGGGAGAGAAAAAGAGGAAGAGAAGAGAGAAAGAGAGAAAGAAAAAGAGAAGAGAGAAAGAGAGAAAAGACAAAGAAAGAAAGGGAGAGAAAAAGGGAGAGAAAAAGAGAGGAAGAGGAGAGAGAGAAAGAACGAAAAAGAGAAGAGAGAGAGAAAAGACAGAAAGAAAGGGAGAGAGAGAGAGAAAGGGAGAGAAAAAGAGAGGAAGAGAAGAGAGAGAAAGAAAAAGAGAAGAGAGAGAGAGAAAAGACAAAGAAAGAAAGGGCGCGAGAGAGAGAAGGAGAGAAAAAGAGAGGAAGAGAAGAAAGAGAGAAAAAGAAAAAGAGAAGAGAGAGAAAAGACAAAGAAAGAAAGGGAGAGAGAGAGAAAGAAAAAGGGAGAGAAAAAGGAAGAGAAAAGAGAGAGAGAGAAAGAAAGAAAAAGAAAGAAAGGGGGGAAAGAGGAGAAAGAGAAAGAATAGAGAGAAAGAAAAAGAAAAAGAGAGGGAAAGGGAGAGAGAAAAGGGAAAGAGAAATAGAGAGAAAGAAATAGAGAGGGAGAAGGGAGAGAGAAGAGAAAAAGAAAGGAAAGGAAAAAGAGGGAAAGAAATGAAAGAAAGAAAGAGAGAGGGAAGAAATGAAAGAAAGAAAGAGAGAGGGAAAAAGTAAAAGAAAGAGAAGAAAGAGTGAATAAAGAGAGAGAAAAGAGAAAAGATCAAGAAAAGAGAAGGAGAAGAGGGAGAAAGAGTGAAAGAGAGAGAAAAGAGAACGAAAGGGAGAAAGAGAAGAGAAAGAGAATGAGATAGAGAGTGCAAGAGAGAGGAAGAAAGAGAGAAAAGAGGAAGAGAGAGAGAGAAAAAGAGGAAGAAAAAGAGAAGGAAAGAGAAAGAAGAAAAAAGAGAGAAAGAGAGAGAGAGAATGGGGAGAGAGAGGAGAAAAAGAGAAAAGGAAAAAGAGGGAGAGAAAGTAAAAGAGAGAAAGAGAAAGAGAGAAAGAGGGAGAAAGTAAAAGAAAGAGAAGAGAGAAAGAGTGAATAAAGAGAGAGAAAAGATAAAAGATCAAGAAAAGAGAGAAGGAGAAGAGGGAGAAAGAGTAAAAGAAAGAGAGAGAAAGATAAAGAAAGGGAGAAAGAGAAGAGAATGAGATAGAGAGTGAAAGAGAGAGGGAGAAAGAGAGAAAAAGAAAGGAAAAGAGAAGGAAAGATAAAGAAGAAAAAAGAGAAAAAGAGAGAGAGAGAATGGGGGAGAGAGGAGAAAAAGAGAAAAGGAAAAAGAGGGAGAGAAAGTAAAAGAGAGAAAGAGAAAGAGAGAAAGAAAGTAAAAGGAAGAGAGAGAAAGAGTGAATAAATAGAGAGAAAAGATAAAAGATTAAGAAAGAGAAGAAGAGGGAGAAAGAGTGAAAGAAAGAGAGAGAGGGAAAGGGAGAAAGAGAAGAGAAAGAGAATGAGATAGAGAGTGAAAGAGAGAGGGAGAAAGAGAGAGAAAAGAGGAAGAGAGAGAGAGAGAAAAAGAGGAAGAAAGAGGGAAGGAAAAAGAGAGAAAAAGAGAGAGAAAGAAAGAGGGGTGAATTCAGGTGGAGCTGAACCGCAGGGGCCTTTACACAAATCGTAGCCCGCAGGCCGCACACACACACACACACACACACACACTTGTGCACTGACACACACACACACACACACACACACCAATGCCCAAACGGGCCTCGCTCAACCGCAAGGCTTATTATGGGATTGCCAGGTCAGCCGCTGTGCAATTGCTGCAAAATCGTCATGTTGCAAGAGGAGAGTTGTGTTCCTTTGCCGGGCTAAAACAACCACAACCACCACCACAACCACAACCACAATCAGGATGCCGGCGGCCCCTTTGCAGACGAAGGCTTCCGTCCTGGAATAAAATCGGCCGTCAGGAAAGGCGCCTCCCTCCATCCCAGCTCCTCATCTACGAAGGGAAGAAACCAGAGGCGGAAGGGACCTCCGAGGTCCTCTAGTCCAACCCCACTTCTTAGGCAGGAAGACAGTCTTCCATGGGTCAGTCTTGGGGGGTGGGGAGAGAGAGGGAGAGATTCTGTAGGGATTTCTTTGGGGGGGGGGGTTGTGTGTGTGTGTGTGTTGTTTCTGGAAGCAAGACACAATTGTCCAATCCTGAACAAGGAAGAATCTTGGGAGGCAAGGAGGCCACCAAGCGATCTTCTCATCTCAGGGTGAAAAGCTCCCGTCCTTCAAGAGGGGAGGATGGAAAGGGGAAGGGGGAAGTTCGATGGAATAGAAATGAAGGGCAGAGCCCCCTCCTTATTAGCATGGATGACGTTCCGTAGTTGGGTCATGAAACGTCTGCAAGGAAACCCCTCCCCCAAAGCTCAGAGAGCACCAAGGACGCCCACAGACCTCCTCCTCTTCTTCCTCCTCCTTTCCCTCTTCCCTCTCCTCCTCTTCCTCCTTCTTCTCGTTTTCTTCCTTTTCTTCCTCCTTCTTCTCCTCCTCTTCCTCCCCCTCCTTTCCCTCTTCCTCCTCTTCCTCCTTCTTCTTGTTTTTCTCCTTTTCTTCCTCCTCCTCCTCCTCTTCCTCCCCCTCCTTTCCCTCTTCCTCCTCCTCTTCCTCCTTCTTGTTTTTCTGCTTTTCTTCCTCCTCTTCCTCCCCCTCCTTTCCCTCTTCCTCCTCCTCTTCCTCCTTCTTCTTGTTTTTCTCCTTTTCTTCCTCCTCCTCCTCCTCTTCCTCCCCCTCCTTTCCCTCTTCCTCCTCCTCTTCCTCCTTGTTTTTCTCCTTTTCTTCCTCCTCCTCCACCTTTTCCTCCTCTTCCTCCTCCAGGAAAGTTTCTGCCTTTTAAGGAGATTTTATTAATTGGTGAGGCTCCTGATTCTATTTCCTTCCTTCCCCTCCCCTCCCTTCCTCTTTCCTCTTCCTTCTTCCTCTGTCCCTCTGTCCTTCCCTCCCTTCCTTCCCTCCCTTCCCCCTTCTCCTCTCACTCTCCTCCTCCTTTTTCCCTCTCTACCTTCCTCATTATTATCCCCTTTTCCTTCCTTCCTTCCTTCCTTCCTTCCTCCTCCCTTCCTTCTCATGATCATCCCTGTTTTATTCCTTCCTTCCTCCCCCTCCCTCCCTCACGTCTTTCCTTTCCCCCCTCCCTCTCTCATCTTCCGTTTTCCTTTCTCCCTCCCTCCCTCCCTTCCTGCCCCATCCCTCGGTCCATCCCACCCTCTCCTCTTCTCTCCTCCCTCCTTCCCTTCCTCTTTCCTCTCCCTCCCTCTCTTCCTTTCCTCCCTTCTCCCTTCTCCCCTCCCTCTCCTCCTCCTTTTTCCCGCTCTCCCTACCTCATTATTATCCCCTCTTCCTTCCTTCCTTTCTTCCTTCCTTCCTTCCTTCCTTCCTTCCTCCTTCCTTCCTTCTCATGATCATCCCTGTTTTATTCCTTCCTTCCTCCCCCTCTGTCCCTCACGTCTTTCCTTCCCCCCTCCCTCTCTCATCATCCGTTTTCCTCCCTCCCTCCTTCCTCCCTCTCACTGTCCCTCCCTCCTTTCCCTCCCCTCTTCTCCCCTCCGCCTCCCTTCCTCTTTCCTCTTCCTTCCTTTCCTCCCTTCCCCCCTCACTCTACCCCTCCTTTTCCCCTCCCTTCCTCCCTCATTATCCTCCCTTTTTTCCTTCCTTCCTTCCTTCCTTCCTTCCTTCCTTCCTTCCTTCCCTCCCTCCTTCCCATGATCAAGAATTCTAAGTCTAATTCCATTCTATTTCTAATTCTATTTCTAATTGGACCTGCTGCTCTGGCTTAGAGGTGGCGCTCTCGCTTCCCAATCCGGAGGTTTGTGAGTTCGATCCTAGGTAGAGGCAGATGTAGGGTCTCCTGCTTGGGCAGGGGGTTGGACTAGATGACCTCCGAGGTCCGTCCCTTCCAACTCGGTTCATCTGTAATCCCTGTTTTATTTCTTCTTTCCTTCCTTCTCCTCTCCTCCCTCATCCTGCTTTTTCCTCCCTCCCTCCCTTCTTCCTCCTCTCTGTTATATGTTTCCCTTCTTTCTTTCCTCTTTTCCATCTTCTTCCTTCTACCTTTTTTTTCTCTCTTCCAGAGCAGAGAAAACTTTGGGGAATATCTTGAAGAGCAAAGGATGGAGGTAAGGCTCACTACCCCCCCCCCGGGTCCCCTGCTGATGCCCCCCCCCAAATAACCCCGAGTGGGCGTGGCTGTGAGGTCATCAAAGGGGGCGGGGTCACCGCATCGGGATTGGCGGCTACTTTAGGCAGATCCCCCCCCCCCCATCGCTTCAGGGAAACCTTTGAAACTCCAGACAGCTAGTCCTCAACTTACGACCCCAAAGGATTTGACTAGCGAGATGGGCGTTAAGTGAGTCGGGCTCCATTTCCTAACCTTCCTTGGCCACCGCTCCTAAGCGGATCCCTGCCGTTTGTTAAGCACGTCGCACGGTCGTTAAGCGAATCCAGCTTTCCCCCCCTCCCCCTGGACTCGGCTTGGCCGCCGTCATAAATACGAGTCCGTCGTTGAGTTTTCACTCGCGGGCGTTTGAGGCTGCCCTGGTCGTAAGGGGTGGGTGGATGGGTGGGAAACGGTCCCATGTCCCTCATCTCGGAGACATAACTTCAAACGGTCGTTAAGTGAAGCGTCGTAAGTCGAGGACTGCCTGTATTTCTGGCTGTGGGGTTTGGAGTCCCTTTGGGGGCTTATTCATTTTCTTCTTCTTTTGCAGGCGGTCCAGCTATGTGGTCACCACCAAAATTTACTGGGGAGGCCAGTAAGTGGGACAAGGGGAAAGGTGGGGGATACTGGGAGGAAATGGGGTCTCCGCTGGGGCAGGGAGGGACCAAGTGGCTTCCGATGGTGTTGGACTACAAGGCCCATCCTCTTCAGCAGTGTGACACCGGGGGCGGGGGGGGTTGGAAAATGCCACTGCCGAAGACCTCCGAGGTCCCTTCCAACTCTTAATAATAATAATAATAATAATATTAATTTCTTGACCGCTCCTCTCCCCGTAGGGACTCGGAGCGGTGCACAGGGAAACTAAAAACCATAAATATACAATCAAGAACATCTTAAAAGCAAATTAAATAGTACCTGTGCTAAAATACCCAATCTAAACTAAAATTCCCACTATACACTAAAACCCCATAGAGAGAGACTACCCCAGACCGGCCAAGCAGAAAAAATATGTTTTTAATTTCAGACGGAAGGAGCGGAGGTCCGTGGTCGTTCTAATGTCGGGGGGAAGGTCATTCCAGAGGGCAGGGCCCGCCACAGAGAGAGCCCTTCCCCTGGGCGTCGCCCGCTGACAAAGTCTAGTGGACGGCACCCGGAGAAGTCCCTCTCTGTGGGAGCGAATCGGCCGTGAGGAAGTATGGGGCAGGATCCGATCCCGCAAGTAGCTAGGTCCCGAGCCATGGAGCGCTTTAAAGATGATAATTAGTACCTTGAAGCGCACCCGGAAGACGACAGGCAGCCAGTGCAGCTCGCGCAGGAGAGGTGTTACATGGGTAAACCTAGAGGTACCCAGGATTGCCCGCGCGGCTGCGTTCTGGACCATCTGCAGTCTCCGGGTGCACCTCAAGGGAAGCCCCATGTAGAGAGAGTTACAATAGTCCAGTCGAGATGTCACGAGAGCATGAGTGACTGTGCGAAGGGCGTCCCGATCCAATAGGGGGCGCAACTGGCGAACCAGGCGAACCTGGTAAAACGCCCTCCTAGCCACGGCTGTCACTTGAACTTCCATGGACAGCCGGGCATCTAGGAGGACACCCAAGTTGCGCGCCCCATCCACAGGGGCAAGATGTTCGCCCCCTATGGCCAGCGATGGAGTTAGCTGGTTGAATCGGGCAGCCGGAAACCACAGCCACTCGGTCTTGGTCGGGTTGAGTCTGAGTCCGTTACTTCCCATCCAGATCCGTACGGCTTCCAGGCACTGGCACATCACCGCTACGGCATCGTTGGGGTGGTTTGGGGTAGATATATACAGCTGCGTATCATCAGCGTAGAGATGATACTCTACCCCAAAACCACGGATGATCTCGCCCAGCGGCTTCATGTATGTGTTGAACAGGAGAGGCGAGAGGACCGACCCCTGAGGAACCCCACATGTGAGGGGTCTCGAGGTCGACCTCTGCTCTCCTGCCAACACAAATTGCGATCGGCCAGAGAGGTAGGAGGAGAACCACCGTAAAACGGTGCCTCCCACCCCCAACCCCCCCAACCGATGCAATAGGATACCATGGTCGATGGTATCGAAAGCCGCTGAGAGGTCTAATAGGACCAGGATGGAGGAACAACCCCCATCCTTGGCCCTCCAGAGATCATCAACCAACGCGACCAATGCCGTCTCGGTGCTATGCCCGGGCCGAAAGCCGGACTGGCGCGGATCTAGATACTCAACTTCCTCCAGGTGACGGGGAAACTGTTGTGCCACCACACTCTCAACAACCTTCGCCAAAAAGGGAAGGTTGGAGACTGGACGATAGTTGTTCAAAAGAGCTGGATCCAAAGAGGGCTTCTTGAGGAGGGGCCTCACCATAGCCTCTTTTAGGGAGGCAGGCAAGGAACCCTCACTCAAGGATGCGTTGATAACCTCTTGGAGCCAGCCTCGTGTCACCTCCCAGGATGCCAGTACAAGCCAGGAGGGGCACGGGTCCAATAAACATGTGGTGGCTCGCAGTCGCCCACGTAACCTGTCCATATCCTCGGAAGTAACGGAGTCAAACTCCTCCCAAACAAGATCTGTCTCGTGGCATCTCACTGGGCCATCAATGGAGGGTAGCCCGTTCTGTATCTGAGCGATTTTCTCCTGCAGAAAAATCACAAATTCCTCTGCTCTACCCTGTAGCGGGGCTTCCCGCACCCTCTGTTGAAGGAGGGAACGGGTCACCCTAAACAGGGCGGCAGGGCGGTTTTCTGCGGATGCTATGAGGGTGGCACAATGATGACGTTTGGCCACCCTCAGCGCCACAATGTAAGTCCGTAAATGGGCTCTTACCTGTGTCCGGTCAGATTCAGAGCGGCTAGCCCTCCATCTTCTCTCTAGGCATCTCTTGCGGCGTTTCATCACCCGCAGCTCCTCAGTGAACCAAGGAGCCAGGGTGGTCCAGCTATGTGGTCACCACCAAAATTTACTGGGGAGGCCAGTAAGTGGGACAAGGGGAAAGGTGGGGGATACTGGGAGGAAATGGGGTCTCCGCTGGGGCAGGGAGGGACCAAGTGGCTTCCGATGGTGTTGGACTACAAGGCCCATCCTCTTCAGCAGTGTGACACCGGGGGCGGGGGGGGTTGGAAAATGCCACTGCCGAAGACCTCCGAGGTCCCTTCCAACTCTTGTTATTGTATTATATTGTATTGTATCATCTCCTGCTTGAGCAGGGGGTTGGACTAGAAGACCTCCAAGGCCCCTTCCAACTCTGCTATTGTATTATATTGTATTATCTCCTGCTTGAGCAGGGGGTTGGACTAGAAGACCTCCGAGGCCCCTTCCAACTCTTGTTATTGTATTATATTGTATTGTATCATCTCCTGCTTGAGCAGGGGGTTGGACTAGAAGACCTCCGAGGCCCCTTCCAACTCTTGTTATTGTATTATATTGTATTATCTCCTGCTTGAGCAGTGGGGTTGGACTAGAAGACCTCCAGGGTCCCTACCAACTCTTGTTATTGTATTATATTGTATTGTATCATCTTCTGCTTGAGCAGGGGGTTGGACTAGAAGACCTCCGAGGCCCCTTCCAACTCTGTTATTGTATTATATTGTATTATCTCCTGCTTGAGCAGGGGGTTGGACTAGAAGACCTCCAGGGTCCCTACCAACTCTTGTTATTGTATTATATTGTATTGTATCATCTCCTGCTTGAGCAGGGGGTTGGACTAGAAGACCTCCGAGGCCCCTTCCAACTCTGTTATTGTATTATATTGTATTGTATCATCTCCTGCTTGAGCAGGGGGTTGGACTAGAAGACCTCCGAGGTCCCTTCCAACTCTTGTTATTGTATTCTATTGTATTGTATCATCTCCTGCTTGAGCAGGGGGTTGGACTAGAAGACCTCCGAGGTCCCTTCCATCTCTGTTATTGTATTCTATTGTATTGTATCATCTCCTGCTTGAGCAGGGGGTTGGACTAGAAGACCTCCGAGGTCCCTTCCAACTCTTGTTATTGTATTCTATTGTATTGTATCATCTCCTGCTTGAGCAGGGGGTTGGACTAGAAGACCTCCAAGGTCCCTTCCCACCCCACCCCGCAGTATTTTTTCTTGGGGACCCCCCCAAGAAACGTCTAACTGCCCTTTGGAGAATTGTGGGGAGGGGCGGGGGGGGGGGCAGCTGGGCCTGGAAGTGACCTTTCACCCTCTTTTTTGTCTTCAAAGGGCAGAGACCGAAAGGGGCTTGTCCCGGAAACACATCATTGAGGGTGAGGAGGTGGGGAGGATGAGGGGAGGGGGGAAAGAGGGGAGGGAGGGACAATTCATGGAAAGGGGGATCAGTAGGAGAGGAAGGAGGGAAGGAGGGAAATGGATAAGAGGAAGAGAGAAGCGGAATGGAAGGGAGGGGAAGGAAGGAGGGAAAAAGAAGAGAGGAAGGAAAGAAAAGGATGAGAGGGAGGGGAGGGAGGGAGGAAGATAAAAGAAGAGAGGGAGGGAGAGGGAGGGAGGTGGAAGGGAAGGAAGGAAGGAAAAAGAAGAGGGAGAGAGGGAGGACGGAAGGAAAAAGATGAGGGAGAGGATGGAAGGAAGGAAGGAAAAAGAAGAGAGGGAGAGGAAGGAGGGAAGGAAGGAAGGAGATAAATAGATAAGAGGGAGAAGAGAAATAGAAGGGAAGAAAATTCGAAAGGAAGGAAGGAGAAAAATAGATATGGAGGGAGGAGAGAAATAGAAGAAAGGTGAAAAATATATAAAGAAGGGAGGGAGAAGAGAAATAGGAGGGAGAGGAAGGAAAGAAGGAAGGAGGGAAGGAAGGAAGGAGAAAAATAGATATGGAGGGAGCAGAGAAATAGAAGAAAGGTGAAAAATATATAAGAAGAAGGGAGGAAGAAGAAAAATAGGAGGGAGAGGAAGGAAGGAAAAAAAGAAATAGAAGGGAGAGGAAGAAAATTCGAAAAGATGGAAGGAGAAAAATAGATGGAGGGAGAAGAGAAATAGAAGAAAAAAGGTGAAAAATATATAAGAAGAAGAGCGGGAGAAGAGAAATAGGAGGGAGAGGAAGGAAGGAAGGAAGGAAGGAAGGAAGGAAGGAAGGAAGGAAGGAAGGAAGGAAGGAAGGAAGGAGAAAAATAGATATGGAGGGAGAAGAGAAATAGAAGAAAGAAAGGTTGAAAAATCGATGGGAGGGAGGGAGGGAGAAGAGAAATAGGAGGGAGAGGAAGGAAGGAAGGAAGGAAGGAAGGAAGGAAGGAAGGAAGGAGAAAAATAGATATGGAGAAGAGAAATAGAAGAAAGAAAGGTTGAAAAATCGATGGGAGGGAGGGAGGGAGAAGAGAAATAGAAGGGAGAGGAAGGGAGGGAGGGTGAGTGGATGGATGGAAGGATGGATTTAAGTATGGAAGAAGGGGCGGAGGGAAGGGATGGGATGAACAGACGCAGCGCTGGGGGCGGTGGAAGGAAAGAAGGACGAGGAGAGGGATGGCTTAAGGGACAGAAGGATGGAGGGGTGGAGAGGTGGAAGAGCGAATGGATAGATGGCCGGACGGACTACAGGCTCCCCCATGGGGACCATCACCACCACCCCAGCTCCCATCATCCCCAGCCCTCCCACTTTGGGGCTTCCGATGCCAACATTTCTGCTCTCCTTTCTCCCTTCTTCCCTTCCCCAGGGCTAAAAGGCTCATTGCAGAGACTTCAGCTGGGCTACGTGGACATCGTCTTCGCCAATCGGATGGATGCGAACAGCCCCATGGAAGGTGGGTTGGCTTGCTTCTCTCCGATCCCCCCCCCCCTCTAACCCTTAGGGGTCAGGATTGAGGGACCCCCCCTCCCCAATTTTCCAGCCTTCCCATTTGAACAAGGGCTGCCTCCCGGATCTAGCCGGAAGAAAATAGCTTTTTACCACTTGCCAGGATAATCTCCCCCCCCCCCCCCAATTATTTAAAAAAATAACAAACAAACCACCATTTAATGATTGTCTCTTCAGGGCAGGGGTCTCCAACCTTGGCCACTTTTAAGACCGGTGGACTTCAATTCCCAGAATTCCCCAGCCAGCCACGTAGGGTAACTTTCTTAAGAGAGGGTGGGTATGCAGGAAGCATAATATATCTTGACTTCAGCAAAGTGGGGGGGAATAAAGAGCTGGCTGGGGAATTCTGGGAGTTGAAGTCCATAAGTCTTAAATCAGGGTTCTCCAACCGTGGCAACTTTTAAGACTCGTGGACTTCAACTCCCAGAATTCCCCAGCCAGCTCCATAGGGTAACTGTCCAAATAGAAGGTGGGTATGCAGTAAGCATAATATATCTTGACTTCAGCAAAATGGAGAACAAAAGAGAGCTGGCTGGGGCATTCTGGGAGTTGAAGTCCACAAGTCTTAAATGTGGGGTCTCCAACCTTGGTCACTTGAAGACCTGTGGACTTCAACTCCCAAAATTCCCCAGTAGGGTAACTTTCTTAATAGAGGGTGGGTATGCAGGAAGCATAATATATCTTGACTTCAGCAGAGTGGGGAGGAGGGAGGGGGGAAGAGCTGGCTGAGGAATTCTGGGAGTTGAAGTCTTAAATCAGGGGTCTCCAACCTTGGCCATTCGAAGACTTGTGGACTTCAATTCCCAGAATTCCCCTGCCAGCCGCATTCTTAATAAACGGTGGGAAGCGTAATATATCTTGACTTCAGCAAAGGAAGAGAAAAGATCTGGCTGGGGCATTCTGGGAGTTGAAGTCCACAAATCTTAAATCAGGGGTCTCCAACCTTGGCCACTTTAAAGACCTGTGGACTTCAACTCCCAGAATTCCCCAGCCAGCTCAATAGGGTAACTTCCTTAATAGATGGTGGGAATGCAGTAAGCGTAATATATCTTGACTTCAGCAAAGTGGGGGGGAAACAGCTGGCTGGGGAATTCTGGGAGTTGAAGTCCACAAATCTTAAATCAGGGGTCTCCAACCTTGGCCACTTTAAAGACCTGTGGACTTCAACTCCCAGAATCCCTCAGTCAGTGATGGAGGGTAACTTCCTGAATAGACGGTGGGTATGCAAGTAAGTGTAATATATCTTGACTTCAGCAAAGTGGGAGGGAAAAAGAGCTGGCTGGGGCATTCTGGGAGTTGAAGTCCACAAGTCTTCAAGTTGGCAAGTTTGAAGACTTCTGCTCTAGGAAAACAACACAACAGACAACACACAGAGGTGCACACGTACACACACACACACACACACAGTGGCCGCCATCTTGCCTTGGTTTGACCACATCTCGTACATTGGTCTCCCCCACCCCCCCGACGCCGCTTTCTTTCAAGAAAATAACATGCAGAAAAAAGATTTAAAAAAAATAGGAAAGAAAGGAAGGAAGGAAAAAAGGGGCTAGATCTGTGGACTTACGACCGGTCCTCGCACTTAACGACCATCCCTGGGGCCACGCTGTCAAAATTGGGTGAACAGCTGGTATCTTAAGGACAAGTCGCGGGAATCACCGTTTATGACCTCCGGGACCGGAAGCCAGATTTGCTTAACCCAAAATGTACGATTCGCTTCACGACTGCCCCGACTCGCTTAACGACCGTCGGGAAAATGGTCGTGAAGTCAGGCGCCACTTCCTTAACAACCGCAGTTCTGCTCTGCTCTTGCGGAGATCTCTTTCCCT
Source organism: Rhabdophis nuchalis (assembly GCA_039707465.1). Lineage (NCBI taxonomy): Eukaryota > Metazoa > Chordata > Lepidosauria > Squamata > Natricidae > Rhabdophis > Rhabdophis nuchalis. Next base: position 181,499,731 of record CM077647.1, read on the forward strand.
AGTGAAGCCAATGGCCAATGTTCCCCCACCCATTGTTTTTCTAGGGAGGGGGTGCAGGGGAGGGGCTGCGCTCCCCCAGGGGCCTGTAGGACACCCCCCCCCCAGCCCCAAATTTTGGCGCCCAGCCTTGGCTTTGCAAACTCCAGCCCGTCTCATTGGTTTTCTCCTTCCTCCAGAGGGCGACCTGAATTTCCGAGTGTTCTTGCTGGAAGGTACTATAGATCCCCCTCCTTGTGAGCCCCCTCCCCAATTTCCTGCTCCCCCTCTTGTCTCTCGCACCCGGAACCTCTCAAGCCTATGGAAAGGGGAGGGGGGGATGAACGAAAAAACCCACCTACAACGTATGGGGTATGAGATCGGTCTTTCTCGGCCCCTGCCCCTTTAAGACGGGTGGACTTCAGCTCCCAGAATTCATAGCTGGCTGAAGTCCAGCATAGCATAGAATAAATAGAATAGTATAGAGTAGAGTAGAATTAAATTGAATATGGAATGGAATGGAATGGAATGGAATAGAATAATGGAGTAGAATAGAATAGAATAGAATAGAATAGAATAGAATAATGGAGTGGAATAGAAGAATGGAGTGGAATAGAATAGAATAGAATAGAAGAATGGAGTGGAATGGAATGGAATGGAGTGGAGTGGAGTGGAGTGGAGTGGGGTGGAGTGGAATAGAATAGGAATGGAATAGGAATGGAATAGAATAATGGAGTAGAATAGAATAGAATAGAATAGAATAGAATAGAATAGAATAGAATAGAATAGAATAGAATAGAATAGAATAATGGAGTGGAATAGAAGAATGGAGTGGAATAGAATAGAATAGAATAGAAGAATGGAGTGGAATGGAATGGAATGGAATGGAGTGGAGTGGAGTGGAGTGGAGTGGAATAGAATAGGAATGGAATAGGAATGGAATAGAATAGAATAGAATAGAATAGAATAGAATAGAGTTGGAAGGGATCTTGGAGGTCTTCTAGTCCAACCCCGTAAACCATTTCAGACAAATGGTTGTCCAATCTCTTCTGAAAATCATCCACTGTTGTGGAAGAGCCTCGTACTATAAGTAGGGCTTTAGGGCGCATTAAAAAAAGTCCAAATGGCAGACGTGAGTGCGACCAAACCTCTTCCTGTTTCACCGGCTTCGCCGTTACGTAAGTTGAGGACTACCTATAGTAGAATCTGGCTTGAGAGGCCTCTCCTGCCTTTCCCTCTTGTCTTGAACCCAGAACTCCTCTTGGCTGCCCATAATAGCCTCCTAACACTAACCAGCCCTAGTCTCTAACCCAGGGGTTGGCAACCTGTGTGGCTCCGGAGCCGCATGTGGCTCTTTCATCCCTCTGCTGCGGCTCCCTATTGCCGGTCGGCTCCACAGTGGATAGAGCTTTCGCTTAGGGCAGATAGAGGGGAAAGGATGCCACACTAGGAGGAGACTCTATGGTGGGGGAATCGGACTTCCGGTCGCCTCCAGAATTGAACAGGGGGGGCTTCCGGTTAGGACATTTGTGGCTCTTTGAGTGTTTAAGGTTGCTGACTCCTGCTCTAACCTCTTACTTCACTGTTTCTCAACCTTGGCCCCTTTTAAGGCAGGTGGACCTCAACTCCCAGAATTCCCCAGCCCACTGGTTATGGGGGGGCTTCTCTCCTGCCTTTTCCTCTTGTCTTGAACCCAGGACTTCTCTTTGCCGCCCATAATAGCCTCCTAACTCTTAACCAGCTCTAGCCGCTAACCCGAACCCCTTACTTCACTGTTTCCCGATCGTGTCCCCTTTAAGACGGGCGGACTTCAACTCCCAGCATGGCTGGCTGGGGAATGCTGGGAGTTGAAGTCCACCCGCCTTAAAGGGACCGGGGCGGAGAAAGCCTCTGCGTGTTTCCCCCAAGGAGGAAACCCGACTGACTTCAGTGGGGTTTGTTCTAGGTTTTAGTGCCGCTGTACTTCTGCGTAGGAAGCAGACGTGTGTCGTAGTGTCGTTGCAAGCTTTGTGCCACTCCCCTCCCTCCCCCCCCCAGCCCCGCAATCCAAAGTCGTGTGCGGCTTGTGCCGACGACGACAACAAGAGAAAAACTTCGGTTGAGCTGTCGTCTATCGTTTCGGCCACTATTTTAATAATCCGGAAATCCGGATTCCCCAAAACGTTGTTTCCCCGAAAATAAGCCCTTCCCGAAAATAAGGTTCGTTTTCAAGCCAAAGCCCCTGCTCCAGAAGGCCAACCGCATTTGTGAACCGCTAGGAAAAGTAAGGGAATACTACGCCGGCTTCCAACTCTGATATTCTGTTAAGATAAACGTCTCCCTCAAGCTCCTTCCCTTCGCACACTTTTGTTCCGGCCCGGGTTCCCTTAACAAGCAAGAAGCTGAGTTTTGGTCCCGGCAAAATCTCTTTTGTTTACACGGCTGTGAATTCCTTTCATTCACAGTCAGCCAGGCTTTAGCAAACAGTCTTTCCGAGGAATGTTTATCCACACAAACCTTATCTCGCTTGGCGAGTTGCCAGATAGCTAGGTTCCAAACCCAGGACCAGGCAACCCTTGGCACGACTGTGAATTCCTTTCATTCACAGTCAAGAAGCCTTGGCAAACAGTCTTTCAGAGGAATATTCATCCACACGAACCTTATCTCGCTTAGCGAGCTGCTAGATAGCTAGGTTCCAAACGCAGGGCAAGGCAACCTTTGGCACGACTGTGAATTCCTTTCGTTCACAGTCAAGAAGCCTTGGCAAACAGTCTTTCAGAGGAATATTCATCTACATGAACCTTATCTTGCTTGGCGAGCTGCCAGATAGCTAGTTTCCAAAAACAGGGCAAGGCAACCCTTGGCACGACTGTGAATTCCTTTCATTCACAGTCAACAAGGCTTGGCAAACAGTCTTTCAGAGGAATAATAATCCACACGAACCTTATCTCGCTTAGCGAGCTGCCGGATAGCTAGGTTCCAAAAACAGGGGAAGGCAACACTCAGCACAGGGTCTCTTATTGTCACAAACGGAACTTTCCACTCTTGAAACGATGGCATGGACGAATTGTTTCTGGCAAAAGCCCCCTCCCCGTTCCTGTGGGAGGGGCCAATCACCTCCAAGGTGGGGCTTTGCTCCTCAGTCGACCCTGCTTTCCTAGTTGTTCTTGTCTTCTGGCAGCTTCGCGCAGGCGCACACTGGGAACAGACTCCACCTGTTCCTCTGCCGCACTGCTGTCTAGCACCCTCTCGGCCTCCGACGCAGAGCCCTCGCCTGAGTTGTCCCCACCCTCCAGGACTGGCCCATGTTCCTCCCCAACCTCCTCACTGTTTGACTCTGCTGCCGCGGGCGGGCCACAACTCCATTTTTCCTTCCCTGAACTGTTTTATCTGAGTACGGAAGACTCCCCGTCTTTGAAACACGAAGAGGAAATGGAGGGAGAAGGTACTTCCGTGCTGATCTCTCTTTATATTTTTGTTTTTCCCGCCAGAGATTGTCCGAGCCATGACGTACGTAATCAACCAAGGCATGGCCATGTACTGGGGGACTTCTCGTTGGAGCGCCATGGAGATTATGGTAAATTCTGACTTTTTTAGCCGGGGGGGGGGGACAGTAGAGAAGTTGCTTCCTCTCTTTCCTCCACCCCCCCCAATCTCTTCTCTTTTTTCCTCTGCAATGTAGGAAGCTTACTCGGTGGCCCGGCAATTCAACCTCATCCCTCCCGTGTGCGAACAGGCGGAATATCATATGTTCCAGAGAGAAAAGGTGGAGACCCAGCTTCCAGAGTTGTATCACAAGATAGGTATGGAGGAAGGAGGAAGGAGGGCTTGGGGAGGAGCAGGGGGGGGAGGGGGTCTCGGGAAGGGAGCCCTCCCCCCCACTATTTTATTTATTTATTTATTTTATTCAATTTATATCCCGCCCTTCTCCGAATGGATGATAACGTTCATCCTTATCCTCCTCTCCATCTATTCATTGCAACCCTGCTTTGACCTAGATCAGTGGCTTCCTAACTTGGCCACTTTTTAAGACTTGTGGACTTCAAGTCCCAGAATTCCCCAGCCAGCCATGTAGAGTAACTTTCTTAATAGACGGTGGGTATGCAGTAATATATCTTGACTTCATTCAGCAAAGTGAAACAAAGAGCTGGCTGGGGAATTCTGGGAGTTGAAGTCCACTAGTCTTAAATCAGGGGTCTTTAACCTTGGCCACTTTAAGTCATGTGGACTTCAACTCCCAGAATTCCCCAGCCAGCCATATAAAGTAATTTTCTTAATAGATGGTGGGTATGCAGTAATATATCTTGAATTCATTCAGCAAAGTGAAACAAAGAACTGGCTGGGGAATTCTGGAAGTTGAAGTCCACAAGTCTTAAATCAGGGGTCTTTAACCTTGGCCACTTTAAGACCTGTGGACTTCAACTCCCAGAATTCCCCAGCCAGCCATGTAGAGTAACTTTCTTAATAGATGGTGGGTATGCAGTAATATATCTTGAGTTCATTCAGCAAAGAAAAGAACTGGCTGGGGAATTCTGGAAGTTGAAGTCCACAAGTCTTAAATCAGGGATCTTTAACCTTGGCCACTTTAAGACCTGTGGACTTCAACTCCCAGGATTCCCCAGCCAGCCACGTAGGGTAACTTTTTCAATAGACGGTGGGTATGCCGTAAGCATAATATATCTTGACTTCATCCAACAAAGTAAAAAAAAAAAGAGAGAGAGATAGCTGGGGAATTCTGGGAGTTGAAGCCCACCCATCTTAAAAGGTGCCGAGGTTACCGACCCCCATGTTGATGGAGGAATTCTGGGAGTTGAAGCCCACCCATCTTACAGCTGTCAGAGTTGGGAAAGGCTGACCTAAAGATGTTCAGTTGCGTTTTGATGGGTCTCTCCTACCTGAGAGACAAACCATGATTCCTAAACCCAGCACATTGCAGAAGGGAAGGTGGCTTATTTTCGCCCAAGGTTAACGGGCTAAGCCCCCAACCAGCGGAGGATCTGGAGGTCCCTTGCTCTAAGGCAGGGGTCCCCAACCCCCGGGCCGCGGACCGGTGCCGGTCCATGGCTGGGTGGGAGCCGGGCCGCAGGGCTGGAGAGGAGGAGGGAGGAGGGGGCAGCCCCCTGAGCAGAGCGCGCGGGAGAACACAGACGCGGCTGTTCGTGCCGTTGGAGTGTGGCTCTTCCTCCACCCTCGTCCACGGAGGGACTCCTGGACGACGCCGGACCGGCCACCGATTCCCTCCCCTGCTGGCATGCCAGCCACTCGTTTTCTTCCAGGGACTGCGGAGGCTCCACTGGCGTGGAAGGGAACTGGCGGCCGTAGGGAAGGTTGCTCCGGCGGCGCACAGGAGTCCCTCCGTCGACGAGGGTGGAGGAAGAGCCCCCACCATCCTCCTGCGTTCTCCCGCGCGCTCTGCCCAATGGGTTGCCCCCTCCTCTCCAGCCCTGCAGCCCGGCTCCTACCCAGCCACGGAGCCTGACCGAGCGAATGAGTGACCAAGCACGGTGGACGGGCTGGGGGGGACGGGGACGACGACGACAGACACACATAGAGAGACAGAGAGAGGGAGGGAGGGAGAGAAAGATAGACAGAGACACAGAATGAGTGAATGCAAGACAGACAGACACACGCACACACACACAGAGTGACAGAGATGGGCGAATGAAGGAGAGAGACAGAGAAAGAAAGAGAAAGAAAGTGGGAGAGAGAGAAAGACAGAGAGAGAGAAAGAGACAGAAAGGAAAGAAAGAGACAGAAAAAGATAGAAAGAGAGAAAGAAAAAGAGAGAAAGAGGGAAAGAGAAAAAGAAAGAGAAAGAAATAAAGAGAGAAAGGGAAAGAGAGAAAGAGAGAAAGAAAAATAGCGAGAGAAAGAGAGACAGAGACAAAGAAAGAGAAAGAAAGAAAGAAAGAAAGAAAGAAAGAAAGAACTTATGACCACAGATGAGGCCAAAAGTTTGGTTGCTCACCAAGATCATTGTTAAGTGAGTTTCACATTTTCCAAGTTGGCCCCGCCCACCCAGTCACATGACTGCTGAGCCACTCAGCCGGTCCGCAGAATTTTCTTTAAAATGAAACCGGTCCCTGGTGAAAAAAAGGTTGGGGACCCCTGCTCTAAGGTCATAGTAAGCTGTGGGTGATACCAGAAAATTCAATGAGAGGAGAAAGAGGAGCTGTTGTCCATCCTGACCCTACCTGCCCCATTGACCTTCTTCAGGTGTAGGCGCCATAACTTGGTCTCCGCTGGCGTGTGGACTCATCACGGGAAAATATGAGGAATGCGTGCCGGAGAACTGTCGGGCAGCCATGAAGGTAGGATGCCAACCGTTCTTGACCGCCAAAGTGCAGCACAATCTCAAATAGAATTCTTGGCGCTGTCAAAGTACTCCAGGGAGTCAAACTATTCTCCAAGGCACCTGAAGGGCAGAACAAGAAGCTATGGGTGGAAACTAATCCAGGAGAGAAGCAACTTAGAACTGAGGAGAAATTTCCTGACAGTTAGAACAATTCATCAGTGGAACAGAAGTTGCCTCCAGAAGTTGTGAATGCCCCAACACTGCAAGTCTTTAAGAGGATGTTGGATAGCCATTTTGTCTGAAACGATATAGGGCTTCCTGCCTAGGCAGGGAGTTACAATACAATACAATACAATAGCAGAGTTGGAAGGGACCTTGTAGGTCTTCTAGTCCAACCCCCTGCATGGGCAGGAATCTTATACCATTTCAGACAAATGGCTGTCTAACATCTTTTTAAAGACTTCCAGGGTTGGGGCATTCACAACTGCTGGAGGCAAGCTGTTCCAGAGGTTAATTGTTCTTACTGTTAGGAAATTTCTCCTTAGTTCTAAGTTGCTTCTCTCCTTGGTTAGTTTCCACCCATTGCTCCTTGTCCTGCCCCCAGGTGTCTTGGAGAAAAGTTTGACTCCCTCTTCTTTGTGGCACCCTCTGAGATATCGGAACACTGCTATCATGTCTCCCCTGGTCCTTCTCTTCATCAAACTAGACATACCCAGTTCCTGCAGCCGTTCTTCATATGTCTTAGTCTCCAGTCCTCTAATCATCTTGGTTGCTCTTCTTTGCACTCTTTCCAGAGTCTCCACGTCTTTTCTACATCGTGGCGACCAAAACTGTATGCAGTATTCCAAGTGTGGCCTTACCAAGGCACTATACAGTGGCATTAACACTTCACGCGATCTAGATTCTATCCCTCTGTTGATGCAGCCTAGAACTGTGTTGGCTTTTTTGGCAGCTGCTGCACACTGCTGGCTCATATTTAAATGGTTGTCCACTAGGATTCCGAGATCCCTCTCACAGTTGCTACTATTGAGCAAGGTACCACCTATACTGTACTTGTGCATTTGGTTTTTCTTGCCTATATGTAGGACCTTACTTTTTTCACAATTGAATTTCATTTTATTAGACAGTGCCCAATGTTCAAGTTTGTCTAGATCCTTCTGTATCTTAAGCCTATCTTCTGGAGTGTTGGCTATTCCTGCCAGCTTGGTGTCGTCTGCGAATTTGATGAGTTCCCCATTTATCCCCTCATCCAAATCGTTGATGAAGATGTTAAAGAGTACTGGGCCTAAAACAGAGCCTTGGGGGACTCCACTGCATACTTCCTTCCATGTAGATGCAGTTCCATTGAGGACTACACGTTGAGTGCGGTTGGTCAGCCAGTTACGAATCCATTTGGTGGTGGTGCTGTCTAACCCACAATTTTCTACTTTATCTAATAGTAGGTTATGGTCTACTTTATCAAATGCCTTACTGAAGTCCAGGTAAATTATATCAACAGCATTCCTCTGGTCCACTGATTTTGTTACTTTGTCAAAGAATGCAATTAGATTCGTCTGGCATGATCTGTTTTTGACAAACCCATGTTGGCTTTTGGCTATTACTTTGTTTGCTTCTAGGTGTTCACTTATTTGTTGTTTAATTATCTTTTCCAGAATCTTTCCTGGTATTGAGGTCAGGCTGATGGGTCTATAGTTTCCTGGATCTGTTTTTTTTCCTTTTTTGAAGATGGGAACCACATCTGCTCTTTTCCAGTCTTCTGGCAGTTCCCCGGTGCTCCAGAAGACTGGAAAAGAGCAGATGTGGTTGGACTAGATGACCTCCAAGGTTGGACTAGATGACCTCCAAGGTCCCTTCCAACTCTGCTATTGTATTGTATTGTATTGTATATTAAATACACATTCCCTTTATCATATTTTTTTCTAATATTAGGCCTAAGAAAAAGGATGAATTAATAATGATGCCTCAGAAAAATAATTCTTATCATGCTTATAGACTAAAAAAATCAAAAAAAATATATATCCAACCACGGATGTATTTTCATCCAAAATTGCTTTCGGACATGTCCACCACATGTGGTGGTATGTTCCCCGAATTTGATTACCGTATTTTTCGGAGTATAAGACACACCTTTTGCCCTCCAAAAAGAGGGTGAAAATCTGGGTGCATCTTATACAATAAATACAGCATTTTTTTTGCTGCCCGAAACCCGCCCTCTTCACCAAAATGGCCGTGCAGGGCCTTTGGGAGGCTTCCAGACTGCTCCTGGGGGCTGGGGAGGGCAGAAATTAGTGAAAAATAGGAGATTTTTTTGCTTAATTCTGCCCCCCCCCCCCCCAGGAGCACTATACAACCCTCCTGAAGGCTTTGCATGCCCTTTGGGGGGGGAAACAGGCCCGTTTTTGCAAAAAACGGGGTCGTTTTTGCAAAAAAACCAGACTGTTTTTTGCAAAAAACGGGCCGTTTTTGGGAGGTCTACAGAGTGCAAAAACCTTTTTTTTAAATTTGCCAAACTTTTCTTTTTTTAAAAAAATTGCCTCTTCAAAAATCTTGATGCGTCTTATACTCCGGAAAATACGGGTACGTTTCCAACATTTAACGGATGTGTTTTTAAATGTTTTGGCTAATCTTATTTTTATTTATTTTATTTTATTTTATTCAATTTATATAACCGCGCCTATCTCCCCGAAGGGACTCAGGGCGGTGCACAGGAAATTAAAACGGAAATACAAAACATAACAATAGACAAAGCTATAATAAATAGGACTACAGACTAAAATCTCATTAAATTTAGAGTACCTTGTGCTAAAAATTCCCTAAAACCTACCAACCCATTAAAACCAATTAACACAATTTAAAACTCAGTCTACGAAAGCGGTTGCGGGGACTAGGCCAGACCGGCTAGATGGAAGAGATGTGTCTTCAAATGTTGGCAGAAGGAGCGGAAGTCCGTGATGGTCCTAAGTTCGGGGCGTAGGTCGTTCCAGAGAGCTGGGCCCGCCACAGAGAAGGCCCTTCCCCTGGGAGTCGCCAGCCGGCATTGCCCGGCGGACGGCACCCGGAAAAGTCCCTCTCTATGGGAGCGAATCGGACGAAGGGATGTGTGAGGCAGGATACAGTCTTAGTAAGTACCACCTAGTGAAAACTCCTCTTAAGCTCTCCTTCCCCCCACCCCCACCTACCCCCAATTCTGTCTTCGGCTGAGCCTTCGTCACATAGCGCCAAGCCTCGCAACTTACTCATCAACGCAGGAGGGGTGGCGGGAGCGTTTTGCTCCAAACAGATGCTCGGCGGGCTAAGCTGAGGGGTACGGCGGGCTGGTCCACGGGGAATCGCCCGTGACGGTCTCGGCCCTCTCCCCCTCTTCCAGGGGTACCAGTGGCTGAAGGAGAAGCTGCAGAGCGAAGACGGGAAGAAGCAGCAAAGCAAAGTGAAGGCGCTGCAGCCGATCGCTGAACGCCTGGGCTGCACCGTGGCGCAGCTGGCTATTGGTGAGGACGCTGGAAGGGGTGTGTATGTCTCTGTGTGCATGTCTTTTTGTAACGGCACCCCAAGGCAGGCAGTCGTCCCTCTCTGTCAGGGGATGCAGGCAAGGCCTTCTGCATGGGGCTCCCACCTCTGGGGAACGAGACCCAGACCTAGCTTTTTCTGAGTAGCCCCTCCAGCAGCCGAATGAGAGGAGGAAGAGGAGGTGGTGTGGGAGTCAGGGTCAGCATTGAGACAACCTGAGAGCTCCACGGGGGAAGAGGGAATGGAGCTGGCAGAGAGAGAGACAGACAGACAGACAGAGAAAAAGAGAGAGAGAGAGAGAGAAAGAGAGAGAGAAAGAGAGACAGAAAGAGAGAAAAGAGAGAGAAAGAGAAAAAGAGAGAAAGACACAGAGAGAGAGAGAGAAGGAGAAAGAGAGAGAGAAAGAGAAAAGAGAGAGAGGAGAGAGAGACAGAGAAAAAGAGAAAGAGACAGAGAGAGAGAGACAAAGAGAGAGAAAGAGAGAAAGAAAGCGAAAAAAGAGAGAGACAGAGAGAGAGACAGACAGAGAGAAAGAGAGAAAGAAAGAGAGAGAGAAAGAAAGAAAAAGAGAGAGAGAGAGAGAGAAAGAGAGAGAGAAAAAAAAGAGAGAGAGAGACAGAGAGAGAAAGAGAGAGAAAAGAGAAAGAGAAAAAGAGAGAAAAAGAGAGAAAGACACAGAGAGAGAGAGAAAGAGAAAGAGACAGAGACAGAGAAAAAGAGAGAGAAAGAGACAGAGAGAGAGACAGAGAGAGAGAAAGAGAGAAAGAAAGCGAAAAAAGAGAGAGACAGACAGAGAGAAACAGAGAAAGAGAGAAAGAAAGAGAGAAAGAAAGAAAAAGAGAGAGAGAGAGAAAGAGAGAAAAAGAGAGAGAAAGAGAGACAGAGACAGAGAAAGAGACAGAGAAAAGAGAGAAAGAGAAAGAGAAAGAGACAGACAGAGAGAGAGACAGAGAAAAAAAGAAAGAGAGAGAGAAAGAGAAAAGAGAGAGAGCGAGAGAAAAGAGAGAGACAGAGAAAAAGAGAGAGAAAGAGACAGAAAGAGAGACAGAGAGAGAGAAAGAGAAAGAAAGAGAAAAAAGAGAGAGACAGAGAGAGAGAGACAGACAGAGAGAGAGACAGACAGAGACAGACAGAGAGAGACAGACAGACAGAGAAAGAGAGAAACAGAGAAAGAGAGACAGAGAGAAAGAGAGAGAAAGAAAGAAAAAAAGAGAGACAGAGAAAGAGAGAGAAAGAGAGAAAGAGAGAGAGAGAGAGAGAGAAAGAGACAGACAGACAGAGAGAGAGAGAGAGAGAGCGGAGGAGGAGCCTGTCAGCCCTCAGATGGAGAGTCAACAGCCCCAAGGTCTGGAGGTGGCTGATGAAGAAGAGGAGGAACAGCTGGGTCCAATGCCAGCTGTTCAGAAGGCAGAGGGGAGAGGAGAGTAGTGGAAATCTATGGGCTGGTCCTTGGGATGGAAGAGCCACTGCTGCTAGCGAAGCTCTCCCCAACTCTGGGGATAAAAGGCGGAAAGGAATAGATATGGAAGACAACTCCCACGGGCCCGATGCGTCTCAGGCTGGCCCCGCCCAATATGTCACATGACGACAACATGACAATGTTTGACCCCACCTGGTGTAAGGTCTCCTGCTTGAGCAGGGGGTTGGACTAGAAGACCTCCAAGGTCCCTCCCAAGTGCTATTTGAAGAAGGGGAAGGTGGGACTCCTGCTTGAGCAGGGGGTCGGACCAGAGGACCTCCAAGGTCCCGTCCAACTCTGTTCCTCTGTTAAGCAAGACCGGGCGTGGGTGGACCTTTGGGTGGGAGGCTACCAGGAGAAGCCACCAGACCAGGGAAGTGGAAAACAGGTAGGAACGGTGATTCCAGAGAGCATCCGAGATGAGGTGTGAACAAATGTGATTATATCAGAAAGATGTGTGTGTGTGTGTGTGTGAGAGAGAGAGAGAGGTTTTTGAGCTGATCAATAAATAAATCAGGGAGACTAGTATAGATCTATTTCGAGCTATTTAGCTCTCATCAGCTAGCCATGCCCTTACTTGGATTCGACACAAGCATATGTGACACAAGCATATACTTATCCTCCTGAATCAGCTGATCAGGACAGAACCAGTTGGTCTAGAGACAATTACAACTGCCTCACATGTAATACTTCCCTGGTTCGAATCCCAGTAAGGGCATGGCTAGCTGATGAGAGCTAAATAGCTCGGAATAGATCTATCCTAGTCTCCCTGACTTATTTATTGATCAGCTCAAAAAACCTAACACACATATTAAAAAAATTACACAACGGAACTCATGGCTTTCTGTCTAGATCAGGGGTCTCAAACTCAATTTACCTGGGGGCCGCTGGAGGCAGAGTCTGGGTGAGGCTGGGCCGCATAAGGGATTCCTTATATTAATATTAATACTAATATTAATACTAATATTATACTTTCATATCACGGTGGGGGCCACAAGATACCGTTCTGCGGGCCGCAAGAATGTGACCTCTGGTCTAGATGGTCTCTGGTGATGAGCCGAAAGGCAGAAAAGGAAAGCAGTATGCTTCCTCCCTTAATTGGGGCTTACCAGGGTGTTGTGACACAAGTATATACTTATCCTCCTGTCTCAGCTGATCAGGAAGAGAACCTGCTGGCCTAATGGCTAAGGCTCCTGCCTAGAATGTAATACAGCCCCGGTTCAAATCCCAGTTAAGGGTATGGCTAGCTGATGAGAGCTAAAAAGCTCGAAATAGATCTATCCTAGTCTCCCTGATTTATTTATTGATCAGTTCAAAAAACCTAACACACATGCTTGTGTCATATATATATTCTCCCCACCCCGGCTTCTGAGGCTTCAGATGTGACCCTCTTCCATTAAGAAATCAGGGCACAGTCCCCTGGAGCAGATTCACAGCAAGGAGGGGTGTGTGGGGTGGGGGGATCGCACCACCGGAGCTGAGAGGCAAAATCGCACTCCCACCCACGCGCCAGCACCAATTTTAGAAAGGTGGGGAGGAGAGGCTACACACGTTCCTTTCTAACCTATTTCGGGCGGGGTGGGGGGGGCCATCCTCTCTTCCCAACAGCTTGGTGTCTCCGCTCGGAAGGGGTCAGCTCCGTGCTCCTAGGGGTCTCTAGCGCCGAGCAGCTCATCGAGAACCTGGGATCCATTCAGGTGAGGAGGGGGAGGAGGAGGAGGAGGAGGAAAACTGTGGGGTCCTTCATGCTCTCTAAGGGTAGGTTTTTTTGCAGGCATTTCGTGACCCAAATAGGTAACATCATCCTTTCTCTTCCTCTCTCTTGTCACTCCCTCCCTCTTTGCCTTCCCTTCTCCCTTCCTTCCTCCCTTCCTTCCTAATTCTTTTACTTCCTTTTGTCCCTCCTTTTTCCTTCCTTCCTTCCTAATTCTTTTACTTCCTCTTATCTTATTTTTTTCTTTCTCTCTATTGTTCCTCCCTCCCTCTTTTCTTTCCTTTCTTCCTTTCCTTCCTTTCTTCTTTTCCTTCCGTCCTTCCTTCCTAATTCTTTTACTTCTTATCTTATTTTTTTCTTTCTCCCCCTTGTTCCTCCCTCCCTCTTTTCCTTCCTTTCTTCTTTTCCTTCCTTTCTTCTTTTCCTTCCTCTTGTCCCTCCCTCTTTTCCTTCCTTCCTTCCTTTCTTATTCTTTTACTTCCTCTTATCTTATCTTTTTTCTTTCTCCCTATTGTTCCTCCCTCCCTCTTTTCCTTCCTTTCTTCCTTTCCTTCTTTCTTTTACTTCCTCTTGTCCCTCCCTCTTTTTCCTTCCTTCCTTTCCTTCCTTCCTTCCTCCCTCCCTCCCTCCCTAATTCTTTTACTTCCTCTTGTCACTCCCTCCCTCTTTTCCTCCCTTCCTTCGTTCCTAATTCTTTTACTTCCTCTTATCTTTTTTCTTTCTCCCTCTTGTTCCTACCTCTCTCTTTTCCTTCCCTCCTTCCTTCTTTTCTTCCTAATTCTTTTACTCCCTCTTGTCCTTTCTCTTCCTCCCTCCCTCTTGTCCCTCCCTCTCTCTTTTCCTTCCTTCCTTCTTTCCTCCCTCCCTCCCTCCCTCCCTCCTTCCTTCCTTCCTAATTCTTTTACTCCCTCTTGTCCTTTCTCTTCCTCCCTCCCTCTTTTCCTTCCTTCCTTCTTTCCTCCCTCCCTCCCTTCCTTCCCTCCCTCCTTCCTTCCTTCCTAATTCTTTTACTCCATCTTGTCCTTTCTCTTCCTCCCTCCCTCTTGTTCCTCCCTCCCTCTTTTCCTTCCTTCCTTCCTTCCTTCCTTCCTTCCTAATTCTTTTACTCCCTCTTGTCCTTTCTCTTCCTCCCTCCCTCTTGTCCCTCCCTCCCTCTTTTCCTTCCTTCCTTCCCTCCCTCCCTCCCTCCCTTCCTCCCTCCTTCCTTCCTTCCTTCCTAATTCTTTTACTCCATCTTGTCCTTTCTCTTCCTCCCTCCCTCTTGTTCCTCCCTCCCTCTTTTCCTTCCTTCCTTCCTTCCTTCCTTCCTAATTCTTTTACTCCCTCTTGTCCTTTCTCTTCCTCCCTCCCTCTTGTCCCTCCCTCCCTCTTTTCCTTCCTTCCTTCCCTCCCTCCCTCCCTCCTTCCTTCCTTCCTTCCTTCCTTCCTTCCTAATTCTTTTACTCCATCTTATCCTTTCTCTTCCTCCCTCCCTCTTGTCCCTCCCTCCCTCTTTTCCTTCCTTCCTTCCTTCCTTCCTTCCCTCCCTCCCTTCCTTCCCTATTTCCTGTCCTCTACTCTTGGTGCTCGTTTGTTGCCTTGAAGTCGTTTCTTCCCCCAACCTACTAACATCATCAGGGTATAATTTTAAGGGACCCTCCCTCAAATCCCCCCGAGAAGGCAGCCGTAGCAATTACAGATGGGACGCTGGAGGGGGGGAGAGGGGATCCCATGCACCACATGTGTCATGCTGACAACCCCCTCCCTCTCTTCCTCCCTCCCACAGGTCCTCACCCAGCTGACCCCTCAAGTCACCCAGGAAATCGACGCCGTCCTGGGGAACAAGCCAAACGCCAAGAAGGAGTCCCGGGCGTAGGAGGGCCAGCGGGCGGCTCCCACCGGACTTGCCTCCCTCCTGCTCCTCAGTGGACCCCCTCCGTCGCCTGTGCGTGTGTCCGTCCCCCCGCCCGCCCGCCACCCACCAGCTGCTGCCTTCGACAAGGGCGGGGTTGGGGGCCGAGAGGAGCCGCTTCGCGCATGAACCAAAATATCCATATTCTTCCAAGGCAGGTGAAGCGGAAAGCTTCATCCTGCCCTTTCCCCCTTCCCCCTCCTCCCTCCCCACTCCGGGGCGGCTGCTTAGTCTCGAGTTCAAATCTAACGGCATGAGCAATCGCGCTTGGCGGGCTGACGCCCCACCGCCCCACTGCCTTGGCCTGGCTGGGCCGGTGCCCAGGGCTGCTACGGCCGTTTTCCGTACAGTGGGAGGCTTGGTTTTCTCCAGTGGCGGTTGTCGGAAGGGAGTGGGGAGGGTTGGGAGCATGGCTTCCTGCAGTGGGGGTTGTCGGAAGGGAGTGGGGAGGGTTGGGAACAACCTAGAGAAATAAGCACAATCTCAGCCCGGAGAGAACCTCCGTCTGGGGCGTCAGATAACCTCGATTTCACAACGACCCTCTGTCCCTCGCGTGGGAGGGCGGGGTCCCCTGCGCCCCATTTCTCTCTCTTTTTTCCCCCCCTGGCTTGGTTTCCCTTCCGTGGCACCTGGCGAGACGCTTTCCCCAATCGGGGCTCTCCTCTCTGGGGAGGATCCCGGAGGTCGTCGTCCCAACCAGAGGTGGGTTGCTACCGGTTCGTGCCGGTACGGATGAACCGGTTGTGCAATGTTGGCCTGGTCCTCCGAACTGGTTCTCCCGGTCACCGCCGCATGGTTTTGGGGGACATTTTTAATGTTCGCTGTATGTGCAGACCTATTGACAGGCACCCCAAACCAGCCGTAACGCTGGCAGCAACCCACCGACAAAAGAAACCGTCACAATTTGCAATACGGTCCAGGACAAACACCAGCATCGTCGTAATCGCGGAGAGGCGCTGCCCCAGGTTTCGATTGAATGGGGGGAGGGGAAACACATCTATAGAAGCACAAAATAGACCCCCCCTCCCCTTAAATTCCCGATTTTATTATTTCCCCCCCCAAGTTTGCCTTTTTCTTCTCCGTTCTTTTTCTTTCTCGTTCTTCCTTCCGTCGAAGGACGCTTCGCTCGTAGGATGGCAGCCAGCGTCTTGCCTTTGGGTTTGATCTCTCCCCCTCCCCACAATTTCCTTCCTTCCTTCCTTCCTTCCTATTTCCTTTCCTCTCTCTTGTCCTTTCTGTTTTGTTCTTCGTCTTATCTATTCCTTCTTTCCTTTCCTTCCTTCCTTCCTATTTCCTTTCCTCTCTCTCGCCCTTCCTGTTTTGTTCCTCCTCTTGTCTATCCCTTCCTTCTTTCCTTTCCTTCTTCCTTCCCTCCCTCCCTTTCTTCCTCTCCCTTTCCCAACCGTCGCCCATCTTAAGGAACGAGCCATCTCTTTTAAAAGCAATAATAAAAGTGGCCCTCGGGGGGGGGGGTCAAGGGTCACGTGGGGCAGTGGGGGGGGGGGAGAAAGGAAGGACAGCTACTGCGTTCCCCACCCTACCCCACTGCTTCGCCCCCTACCCTCTTTTTTTTTTTTTTTTTTTGCTTTGGGTCCAATGCCTTGCGCTGGCTGTGAAATTTACTCTAGAGTAGCACCTGTGCCTCTTCCCCGGGTCTCTGCGGAAGGCAGCAACGGGGTTGAGCGTCTGCTGGTCAGAACGGAGGCAATAACGGTGGGCTATGTCACAAAGAAAAAACCCCACGCCCGTCCCCCTTGCATGCAGCCGACAAAACTGTCCCTACCAGAGGCTCCATTTGGGAAATGGCAATAAAATTCACAGTTGCCCGCTTTGAACCCGCAAAAGATGCCGCTTGGTTCAATCTTGTATGGATTCCTGCATTTGAGGTAGATTTTTCTGCAACAGCCGTATTGCACCAGGAATGTTAAAAATGCTGATCTTTTTTTCCTTAACGTTGGTCGCTTTAAGACGGGTGGACTTCAACTCCCAGAATTCTCCAGCCAGCCATTGTAGGGTACTTTTCTTAATAGACGGTGGGTATGCAGGAAGTGTAATATATCTTGACTTCAGCAAAGTGAAGGGGGGAAAAAGAGCTGGCTGGGGAATTCTGAAAGTCCACCTGTCTTAAATCAGGGGTCTCCAACCTTGGCTGCTTTAAGACTTGTGGACTCCAAGTCCCAGAATTCCCCAGCTAGCCATTGTAGGGTAATTTTCTTAATAGACAGTGGGTATGCAGTAAGTGTAATATTATTTATTCATTCATTCATTCATTCATTTATTTATTTATTTATTTATTTCGATTTCTATAACCGCTCCTTCTCCATCGAAATGGACCCACGGGGAGTTAAAATCAATAAATAACAATAAATACAGTAATAATGTCTAAAATGAATTAAACTAAAGACCTTTGCTAAAACATTCCCATTAAAATTCTAAAATACATTTACTCGTCGGCTAAGATTGAATTATATCAAAGCTCTAAGCTCTAAGCTAGACCGGCTTGATGGAAAAGATACGTCTTAAGTGAGCGGCGAAAGAGGGGAAGGTCCGTGATGGTCCGAAGTTCGGGGGGTAGGTCGTTCCAGAGGGAGGGCCCTGCCACCGAGAAGGCCCTTCCCCTGGGCACCGCTAACCGGCATTGACCAGCGGATGGTACCCTGAGGAGGCCCTCCCTATGGGAGCGGATCGGACGGTGGGAGATATGCGGTAGGAGACGGTCCCGCAAATAACTAGGCCCCGTGCCATGCAGCGATTTGAAGATGGTAACAAGCACCTTGAAGCGCACCCGGAAGGCCACCGGCAGCCAGTGCAGCTCGCGCAGGAGAGGTGTTACGTGGGAGCTTCGAGATGCTCCCAGAATCCCCCCGCGCGGCCGCATTCTGCACTAACTGGAGCCTCCGGATGCACCTCAAGGGGAGCCCCATGTAGAGCGCGTTACAGTAGTCTAGGTGGGACATAATGAGCGCTTGAGTGACTGTGCGGAGGGCGTCCCGGTCAAAAAAGAGGCGCAACTGGCGGATCAGGTGTACCTGGTAAAAGGCCCCCCTGGTCATGGCCGCCACCTGGTCATCCAAGGACAGCCGTGAATCCAGGAGGACGCCTAAGTTGCGAGCCCTTTCTACGGGGGCCAGTGATTCGCCCCCGATGACCAGCGATGGAATCAGCTGGTTATGCGGGACGCCGGGAGCCACAGCCACTTGGTCTTGGACGGGTTGAGCCGAAGTTTGTTGCTTCCCATCCAGACCCGCACGGCTTCCAGGCACTGGGATATCACCTCGACGGCATCGTTGAGGTGGTTGGGGGTAGATATGTACAGCTGTCATCAGCATACTGATGGTACTCTACCCCACAACTACGGATGATCTCGCCCAGCGGCTTCATATAGGTGTTAAACAGGAGGGGTGAGAGGACCGACCCCTGAGGCACCCCGCACGTAAGGGGCCTCGACGTCGACCTCTGCCCTCCTGTCAATACAAATTGCGACCGACCGGAGAGGTAGGAGAACCACTGTACGACAGTTGCCCCCAGTCCCAACCCCTCCAGTCGGTGCAATAGAATACCATGGTCGATGGTATCGAAAGCCGCTGAGAGGTCTAACAGAACCAGGATAGAGGAATAACCTCTATCTCTGGCCCTCCAGAGATCATCCACCAACGTGACCAATGCCGTCTCGGTGCTGTGCCCAAGCCGGAAGCCGGACTGGCGCGGGTCTAGATAAGCAGTTTCCTCCAGGTGCCGAGGGAACTGCTGTGCCACCACACTCTCTACAACCTTCTTGACTTCAGCAAAGTGAAGCGGGGGAAGAGCTGGCTGGGGAATTCTGGGAGTTGAAGTCCACAAATCTTAAATCAGGGGTCTCCAACCTTGGCTGCTTTAAGACTTGTGGACTCCAACTCCCAGAATTCCCCAGCCAGCCATTGTAGGGTAATTTTCTTAATAGACGGTTGGTATGCAGTAAGTGTAATATATCTTGATTTCAGCCAAGTGAGGGGAAAGAAAGAGCTAGCTGGAGAATTCTGGGAGTTGAAGTCAACATATGAGGGGTCTCCAGCCTTGGTCACTAGAAGACCTGTGGACTTCAACTCCCAGAATTCCCCAGCCAGCCATTGTAGGGTAACTTTCTTAATAGACGGTGGGTATTTAGTAAGCGTAATATATCTTGACTTCAGCAAAGGGAAGGGAAGGGGAAAGCTGGCTGGGGAATTCTGGGAGTTGAAGTCCACGAGTCTTAAAGTGACATGGTTGGAGTGGGGGGGGGGGGGAGATGGATTCGACTGTGTCAAAAACCTTGCAGAGAAATTCTTAATCTCTGACATCACCAGCCTCATTTGCACGCGCAACCCCCCCCCCCCACAGGCAACCATTTTCCAGGTGAGACCCACCACACCTGCTTCCCAAACCACTCCTCCTCCTCTTTCTCACTGCCTCCCTCCCAAGATTGTGGTGGCTGGCCGCCCTTCGCAAGACCCCTCCCCGTTTTCTTGCAGCCTTCGGTTTTTTGTTTTTTTTTGATAGCGAGGAAGAGTCCTGGCAAGTTGAGGAGGTACAGTATGCTCGGCGTAGAGCTATTAAAATTGAAAAAAATAAATTAATTAAACCAGCACCAGTAGCATTTCTACCTATAAAACACAAAGAAATGTAGCTGGCTTTGTTTTTTGGGGGGGGGAGGAGGGGGGAGGGCAAAAATAAGGGTGTTTTTACAAAAAGAGTTTAAACTTTTAAAAAGTATCGGATGATAATTCACTTAGAAGCCGACAACCGAAGCCCGATTTTAAAAAATTGAAGTGTCAATGGGCGCCGTTGGGGAGGAAAATTAAGGATTTGGGAGAGGTTTCTTCGGCTTGGGAAAGGAATATCTCTCCCAACGGTCTAGAAAAATTCTCAGTCCTCCAAATCGCGGTGGTCCCAAAAGGGCTTTTTCAACAGGCAGCCGGACTTTCTTGGTTGTTCCGTGAAGGCATTTCGCGCCTCATCTGAGAAGCTTCTTCAGTTCCGACTCAACGACGGGAGGATTTCTATTCCTTGCAGTCCTCTGGTCATTAGTACTCTCTCTGGGAGTCACCGGAGGGCCGCTGGGAGGTTGACAGTATCTTGGCCTCAGCAGTGATGGATTCACGTAGGTTTACCGCTGGCCCGCAATCAGGAGCCCAGGCGCATGCCTTATACATGGGCACTTTGATCGCACACGCGGTGTGCACGCATGCGCGCGGCGACAAAAACGAGGCTACGTAGGACATTTTGGAGTTCGCTACTACCCCATTCGGGCGAACCGGCTGAATACCATCTCTGCTTTGCCTTCAGAGTCTCCCTCTTCCACTCCCAATGTGTGTGTGGGGGGGGGGGGATTACACACACACACACACACAAAATCTCTTGTTTGCAACACAGTCCTTTCAGCCATTCCAAGAAGGAACGGCCATCCTGGCTCAATTCCCTCCCCTGAAATTATCTGCAAGTCAATCAATGAACCAGAATAGAGCTGGAAGGGACCTTAGAGGTCTTCTAGTCCACCCCCCTGCTCAAGCAGGAGAGCTTAACCCATTTCAGAGAAGTGGCTGTCCAGTCTCTTCTTCAAAAAAACTCCCAGTGATGGAGCGATTTCTGGTGGCAAGCAGTTCCCTTGGTGAATTGCCCTCACTCTTCAGATGTTTCTCCTTAATTCCAGGTTGCTTCTCTCTTTGATTAGTTTCCAACCATTGTTTCTTGTCCTGTCTTTGGGGGCTTCAGAAAGTCATTTGACCCCCTTCTTCTTTGGGGTAGACCCTCAAATACTGGAACGCTGCTATCATGTCACCCCTAGTTCCTTATTTTCTCCAGACCGGCAAAACCCAAATCCCGCAGCCGTGCCACACCCATTTGCACTACCAATTTGCCAGAGGGAAAATTGCAGAAAATTAGAGAAATCATTTGCACCACTCAAGTGACCCCAAGGACACAGATGAGCCCCCCAAGAGGCCTCAACGACTCCCAGAGAGAGGACTAACGACCAGAGGACTGCAATGAATAGAAATCCTGCCATCCGCCGCCCTTCAGGCGAACCCGAAGAAGCTTCTCGGGGTGAGAAGTGAAACCTCCTCAAGGAAAAACATAGTGAAGTCCAGTTGGCCCATTGAAAAATCATTTTTGGGGGCCTCTCTCCCAGTGAAACGTTAGCCTTGGAGTAACCAAGCGTGCAAGGAGTTTTTTTTAAAAAAAGCAGGAAGAGGGGGGAGAGAAAAGAGAACATGTCAGTCATCCTTCCTCTTCCTCCTCCTCCTCCTCTTCGTCTTCCCTCAAGCCAAACAGCCTTCTTCTCATTCCAGCTCTACCTCCCCCCTCTCCCCCAACGCCCCAGCTGCTTCTGCAACCTGGCCAACTCTACCTGTCTGGTTGTACCTTGGGGTGGGGAGGATGATGGGCACTGTAGTCCTGAGCTGAGTTAGGGATGGCTCTGCCGCCCTCCGCAGAGACTGCTTGGGAGGGGGGTCGAGGAGACATGCTTGATATCAATAGAATGGACCCACCTAGCTACTTCTAGGTTCTTTCTTTTTTTTCTGGATTGTCGGGGGGGTGAGGGGAATGTCTGAACTGTTGAAATAAACAGCAGATGATGAAACCAGAAACTGTGTTCTTCCTCATTCTCGCGTCCCTTCCGAAATGGCGGGGAAGTTGATTTAGCCTGGGGATTTTTCCCAAGTTCTCGGGGTCAATGCAAATATAGAGATGCGGTTTGGTGTAGAACCCCCGGGACGCTGTGAGTTCTAGTCCTGCCTTGGGCATGAAAGGGGGCTGGGTGACTTCGGACCAGTTACCAGGAGACCGAGAGTTCTAGTCTTGCCTTAGGCATGAAAGGAGGCTGGGTGACTTTGGACCAATACCAAGAGATTGGGAGTTCTAGTCCCGCCTTAGGCATGGAAGACGGCTGGGTGACCATCAGCCAGTCATTTTCTGTCAACCTTAGGAAGGAGGCAGTGGCAAGCCACTTTTGGGGTGTGTGGTGTGGAAACAGATTTGTCGGGGCAATTTCTAAGTATCAGATACAATTGAGCAGACGAAAATAAACAGAAGAGAAAAAAAGGGAAAGGAAAGAGGGGAGGGGAAGAGACTAGAAAATTCCTAGAAACGACCGAAGCCAAAGCGGTTAGGAGCATCATGGCAAATTTAGCCTGTCGAGCCAATGCCGACCGTAACAGCTTATTGCTGTTTTTTTCGTAGAGCGGGTGAGGGGGCACCTTTTAAATCCTACAAACGAGAGGGGAACAGAATGAGGAGGAGGGCAAGGAAAGAAAACAACAACAACAAACGCACGGGTGTAGAATAGGTGGGACCTGCCTCAACAGCAGAGACTGTGAAAGGACAGGAGTCGGCCACCTGCAGCTCCGGAGCCGCATGTGGCTCTTTTATCCCTCTGCTGCAGCTCCCTGTCCACAATGGATAGGACTTTCGGTTAGGACAGGTAGAGGAAAATGGATGCCGTACTAGGAGGGGACTCTATGGTGGGGGGAACCGGATTTCCAGTTGGCTCCAAAGCGGTTAGGAGCATTGTGGCAAATTTAGCCTGTCGAGGCAACGCTGACCGTAACAGCTTATTGCTGTCTTTTCCGTAGAGCGGGTGAGGGGGCACCTTTTAAAAAACCCATGCTGCCTGCGTTCACCTTCCCTTGACCAGATAGATAGATAGATAGATAGATAGATAGATAGATAGATAGATAGATAGATAGATAGATAGATAGATAGATAGATAGATAGACGGCTGTCCTTGACTTAAAGCCAGAGGTGGGTTTCAGCCGGTTCGCACCGGTTCGACCGAACCTGTAGTGGAAATCACAGATGGGCCGGCCCCAGTTCTAGGCCGCCCGATTTAGCCACACAAAATCGGTAGGTAAAGTAAGTGAATGCCACGCCTGCTTACAACCATTCCTTTAGTGGCCGGGCTTCGGTCGCGCGACCACGGGGAGGCGGCGACGGTTCTTCAGCGTGAAAAAATGGTTGTCATTCACGCTTATGAGCTTGGCCGCCTCCCTGGGGTCGAGTGATCAAAATTCAGGCTCTTGGCGATGGACTCGTATTTAGGACGGTCACGGGGTCACGCGATCTTTTGGGGTGAAGTTCCGATAAGGCGAAGTCAGCGGGAAAGGCAGATTCACTTCCCAACCGCCGTGAGTCACTTCATAAATGACAGCTCGAACAATTAACCAGTGGAACTCCTTACCTCCAGAAGTTGTCAATGCCCCAACACTGGAAGTTTTTAAGAAGAGGTTGGATAACCGTTTGTCTGAAGTGGTGAAGGGTTTCCTGCATAGGCAGGGGGTTGGACTAGAAGACCTTCGAGGTCCCTTCCAGCTCTGTTGTTATTCTCTTCTCTTCTTATTTCGCTTCTCTTCTTATTTCTCTTCTTATTTCTCTTCTCTTATTTCTTTTCTCTTCCCTATTCTATTCTTCTTTCTCATCTCTTCTTATTTATCTTCTCTTCCCTATTCTAGTCTATTCTATTCTTATTTGTCTTCTTATTTCTCTTATTTCTCTTCTTATTTCTTTTCTCTTCCCTATTCTATTCTTATTTCTCTTCCCTCTTCTCTTCTTATTTTTCTTCTCTTATTTCTCTTCTTTCCTATTATCTTATTTCTCTTCTCTTCTTATTTCTCTTCTTGTCTCTATTCTATTCTATTTTTATTTCTCTTATTTCTCTTCTTATTTCTCTTCTCTTCTTATTTCTCTTCTCTTCCCTATTCTATTCTATTCTTCTTTATCATCTCTTCTTCTTTATCTTCTCTTCCCTATTCTAGTCTATTCTATTCTTATTTTTCTTCTTATTTCTCTTCTCTTCTTATTTCTCTTCTCTTCCCTATTCTAGTCTATTCCATTCTTATTTCTCTTATTTCTCTTCTCCCCTATTATCTTATTTCTCTTTTCTTATTTTTCTTATTTCTCTTTTCTTATTTCTCTTCTCTTCTCTTCCCTATTCTATTTTATTCTATTCTTATTTCCCTTCTCTTCTTATTTCTCTTCCCTCTTCTTTTCTTATTTCTCTTCTCTTCCCTATTCTATTTTATTCTATTCTTATTTCCCTTCTCTTCTTATTTCTCTTCCCTCTTCTTTTCTTATTTCTCTTCCGTCTTCTCTTCTTATTTCTCTTCTTATTTCTCTTCTCTTCCCTATTCTATTTTATTCTATTCTTATTTCCCTTTTCTTCTTATTTCTCTTCCCTCTTCTCTTCTTATTTCTCATCTTATTTCTCTTCTTATTTCTCTTCTCTTCCTTATTCTCTTCTCTTCTTATTTCCACTCTACTCTACTCTACTCTACTCTACTCTACTCTACTCTCTTGTACTCCACTCCACTTCCACTCCATTATATTCTGCCAAGGGTTGGACTAGAAGACCTCCAAGGTCCCTTCTGACTCTGTGATTCTATTCTAAATGCAGCAAGGAGGCTCGTAAAATGGGAGGTAACTCGCTTGACAAACGTCTCGCTGAGCCGCAGAAAGGTTGGGTTCAGTTGCAGTCGTAGGCCGAGGACTTTCCCGTAAACTTTAAGCTGGCATTACACTGATCCTTACCCTATTTAGCAAGTGACGTAAAGAAAAAAAATGCCCGTGAAGCTGAATTTTTGGCTCCCCCCTTCGGGGGGCCGCGCTCCGTTACGCAGCCCTGAGGCAGCTCTGGCATTTGGATTCCTGGGCGCGTTTCTGGATCGTTTCGTGTCCTGACAAGCATCTTCATGTGACGCTCGGCTTCCTCCCGGGCTGGAGAAGCCGAGCCAGCGATGCACACGTGCCAAGTATCCTCTTAAGGGCAACTGGCACTTCCTCTCTGGCCCCGTGCAATGAACGTTATTCCAAAGGAAGCCACCGCAAGCATCTCGGGCCCAAATTGGATGCCATCGGCAGAGGAAGTGCTGCCATTGGCTCGTTCGGTCCGTTCCTGCGAGGCAACAGCTCGCTGACGATGGCCCTTGAGTTCATGGTCTGGGATCAAAGCCATTCAGAAGAGGTTCTACATTTAGGCAACAAAAACCAAAATGCACAGGTACAGGATAGGTGGGACCTTGCTCAATAGTAGCAACTGTGAAAGGGATCTTGGAGTCCTAGTGGACAACCATTGAAATAGGAGCCAGCCGTAGGCAGCAGCTGCCAAAAAAGCCAACCCAGTTCTAGGCTGCATCAACAGAGGGAGAGACTCAAGATCACCTGAAGGGTTAATACCACTTTATAAAGCCTTGGGAAGGCCACACTTGGAATACGGCATCTAGTTTTGGTCACCAAGATGTAGAAAAGATGTCTCCAAAAGGATCCAAGATGAAGCAAAATAATCGCCGCCACAATATTAAAAAAACAAATTGCGATTCTAGAAAGAGTGCAGAGAATAGCAACAAAGAGGATTAAGAGACTGGAGACTAAAACATATGAAGAACGGTTGCAGGAACTGGGCAGGTCTAGTTTAATGAAAAGAAGGACCAGGGGAGACATGATAGCAGTCTTCCAATATTTCAGGGGTTGCCCCAAAGAAGAGGGAGTCAAACTATTCTCCAAGGCACCTGAGGGCAGAACAAGAAGCAATGAGTGGAAACTAATCCAGGAGAGAAGCAACTTAGAACTGAGGAGGAATTTCCTGACAGTTAGAACAATTAATCAGTGGAACAGAAGTGGGGGAAAACCCAAACTAACCCTGATTAAAATAATAAAAATTTAAATTGAAAAATCATGTTTTATGCCAGCCCGGCTTGTTGAAAGAAAAAGGTTTTGAGAGCACGGCGGAAGGTGCGGAAGTCAGGAATAGTTCTTCATTCCGGGGGCCATTCGTTCCAGAGGGCAGGGGCTCCCACGGAGAAGGCTCTCCCCCTGGGTGTCGCCAGTCGACATTGTCTAGCCGACGACACCATGAGGAGACCCTCTCTAGGGGAGCATACAGGCCGGTGGGAGGCTCTCGGTGGCAGAAGGCGATCTCGTAGGTACTCCGGTCCTAAGCCATGGAGCGCTTTAAAGATGGTAACCCACACCTTGAATCGCACCCGGAAAACCACCGGAAGCCAGTGCAGCTCGCGCAGGAGGGGTGTTCCATGGGAGCGCCCCCATAATTACCCGCGCGGCCGCGTTCTGGACCAGTTGGAGCCTCTGGGTGCTCTTCAAGGGGAGCCCCATGTAGAGAGCATTGCAGTAGTAGAACAGAAGTAGATGCTGAGATGGATTTATCTTCTTTAGTGTTCTCAGGAAGTGCAGCCTCTTCTGTGCCTTCTTCACGAGCATGGTAGCGTTCATTTAGTCATGCTGGCCACATGAGTACCAAAATGTTATGGACAACACTGGCTCCCTCGGCTAAGAAAGGGAGATGAGCACTACTCCCTGGAGTTAGGCACGACGGGACAGGAGGAGTCTTTATCCCACTTACATTACTGTCTCCTATTTTCCCCACAACAACCCTGTATGGTAGGTTGGTCTGAGAGAGAGAGAGAGAGAGAGAGGGAGGGAGGGAGGGAGGGAGGGAGGGAGAGAGAAAGAGAGAGAAAGAAAGAGAGAGAGAGATGGAGAGAGAGAGAGAGAGAAATGGAGGGGGAGAGAGAGATGGAGAGATGGAGAGAGAGGGAGAGAGAGAGAAAGAGAAAGAGAAAGAGAGAGAAAGAAAGAGAGAGAGAGAGAGATGGAGAGAGAGAGAGAGAGATGGAGGGGGAGAGAGAGAGATGGAGAGAGAGGGAGAGAGAGAGAGAGATGGAGAGAGAGAGAGATGGAGGGAGAGAGAGAGAGATGGAGGGGGAGAGAGAGAGATGGAGAGAGAGAGAGATGGAGGGAGAGAGAGAGAGATGGAGGGGGAGAGAGAGAGATGGAGAGATGGAGAGATGGAGAGATGGAGAGGGAGAGAGAGAGAGAGAGAGAGAGATTCGGGGGATTGGCTCAAAGACGCTCAACTAGCTTTCGTGCTAAGGACTGCTAGAACTCCCAGTCTCCCGGTGATTGGCCAAAGTCACCCAGCCAGCTTTCATGCTAAGGAGGGACTAGAACTCACCATCTCCTGGTGATTGGTTCAAAGACACCCAACTGGCTTTCCTGCCTAAGGCAGGACTAGAACTCCCCATCGCCTAGTTTCTAGCCTGCTGCTTTCGTCACGCTTCGAAACTGGCCTATCCAAAAACGGTCAGCTACATCCGAGCAGAGAAAGTCACGAGGTGACCCTGAGATGCTTAGTTTATGGAAGGAAATGTCTCGGAACAGTCCGAGGAGAAGGAAAAGGAAGGTGAGCTAGAAGAGTGTCAAACCACACCCGAAACCGTAAGCTCTTGCTACAGGAGTTTGTTTTTTAACCAGACTCATCTGGTCAGAAAATAAGCAAAGCCACCACGCGTGACGGGCTGGTTTTCACTCGTCTGTTTAATGGATGACTAATCCAGGCTGCAACGGTTGTAAGTGTGAAAAAACAGAAAGGATTTTTTCAAAATGACCATCAGATCATTAGTAATTCTTATACAGGAATTAACAGGCTCTGATGCTAAGGAGTTAAGGCATTCTACTCCCCCTCCCCACCTGAAAAGAACTCTGTTCCAACTGCCGGTTGCCTTATATTAACACGCTCTGATGCTAAGGAGTTAGACATTCTACTCCCCCTCCCCACCTGAGAAGAACTCTGTTCCAACTGCCAGTTGCCTTATATTAACACACTCTGATGCTAAGGAGTTAAGACATTCTACTCCCCCTCCCCACCTGAAAAGAACTCTGTTTCAACTTCCGGTTGCCTTATATTAACACACTCTGATGCTAAGGAGTTAGACATTCTACTCCCCCTCCCCACCTGAAAAGAACTCTGTTCTAACTGCCTGTGGCCTCACATTCTGTCACCTCAGTTCAAACTGGCAGACATTCCAGTCCTTCCCTCAGGAGCGGTCTGGGGCTCCTTACACTAGTAAACGTTGGTACCTCACCAAAATGTCTACGCTTTCCACCCATGGATCTGCTTCCAGACTCAAGGCGGCAGGAGTGATATTCCCGGAGGTTTTAAACAGCTGCTGCTTACGTCTGTTCATAATAGTAGTTGTCAGAAAGGTGCTATAGATAGTTCTCGACTTACAACAGCTCGCTTAGTGACAACAGCATTGACAAAAGGGACTTAGGACCATTTTTCTTCCCACAGTCACATGGTTTACATTCAGATGCTTGACAGGTGGTTCCTATTTATGATGGTTGCATGTCCTGGAGTCAGGTGGCCCCATTTTGCGACCTTCTAACCAGCAAAGACAACGGGGAAGCCTGATTCGCTTAGCAACCGTGTTACTAACCGAACAACTGCAGCAATTCACTTAACAATTCGGGCAAGAAAAGTCATTAAACGGGGCCAAAAAACTCACGTCACAAATTTCTCGCTTAGCAACATACATTCTGGGCTCAGGTGTGGTCATAAGTCAAGGACTACCTGTATTGGATTTCTGGCAAACCCCAGACTAACATAGCTTGCCTCCTACAGGGGGAAAAAAACAACTTTAATGTGGGTCGTCTAGCCCAGAATTCTCCCCCAATCAGAATTTCGGCGAGGAATAACAACTGAGATTGTGGTGGCAAAATGTGCAGTACGGAATTCATGATATTAACTTTATCCAAAGTTGTCTACGTTTAGGAATAAGCCGCGCAGGCAAACTTCAAAATGCCTTGTCGGTAACTTGACATGTAAATGATAAACTTATACATTTAATAAATAAACCAGTCATGGGACTGGCATGCATTGATTGGCAATATACAGGTTTCACAAACCTTGTCTTCTTCTTTAGAAAGATGGTTGACTCATCCAACATTGTCCTGTTGGTCCTGCTTAACTGCCTTGCAAAACTGGCCTTTCGTTCCTTCCTTCTCTCCATTTTTCCCCCTTCCTGTTTTCTATCTTTTCCGTTAAAGCAGCTGAATCCTACAAATGAGAGGGGAACAGAATGAGGAGGAGGGCAAGCAAACACATGAGTATGGAATAGGTGGGACCTGCCTCAACAGCAGAGACTGTGAAAGGACAGGAGTCGGCCACCTGCAGCTCCGGAGCCACATGTGGCTCTTTTATCCCTCTGCTGCAGCTCCCTGTCCACAATGAATAGGACTTTCGGTTCGGACAGGTAGAGGAAAATGGATGCCGTACTAGGAGGGGATTCTATGGTGGGGGGAACCGGACTTCCGGTTGGCTCCAAAATTGAACGGGGGGTGGACATTTGTGGCTCTTTGAATGTTTAAGGTTGCGGACCCCTGATCTAGGAGAAGTAATGCACAATCACTTAAATATGAGCGATCGGTGTCAAAAAAAGCCAATGTAATCCTAGCCTGAATCAACAGAGGGATAGCATCAAGATCAGGTAACGTACCAACATTAGTTAAAACCACTTTATAAGGCCTTAGGAAGGCCACACTTGGAATACGGCACCCAGTTTTGGTCACCACGATATAAAAAAAGATGTGGAGACTCTAGAAAGAGTGCAGAGAAGAGCAACCAAGACAATTAGAGGACTGGAGGCTAAAATCTACGAAGAACGGTTGCAGGAATCGGGCATGTCTAGTAGTTTAATTCAAAAAAAAGGACCAGGGTGACATGATAGGAGTCTTCCAATATTTGGGGGGGTTGTCACAAAGAAAAGGGGGTCCACCTCTTCTCCAAAGCACCTGAGGCCAGGATAAGACGTAATGGATGGAAGTTTAAGGAAGGGAGATTCCAACCTAGAATTAAGGAGGAATTTCCTGACAACGAGAACAATTAATCAGCGGAACAGCTTGCCACTAGAAGTTGTCTGGTTTTTTAATTTGCTTAGCAATACAGATTCTATTTTTAATCCCCCACCCCACTTTTTTTTTTTTCTGGTAAAATAAGTTCCATGTCTGATAATATTCTGTGCCTTCTTTCTGTTTCATTTCCAATGTAAGTTTATCCGTTTCTGCCCAGTCTAGTATCTTCTTCATTATCTCTTTGTCTTGCTGGGTTTCTTCATTTGTCCAATATTATGCGAAGGCAATCCTTCGTTGCTGTTAAAACGTGTAATATTAAATACATACTTTTCTTATCAATTTTTTTCTGATATCATCCCTAATAAAATAGTTCAGGTTTAAAACTGACATGCTTCCCTATTATCTTTTCTAGCCATCTGGGTATTTTTGCCCATTTTTTTTTTTTTTTGGCTTTAA
Source organism: Rhabdophis nuchalis (assembly GCA_039707465.1). Classification (NCBI taxonomy): domain Eukaryota; kingdom Metazoa; phylum Chordata; class Lepidosauria; order Squamata; family Natricidae; genus Rhabdophis; species Rhabdophis nuchalis. Next base: position 181,529,663 of record CM077647.1, read on the forward strand.
CACAAGTCCACCACATAGGATAAAATGTGCCCGTTTTTCGATTACAACATTTGCTAAACGTATTTTTAAACAGTTTAGCTAACCCAGCAGATGGTAAATGCCATCTGCAAAACATTTTATATAAAGCTTCTTTATAAGAGGTTGCGTTCCTTTCCCATAAATTTTACCATTTCTCTAGTTCAGGGGTCGGCAACCTGCCGCATGTGGCTCTGGAGCCGCATGTGGCTCTGGAGCCGCATGTGGCTCTTTCATCCCCCTGCTGCGGCTCCCTGTCCCTGGTCAGCCTCACAATTGATAGGGCTTTGGGTTAGGACAGGTAGAGGAAAAAGGACACCACGCTAGGAGGAGACTATGGTGGGGGAACCGGACTTCCGGTCAGCAGAGGAAAAAAGGAGGAGACTCTATGGTGGGGGAACCGGACTTCCCCGTCAGCAGAGGACAAAGGAGGAGACTCTATGGTGGGGGAACCGGACTTCCGGTCAGCTCCAGAATTAAACGGGGGGGGGGGGCTAAGATTAGGACATTTGTGGCTCTTTGAGTCATTTAATTGTAATTTAATAAACCAATTTCATTGTAATTTTAGTACAATGACAATAAATATTATTATTATTATTATTATTATTATTATTATTATTATTATTATTATTATTATTATTATTATTATTATTATTATTATTATTATTATTATTATTATTATTATTATTATTAAAGGTTGCTGACCCCTGCTCTAATTCTATGTTATAGCTAAAGTCCCGTCCCCCCAATTTCCCCAATTCGTTCGCCCTCCATTTTTAAACTTAGAAAGAAGCTATATGCCTTCTTAATGAGGGGGACACCTCTTCAAGCATCCTGGCTGGGGAATTCTGGGAATCTGTCCACACATCTTTCAAGTATTCTGGAGAGGGGAATTCTGGGAGTTGAAGTCACCAAATCTTAAAACGCCCAAGGTTCAGAAACGCCACTCTGCACACTCACGAGATGGGTTATGAGTAGGTAATGTTTGCAGGTTTCACAACCCGCCCCCCCTTCCCCCCAGAACAAAACACGCAATTGTTCATCACGCATGCACATGCCGACCTCTGACCCAGAAAAGGAGACCTCCCCTTCCAGCCCTTCCCCCGCTGTTTCCAAAGCCCTCGTGGGACGCTGGGTGTTTAACTCCTTCGTCAGAGATCATTCCAGCTTCCAGGAATGAAACTGGCAGGAGCTTCGGCGCTCAACCGGTTTGATGGCTTCCTGTTTACCCGACTGACGGGGCGGCTGCTGCTGCTGCCTGGTTCCAGGTGCCCGGCTCCTGCCCCTTCGAAAGCAGAACTCGACTAGCAAGGAGAGAAAACCACCTTTCCCCAGCTAGCCAGACTCACAATCTCATCCTGGGCGCAGCCAGCACAAAGTGAATTGGCTTTAATGGGCTAAATCCGTCTTTGCCATCCAAGATGAGGTCTCCTGCTCGAGCAGGGGGTTGGGCTAGATGACCTCCAAGGCAGAGGGCGGGTTGCCAATTTTTTTACTACCGGTTCGGGTGGGCTCATGCAACGCTTCTGCCCATCTCTGCTTCAAGGTCCCTTCCAACCTATTCTATTCTATTCTATTCTTTGAATTCTGAATTCAATTCTATTTGAATTCTGAATTCAATTCTATTCTACTCTGAATTCTATTCTATTCGAATTCTGAATTCTATTATATTCAAATTCTGAATTCAATTCAATTCTATTCTGAATTTTATTCCATTCTAAATTCTACTTTATTTGAATTCTGAATTCTATTATATTCAAATTCTGAATTCTATTCTATTCTGAATTCTATTCTATTTGGATTCTGAATTCAATTCTATTCTCAATTCTATTCTAGTCAGATTCTGAATTATATTATATTCAAATTCTGAATTCTATTCTATTCTGAATTCAATTCTATTCTATTCTCAATTCTATTCTATTCTATCCTGAAATCTATTTTATTTGAATTCTGAATTATATTATATTCAAATTCTGAATTCAATTCTATTCTATTCTGAATTCTATTCTATTCTATTCTGAATTCAGTTCTATTCTATTCTGAATTCTAGTCTATTCTATTCTGAATTCTAGTCTATTCTATTTGAATTCTGAATTCTATTATATTCAAATCCTGAATTCTATTCTATTCTATTCTGAATTCAATTCTATTCTATTCTGAATTCAGTTCTTTCTATTCTGAATTCTAGTCTATTCTATTCTGAATTCTAGTCTATTCTATTCTATTTGAATTCTGAATTCTATTATATTCAAATCCTGAATTCTATTCTATTCTATTCTATTCTATTCTATTCTATTCTATATTCTATTCTTAATTCTAATCTTTTCTGCATTCTATTCTATTTGAATTCTGAATTCTATTCCAATTTTAATTCTGAATTCTATTCCAATTTTAATTCTGAATTCTATTCTAATTCTGAATTCTATTCGAAATTCTGAATTCTATTCTATTCAAATTCTGAATTCTATTCTAATTTTAATTCTGAATCTATTCAAATTCTTAATTCTTAATTCTATTCTATTCTATTCCCAGAATGTCCCAGCCAGCATAGTTAATTCTGGGAGTTGATGTTCATGCATCTTTAAATCTGCAGCAGCAACTTTCTGGAGCAATTTAAGGGCTTCTGGGGTACAAAATTAGCCAGAATTGCAAATTATGTTTGGAACCGAATCCAAGAATCTTTAAAAAAATTGAATGGGTTTTGAATGCCCCCTGACTCGTATTTATGATGTTTTCAGTGTTCCATTTTTATGGGACTTTCTGACAAGCACAGTCAATGGGGAATCCAGATTCACTTAACAGCCATGTTCCTAGGTGAACAATTGCAGTGATTTACTTAACAACTATACAATATAATACAAAAACAAGAGTTGGAAGGGACCTTGGAGGTCTTCTAGTCCAACTCCCTGCCTAGACAGGAAGCCCTATACCGTTTCAGACAAATGGCTATCCAACATCTTCTTAAAGACTTCCAATGATGGAGCATTCACAACTTCTGGTGGCAAGCTGTTCCACTGGTTAATTGTTCTCACTGTCAGGAAATTTCTCCTCAGTTCTAAGTGGCTTCCCTCCTTGATTAGTTTCCACCCATTGCTTCTTGTTCTGCCCTCAGGTGCTTTGGAGGATAGCTTGACTCCCTCTTCTTTGTGGCAGCCCCGGAGATATCGGAACACTGCTATCATGTCTCCCCATACTCCTTCTTTTCAACTGGGGCAAGGAAGATTGTAAAATGGAGCCAAAATGCATTTAACTACTGTCTCACTTCGCAATAGAAATTTTGGACTCGGTTATAGCCGCCCTGGGTCCTCTGTGGAGAAGGGCGGGATATAAATTTAAATAAATAAATAATAAAATAAATAGTCATAAGTCGGGGACTATCTGCAGATGGACAATTACCAATGGATACATAGAAAGACACTGTGCCTTTGTATGCATTACAGGATACTTGACCACTGACATTCCAGGCAGTGACGGTTCCCCACTACAATAATTTTATTTTATTTATTTTTATTTTATTTCGATTTGTAAATCGCGCCTATCTCCATCGAAATGGACTCAGGGCGGTGTACAGATAAATCTACCATAATAAATAATAACATATACAATAAAAGAATTAAAATTAATTCAATTAACTTGTACTAAAATTCCCATTAACCTATGAACCATTTACGAGTTTGGTTGGAAACTATTTAAAAGCCCTATCTTGGCAGTGCTAATTTAACCGCTAGTAGTAGCGAAAAAAGTGGTCTAAGCTAATCTTCTATACAAATAAAAAGTTAACTAGGAGTTTGTTCCAAACCACTAATCTCCAAAACTGCTGCACCAATCGCTACCAAATTTTCATACAACGTTCCTTGCGAGGGCAGCACCAACGATACGTACAGATTGTGTGGATGGCACACCGGTGCCAGGTGCACGCCACGCAAACGTACAACTCTTCTGTGTGTTTCCCTCACTGGCTCACTCGCCCCCAGTCCCCTTCGCGGCCCCTCCCACCCGTCCGCTTTTCAGCTCACGTCACTTGCACGAGCGGTGGAGCGGTCTGCGTCATATCCACAACGGTCGCCTCCTCAGCGGCCTCTCCTCCGTCGCTGCTGCTGCCACCCTCCCCCTCCGCCAACTCCCCTCCCACAAGGCCGCTGCCGAGTCAGCAGCCTCTCCGCCGCCGCCGCCCCCCCTCCGCCAACTCCGCCCCCCACAAGGCTGCTGACGACTCAGCGGCCTCTCTCTCCTCTCTCTAGGTAGGTAGGTAGGTAAGTAGGTAGGTAGGTAGAGGGATAGAGAGAGAGAGGGAGAAATACAGTAGGTAGGTAGGTAGAGAGAGAGAGAGGGAAAATACACTAGGTAGGTAGGTAGAAGGAGAGAGGGAGAGGGAGAAATACAGTAGGTAGGTAGGTAGAGAGGTAGAGATGGGGGGAAATACAATAGGTAGGTAGGTAATAATAATAATAATAATAATAATAATAATAAATTTTATTTATAACCCGCTCTCTCTCCCCGAAGGGACTCGAGGCGGGGCACAGGGAAATTAAAAACAAATTGACACAGACAAAGTACAAAGTTAAAATCACATTAAACATATCCAGCGCTAAAAACATCTATAAAAATAAAAACTATCCCTAAAAACCCCTTAACACTATTAAATTTACTTAAAATTACCCTAGGCCAGCCAAACGGAAGAAATGAGTTTTTAAAAGCTGTCGGAAGGAGCGAAGGTCCGTGATTGTTCTGATTTCGGGGGGAAGGTCGTTCCAGAGGGTCGGGCCCGCCACAGAGAAGGCCCTTCCCCTGGGCGTCGCCCGCTGGCACAGCCTAGTGGACGGCACCCGGAGAAGTCCCTCTCTGTGGGAGTGAATCGGTCGCAGGGATGTGTGAGGCAGAATGCGATCCCGCAGATAGCTAGGTCCCGTGCCATGGAGCACTTTAAAGATGGTAACTAACACCTTGAAGCGCACCCGAAAGACGACAGGCAGCCAGTGCAGCTCGCGCAGGAGCGGTGTTACATGGGAGAACCTAGAGGCTCCCATAACTACCCGCGCGACTGCATTCTGGACTAGCTGAAGCCTTCGGGTGCACCTCAAGGGGAGCCCCATGTAGAGAGCATTGCAGTAGTCCAGTCGGGATGTCACGAGGGCATGCGTGACTGTGCAAAGGGCACCCCGATCCAATAGGGGACGCAACTGGCGGACCAGGCGAACCTGGTAAAACGCCCTCCTGGCCACGGCTGTCACTTGATCTTCCATGGACAGCCGGGCATCAAGGAGGACGCCCAAGTTGCGTGCCCCATCCACAGGGGTAAGGTGATCGTCCCCTATGGCCAGTGATGGAGTCAACTGGTTGTACCGGGATGCCGGAAACCACAGCCACTCGGTCTTGGACGGGTTGAGTCTGAGTTTGTTACTTCCCATCTAGGCCCGCACGGCTTCCAGGCACTGACACATCACCGCTACGGCATCATTGGGGTGGTTTGGGGTAGATATATACAGCTGCGTGTCGTCAGCGTAGAGGTGGTACTCTACCCCAAAACCACGGATGATCTCACTTCATATATGTGTTGAACAGAAGTGGCGAGAGGACCGACCCCTGAGGCACCCCACAAGTGAGGGGCCTAGAGGTCGACCTCTGCTCTCCTGTCAACACAAATTGCGATCGACCGGAGAGGTAGGAGGAGAACCACCGCAACACGGTGCCTCTCACCCCCAACCCCTCCAGCCGATGCAATAGGATACCATGGTCGATGATATCAAAAGCCGCTGAGAGGTCTAATAGGACCAGGATGGAAGAACAACCCCCATCTCTGGCTCTCCAGAGATCATCTACCAACGCGACCAATGCCGTCTCGGTGCTGTGTCCGGGCCAGAAGCCGGACTGGCGCGGGTCCAGATAATCAACTTCCTCCAGATGACGGGGAAACTGTTGTGCCACCACACTCTCTACAACCTTCGCCAAAAAGCGAAGATTGGAGACCGGACGGTAATTCACCAATAATGCCGGGTCCAGAGAGGGCTTCTTGAGGAGGGGTCTCACCATCGCCTCTTTAAGGGAGGCCGGCAAGAACCCCTCACTCAGGGAAGCGTTGACCACCTCCTGGAGCCAGCCTCGTGTAACCTCCCAGGATGCCAGTACAAGCCAGGAGGGACACGGGTCCAATAAACATGTGGTAGGTAGAGGGAGAGAGGGAGAGGGAGAAATACAGTAGTTAGGTAGGTAGGTAGAAGGAGAGAGGGAGAGGGAGAAATACAGTAGGTAGGTAGGTGAGTAGGTAGGTAGAGAGAGGGATAGAGAGAGGGAGAAATACAGTAGGTAGGTAGGTAAAGAGAGAGAGGGGGGGAAATACACTAGGTAGGTAGGTAGGTAGGTACCTACCTACTGTGTAGTTCGGTAGGTAAGTAGAGGGAGAGAGGGAAAGGGAGAAATACAGTAGGTAGGTAGGTAGGTAGGTAGGTAGAGAGATAGAGATGGGGGAAATACACTAGGTAGGTAGGTAAGTAGAGGGAGAGAGGGAGAGGGAGAAATACAGTAGGTAGATATGAGGTAGGTAGGTAGAGGGATAGAGAGGGAGAAATACAGTAGGTAGATAGATAGGTAGAGGGATAGAGAGAGAGGGAGAAATACAGTAGGTAGGTAGGTAGATGGATAGAGAGGGAGAAATACAGGAGGTAGGTAGGTAGAGAAGGAAGAGAGGGAGGGGAAACTGAGGCACAGAAGGAAGGGGGTCGCTGAGAGGGTCTATGAAGGGAAACGTTTTCATTTAACCAAACTTGGACACGGCAACGCGTGGCAGGTACAGCTAGTTTTAAATAAAAAATAGCAGCAGAGTCACAGAGCAATGTGGGGTTCCAGCAGTCACATGCAGCTGGGGAAAAACCATCTCCCATTATTCCCATCCTCATTTGACTGGGAATACTGGGAAGTGTAGTCAGCCCGGAATGAACCTGGTACAGCATATTGCAGTAAGAAATGCTATTTGGATTTTTGCATTATGTTTACTGCAAATGTAACATACATCCTCACGGCCGATTCGCTCCCACAGAGAGGGACTTCTCCGGGTGCCGTCCACTAGACTGGGTCAGCGGGCGACACCCAGGGGAAGGGCTCTCTCTGTGGCGGCCCCGGCCCTCTGGAACGACCTTCCCCCCGATATTAGGACGACCACGGACCTCCGCTCCTTCCGTCTTAAATTAAAAACTTATTTTTTCCGTCTGGCCGGCTTGGGATAGCCCCCCTGTCTTGGGGTTTTACTGGGTAGATTTTAGTTCAGTTAGTTTAATGGGAATTTTAGCACAGGCTGAGTTTAATTTGGCTTTTAAAATTGTTTGTATATTTTATTGTTGTTTGTATGTTTTTACTGTTTTTATTCTACCTGTGCACCGCCCCGAGTCCCCATGGGGAGAGGGAGCGGTTTATAAGTATTAAATGAAATGAAATGAAATGAAATGAACATAACTGGTTACACTTATGGTTACATAACCAGTATAAATCACCATTTATGGTTGTTACATTTAACCATAAATGTAACAACCATAAATGGTTATTTACACTGGTTATGTTGTACAGTATACAGGGAGTCCTCCAGTTGGGACCACAACCTGCAATGCTAAGATGTTAAGTGAGTGGCAACCCAGTTTACAACCTTTTTGTGCCAATAGGTGTCCAATCTTTTCTTGAAAATAGAGGATATAGATAGGTGAAAAATAGAGATGATAGATAAATAATATATAGATAGGAGATTGATATAGATGATAAATAGAACTGATACACAGACAGACAGACAATATAGATGATGATAGGTAGGTAGGTAGGTAGGTAGGTAGGTAGGTAGGTAGGTAGGTAGGTAGGCAAATGGATGGATAGAAATATAGAGGGGTGGATAGATGGATAGATATAGAAAGAGGTGGGTGGATGGATAGACAGACATATAGATAGATAGATGGATGGATGGATGGATGGATAAAGATAGAGATGGATGGATGGATGGATATAGAAAGATAGAGATGGATGGATAGATATAGAAAGAGGTGGGTGGATGGATAGACAGACATATAGATAGATAGATGGATGGATGGATAAAGATAGAGATGGATGGATAGATATAGAAAGACAGAGATGGATGGATGGATATAGAAAGATAGAGATGGATGGATAGATATAGAAAGAGGTGGATGGATGGATAGACAGACAGACATATAGATAGATAGATAGCTAGATAGATGGATGGATGGATGAAGATAGAGATGGATGGATGGATAGATATAGAAAGACAGAGATGGATGGATGGATATAGAAAGACAGATGGATGGATGGATGGATGTAGAAAGATAGATGGATGGATATGGAAAGAGGTGGGTGGATGGATAGAAATATAGAGGGGTGAATAGATGGATAGATATAGAAAGAGGTGGGTGGATGGATAGACAGACATATAGATAGATAGATAGATAGATGGATGGATGGATGGATGGATGGATGGATGGATAAAGATAGAGATGGATGGATGGATAGATATAGAAAGACAGATGGATGGATGGATGGATGGATGGATATAGAAAGATAGAGATGGATGGATAGATATAGAAAGAGGTGGGTGGATGGATAGACAGACAGACATATAGATAGATAGATAGATGGATGGATGGATGGATGGATGGATGGATGGATGAAGATAGAGATGGATGGATGGATAGATATAGAAAGACAGAGATGGATGGATGGATATAGAAAGACAGATGGATGGATGGATGGATGTAGAAAGATAGAGATGGATGGATATGGAAAGAGGTGGGTGGATGGATAGAAATATAGAGGGGTGAATAGATGGATAGATATAGAAAGAGGTGGGTGGGTGGATAGACAGACATATAGATAGATAGATGGATGGATGGATGGATAAAGATAGAGATGGATGGATGGATAGATATAGAAAGAGGTGGGTGGATGGATAGACAGACAGACATATAGATAGATAGATAGATAGATAGATAGATAGATGGATGGATGGATGGATGGATGAAGATAGAGATGGATGGATGGATAGATATAGAAAGACAGAGATGGATGGATGGATATAGAAAGACAGATGGATGGATGGATGGATGTAGAAAGATAGAGATGGATGGATATGGAAAGAGGTGGGTGGATGGATAGAAATATAGAGGGGTGAATAGATGGATAGATATAGAAAGAGGTGGGTGGGTGGATAGACAGACATATAGATAGATAGATGGATGGATGGATGGATAAAGATAGAGATGGATGGATGGATAGATATAGAAAGACAGAGATGGATGGATGGATGGATATAGAAAGATAGAGATGGATGGATAGATATAGAAAGAGGTGGGTGGATGGATAGACAGACAGACATATAGATAGATAGATAGATGGATGGATGGATGGATGGATGGATGAAGATAGAGATGGATGGATGGATAGATATAGAAAGACAGAGATGGATGGATGGATATAGAAAGACAGATGGATGGATGTAGAAAGATAGAGATGGATGGATATGGAAAGAGGTGGGTGGATGGATAGAAATATAGAGGGGTGAATAGATGGATAGATATAGAAAGAGGTGGGTGGGTGGATAGACAGACATATAGATAGATAGATGGATGGATGGATGGATAAAGATAGAGATGGATGGATGGATAGATATAGAAAGACAGAGATGGATGGATGGATGGATATAGAAAGATAGAGATGGATGGATAGATATAGAAAGAGGTGGGTGGATGGATAGACAGACAGACAGACATATAGATAGATAGATGGATGGATGGATGGATGAAGATAGAGATGGATGGATGGATAGATATAGAAAGACAGAGATGGATGGATGGATATAGAAAGACAGATGGATGGATGGATGGATGTAGAAAGATAGAGATGGATGGATATGGAAAGACAAAGACTTGGGGGCCGCTTCCTGCTTCTAAAAAACATTTTCCTCCATTTCTCCTTTAGGGAAATATAATATTCTGCCTTTTGAAAAATATTTCCCCAAATGTTTCATTCTTCTGGGGGGGGGGGGGGGGGGAGCTTCCTACAATACGCAGAGAGGACTACCTGCATTATATTTGTCCCCTGCTAATAGAGGCACACCTACAAGCGGCTCTCTGCCTCTGTTTTGCAGGAGGCATGCAGTTAAGCGAGCTTCCCCCACCATTAGGGAGCTTCACCAGACTGACTTCTGCCTGACCAAAAACCTCAGCCATTCCATTCACCTCAGCTCAAACTCCGCCCCCTCCCCCCCCCTTTTTTTTGGCTTTCACCGCCCATAAACAGCGGCAAACCGCTTTTCCCGCCTAAAAAGAGAGAGCGCGCGAGTGAGCCAAGGGGAGGCGTGTCCTGGTCTCCGCGCGCCCCCGCCCCGATTGGAGAGTACAGCTGGGGGCGCGGCTCCGTCGCCACGCGCCCCCGCTCCTCATTGGATGCGGCGCTCGGAGGCGTGGCTCGGGAAAGGGCGCCACGCGACTATATAAGCCGAGGCGGTAGCGAGCGCGTCCGGCCAGTGGACGCGGCGCGTCGGCGGGAGGGGGGGAAAAAAAAGGAAGGAGAGACATGTCGGCGGTGGAGGCCGAGAGCGACGGGGCGTCGGAGCTGGAGTGCGGCATCTGCTGCATGCCTTACGACCGCTGCGGGCGCGCGCCCCGGCGGCTGGGCGGCGCGCGCGGCTCCTGGAAGCCCTCGCGCTGCCGCCACGTGATCTGCAGCGCCTGCGTCTGCCAGCTGGCGCGCGAGGGCTGGTGGGAGGAGGTCACGTGCCCCTACTGCCGGGCCGTCACCTCCCTCCGCGAGCGCGGCAACCTGCTGGCGGCCGGCGTCAGGCGGAGCAGCGGCGGCTGGCGGCGCCGCCTGGTCCTGCCGCCCATCGACGCCGAGCTCTGGCAGCGGGTCGTGCTGCGGGAGCGGGAACGGGAGCAGGCCGGCCGCGTGGAGCGCTTAGCCGGCGACGAAGACCTGGAAGAAGACGACGACGACGACGAGGAGGAGGCGGAGCAAGAGAGCGGCGAGGAAGTGCAATGGCGCCCCTGGCGGACGCTGAAGAGACTCCTCAAGGGAGGAGGAGGCGGCCAAGCGCATGCGCGGGAGGGGAGAAGGCGGGCCCGCGGCGGCTCCGGCTCCACGTGGCGGAGGCGGCAACCAATCAACCGTGAGTGTCCTTCCCGCGAGGGATGACGGGAATTGGAGTCTCAGAGATGGTTTTATTGGGAGGGGGAATAATGCTGGCTCACAAGAGATTGACAGGTGGGGGGGAGGGGGCGTGTTTTGGGGAGGGTCGTGGCCTCCATAGCGCCCCACCCCCCAAGGCAAGAGGGTGCAGCGCTTGTTTATAGCCTTAAGAGTCTGGCTTTGCCCCCCTGCTGTATTAACAGTGGCAGAGTCGGAAGGGACCTTTGGAGGGCATCTAGTCCAACCCTCTGCTCACGCAGGAGGCCCTGTACTAGGGCTTCGAACCGCCGAAGCTCTCCGATCGACAAGCTCGGCGTCTTAGCCCTCTGAATTTGGCTCCAGTGTTGGGGCAGTCCTTTCCCTTGGCTGAAGTCAAGATATATTACACTTACTGCATACCCACCATCCATTAAGGAAGTTACTCGATGTGGCTGGCTGGGGAATTCTGGGAGTTGGAAGTCCACAGGTCTTCAAGTGGCCAAGGTTGGAGACCCCTGATTTTAAGAGTTTAACAAGAGTCGGAAGGGACCTTGGAGGTCATCTAGTCCGACCTCCTCCACCCAAGCAGGAAACCCTTCACCATTTATTAATAAGATTAACAAAGAGTTGGAAGGGACCTTGTAGGTCATCTAGTCCGACCTCCACCCAAGCAGGAAACCCTACACCATTTATTAACAAGATTAACAAAGAGTTGGAAGGGACCTTGGAGGTCATCTAGTCCAACCCCCTCCACCCAAGCAGGAAACCCTACACCATTTCTCACAGATTCCACTCCAGTCTCTTCTTCATGAGGCTGGCCCATGGCAGAGAACATGGGGAAGCCCCGGCGTCGGCATCTTCTCCCCCTTTCCTCCACTCCATAATCCCCCTAAAAGAGTCCGCAGCCCCCCGCAGAAAAGAAGGCAGGCGTCCCGGAGTCCGTAGAGCTGAGGATGGCGCCCAGGCAGGACAGATTGAAGGAGCTTCTTGGTCCCGAGAATCTCCAGCGCCAGCACTCACTTTTAAGATTTAAGACCTGTGGACTTCAACTCCCAGAATTCCCCAGCCAGCGAGGCTGGCTGGGGAATTCTGGGAGTTGAAGTCCACCAGTCTTAAAAGAGCCAACTTTGCAGACCCCAGCATAGCTGATGAGACCCTCAAGTGCAACAAGTCCATTCTGTTAGGATTTATATCCAGCCCGCCTCGACATTTCAGTGACACTGGAAAGCATGTAAATTATAATTGAGGATTGTAAGCTGCCTACGGTTGCTTGAAATCAGACGGAGGCCCTTAAATTTAGTTTGTGTTGGCGAGCGTGATTCAAACCTGCTTTGTATAGTCCATAGATCTATATTTAAATCTACCTACCTACCTATCTACATAAACATTTTCAAATATATTTTGTATTTCATACTTAAACTCTTTAATACTTAATAAACCCCTCTTTATTTATTGCCCCTCTGCGCAATAAAATAAAATATAGTACAATAAATAAAAATGTAATATTACCATTAAAAAATTAGGGATAAAATTTTTGAAGTGACAGAATGACAAGACATCAAAAGAGGAGAGTAATTTTAAGAAGGCATATTTAATCTTGCATTGTTACAGGTGGGGAAGGGTGTGGCCATCCACTTTGGTTGCTTGGTCCTCTGTACCCCTACACACAAGGTCACCATTTTGGACCCCTTTGTCGAAGGCCAAGAGATGGGGGGGGGGTATCCTCATTTGTGGGGCAGGATGTTCCACAAAGCTTGGGGAGAAGCGGCAGAGATAGTTCTCTTCCTACTAGAGACCCGCCCGTTGACATTTTCCCCTTGATCTCCAGGTTTATTCCAATTCTCAATCATTGCATGTCTGGGTCTTGTCTGTTCTTCCTTTCTGATTATACACCCATGTTTTCCTCTTGAGTTGCACCTGTTTTATAAATGATCTTGAGACATCAAGCCTCCACCTTAGCAGTGAAGATCAAGATGATTCAGTTAGCTTTCCGTGTATTTATTTATTTTTTAATTCTTGACTCACCGGTTCTAAATATGTACTTTTATTTAACACATGCTAAGCTTGGGGGTTTTAATTAAAATATTCTAGGGTGCTGGGTATTTAGATCTGTGATCTCCTGCTTTTTTAATCGTCAGGGGTGATTCATAAACTTGCAATGAGCTGCACGCTGTACAATGAGCTGCAAGCGGCCGGCATTTCTTAAAGCAGGATGTCTCTCCTTAAAAAAAAAAAACTATTGACTTACAACATGAAAAAGAAACATTCCTGATTTTTAAACAAGCTGTTGAAAATCTGGCTGTTCCCCCCCCCCCCCCCAAAAAAAACATCTGGAATGGGGGTCTCAGCTGTAATTGAGAGGTAGTCGGCATGTAACTATGGATTAGGCCGACACATTTTAGTGAATTGGTTGTGATAAAATGTGAAAGTTGCTTAGTTGCACGACTGATGTGGCATAAAGCTTTTTGCTGCTATTTTATCCCACCTCACTAACAATGACTGATGTCAGGAATAAAGTGATAAATAACAAGTTACTCAATGGAACACCTTACCTCCAGAAGTTGGGAATGCTCCAACACTGGAAGTTCTTAAGAAGAGATTAGATAACCATTTGTCTGAAAGGATACAGGGTTTCCTGCCTCATCAGGGGGTTGGACTAGAAGACCTCCAAGGTTCCTTCCGATTCTGTGATCCTATTCCATCCCCATTGTCTATTCTATTGTCCAATAACGTAAAATATTTGTAGCTCAGGGTTGAAATTGAGCGGTTGGGGGGGGGGGTGTCGTTGGTGCTCTCTGAGCTGGGTTGTTTTCTTGCAGACATTTCACAACCAAACTAGGTAACATCATCAGGGCAAGAAAAACAGCCTGTCTCCTCCTCCTCTTTTAAGTGCCAGAACAGTCACTCCATTTGATCCATAAGAAAAATGGGAGCCGCTTGTAATTGTTATCCTTTGTTTTGATTTCTGCATTTGGTGGGGTGTTCTTTTTAATTGGGGGGGGGGGGAATAACTTGGCAATGAAAGGGCCTGGAGGGAAAGAAAGGCCAATCGGGGAATTCTGATCCTTTCCCATGCAAGCAGTTCTTTGGCAGCTAAAGTGATTTTCCGCGTAGATTTATTTAGGAGAGATTTTGGCTTAACGGGTGAAAATCGGGGAAGCGTGGATAAGCCTACATTTTGGAGCTGGAAAACCTGGCGTCTCCAGGGTTTAAAAAGGCATTCGGTGCCAGGAATTGAGCATGTGATGGAGTGTGGGCCAAGGTGAGGGGTTTGAACACAGTGGTGACTGACTGACTGAATCACATTTTAAAAATATATGTGTGTTCTGCAAAGGTGAGAATTTAAACACCTAGCGTTCGAGTCGGCTTTATTTCTTCTCTGCTAACGTCAGCCATTCTTCTCCCCCACAGCCTACGGTCCTGAGACGAAGGACCTGGCCCTCGTGACTTGCTACGTCATCTGAAAACCAACGGTCACTCTGAACGAATGAATTATTTTGTGGTCGGTTGCATCAAGGGGACCGCTCCTGACTTGCTACGTCATCTGAAAACCAACGGTCACTCTGAACGAATGAATTATTTTGTGGTCGGTTGCATCAAGGGGACCGCTCCTGACTTGCTACGTCATCTGAAAACCAACGGTCACTCTGAACGAATGAATTATTTTGTGGTCGGTTGCATCAAGGGGACCGCTCCTGACTTGCTACGTCATCTGAAAACCAACGGTCACTCTGAACGAATGAATTATTTTGTGGTCGGTTGCATCAAGGGGACCGCTCCTGACTTGCTACGTCATCTGAAAACCAACGGACCAACGGTCGCTCTGAACAAATGAATTATTTTGTGGCCGGTTGCATCAAGGAGACCGGCTATCTGGGAAAGGCAACGGCGCCCTCTCCCTTTCAAATTGTCTTTTTGTGTTATTGTGGAGGCAACGTTGACAGTTGGCCCAAGAAGCATCGACCAAAATTCTTTCTCCCCTTCTCACTGTGAAATGCAGAAGGTGACAGACGTTACAGCCGAGGAAAGAATTCTATAATCTTCCGTGTTTGGAGAAGTTAAAAGGGCTGAGTTTTTTTTTTAAATTCTTCGAAGATATTAACAGCCTCCTCTTAAATGTGTTCATAATTTAGACAAACTCGGACATTATTCTCTGGAAGCGTCTTCTCCCTCAGATACCCTGGCAAAATGATAACAATCCACGTGACTAAATATATCGATATTAAATGAATCCCTTTTTATACGACTTGACACGGGTCATTGATTCCTTGGAGAAGTAGGACAAAGGAGTACTGGGCGATCTTTTATCCTTGTTTACGTGGTTTTTTTCTTCCCATCCGAGAGGCTGGAATATTTGGCGCAGCATCTTTCCAACCCGTAGAGAACCCGAAGACCGTGAAGACTAATTTATATTAATCGTCGCCTCTGGAACGACGGCAATGGGCCATTCTCCTGAAGTAGAATGGACGTTTCTGCTAGGAATTTTATTTATTTCTCTGGTTGGATTGGAACCTCCTTCACATCCAGAGACCTGAAATGGGGGGGAAACACCGATCAAATCTGACTTTTAGCAGCATCTCTGGTCTGTAGGAGGAGGAAACATGACTTCTTGAGCTTTTTTGGTTTCTTAGATGAGGAACTGAAATGAAATAGGTCCAAAGCGACAGCAGCTCCCGAGAAAATAACGTCCTTTTTGAAGATAAATGTACCCTTGTGATTGTTTTCGACAAGGTCACTCCCAGTTGTGTCTTTTGCCGGGAGATCCTTTCATTTGGTTGTATGGATGATGAATTTAAAAAACCGGTCCTTTTTCTGTACATGAAGGGTTTTGCCTCTGGAGACGTGAGATTGTGCGACTTTGTCAGGCGTCGAGTTTCAACTGCTGTATTTATATATATTTTTAAAAGAATCCATTTCTGTGAAATGTGTTTTGAAACCCTTCCTAACTTAATATTTATATTCTGCTGTCGTCGTTTGGCAATTGTTGTTATTTGATGTTAAATAAAAGACGTAGGATTTTAAAGGTTTGCCTCTGCGGCCAAGGTAGAAACACACCAGCTGGCGTTTGTGGCATCGATAAAAATTCCCCAAGCCGCGTGCCACAATGGGTTTCCTTCTCCTTTAACAACGGGCAAAGAAAGGAAGTATAAAGAATTTTAGAATTGCCACCATCTTCCTGCAGCTTCTAGGTTGATTCAGGTGGAGAAGCCCGGCAGGCATTCGGTCCCGATTTCTCCATAGAAAAGATTGCGGCACGCTTCCTCCAACCATATCCTGTTTGTTCACCGCTCTGGACCTATAATCTTCCTCGCCTCGCGTGACCTACCTGCAACGGAGGCGCTGCTTTGGATATGGACTGTGTGGGAGGCCACTGAGTCACCCAACGTAAGGCAACACCCTGGCCCTGGGGCTCTGCGACGGGCCACTTTTTTGGCGAGCACGGCGGGATGTGTGACTCAAGCTTTTGGAGGGTTAGAAAAAGAGCCTCTCATTTCCAAACAGCCAATTGGGAACACCGCCTTGGGGGTGAAGCTAATTGGGACAATCAGCCCCCAAATTTAAAGGGTTTCGTCTTGGGGGAACCCCGGAAGCCTCCAGATTTCTGAAGAAGAGTCATGAAATTGACAATCTGGGTAGAAATCGGGGCTGAGGAACGTGTCGTTAAAAGCAGCCGTTCCTATTTTCAGAGCGGAAATCATAGGGCTGCGTCAGTCTCCATCTTCCTTCCTGGGGCTTGCAATTAGCTTTACACCTCGTTAAGATGGAAACTTTTATAGTGATTAATCTGGGCTGTGTCCGTAGGACGCTTTTAACCACGCTGGACCAGTTTTCCCGGCTAATTTTGAAAAATTTGCCACAACATAATGTGCTACACACTGACGGTCATTGACATATGACCGGTTGCTGGCTTATTGTTCTAAATTTTCAAAAGAAAAGACACCCCCCCAAAACCCCAGGTTTTTTAAGTTCCGATGGCTGTGCCTCCCCAGTCATGTAATCACATTTTTGGGTAAAGGATATTTATATCACTGCCTAACTTACTCTGAAGTGATTCTAGGGAGCTTAAAAGAATAGAAACCCAATATAAAAACATTAAAAAGTAATTGTAATTCCATCTCACTTTGGAGTCTCAAGCAGCTGGCAGTTCAAACTGCCCCTTTTATTGCTCCAGGTTTCCCCAAATGGTCCCTCGTTTCTGACCAAGTCCCAGAGCAAAGCGATAACACACCTATATACACACACACACACCTCAAGCAGCCTCTGGCTACAAATAGCCCACCAAGGCTGCAGAGCAAACCAATTCAATTAGTCCAGAAAGCCAGAAAATAAGTTCAAACATCGGCACTCAACACTTCTGGGACTCTATTTGTTCCCAACAAAAGCCCCTCCCTACAATGTCTCCTTACGCCTCATTCCCCAGGTGTGCCTTGTGAAGAGGGGCACGGTGCTCTCCTACTGAGTAGCTTGCTGTTGTTCCCGCCTTCTCTCCACTCTCCGTGCTCTTGGATCAGGAGGAAGTGGTCTTTGCTCCACGCCTGAGCTCTGTCTCTCCTGTTCATCCTGCCCCCGTTCCTCCCTGTCTACAAGCTGTTCTAATCCTGACTGGCCCTTCCCCATTTTCCAACAGGCTCAGGTTCCCACCTTCCCCCTCCCCTTTCGGCAGATTCAGGCTCTGAGGGGGGGGGGGATGCATGTCAGTCCTTCAAATAATGGAGGGAGCCACCACTGAGAAGGCCCTTTCTTCTGGGTCCCACCAGATGGAGCTCCTCAAGAATGGGGACCCCTAACATCCCCTGACTCCCCCGCTCTGGCGGGTCACATGGATGTCCCTGGTTGGGGGGGGGGGTTCCTTCAAATAAGTACATTTGCCGTATCCTATGGTCACTGGGAACACTGGGAGCTGAAGTCCACTCATGATATTTGAGAAATGCTGCCAGGAACCCCAACGGCTAAACCTGAATGTTCATCCCCCATCCCCACAACCAACCCATTCCCTCCCATTTTGGGGTGAAAAAAATACATTGGGACAGGACCAAATTGCCTCTCCGTGGTGTGTTATGTGTGCGTGCGTTTGTGTCGCCCTAGACAGAAGAGGCGGGTGCAACAGGGCTTATGTAGCCAAGGAAACAGTGCCTTTATTCTGCAAGATTTAAACAAGAAGTGACTTGAAATTTTGGCAACCCGTCCAGGAGTGCAGCTTGGCCTCTTCCCCCCCCTCCCTCCCCAATTTCCCCCCTTCCCCCAAAACCGGCTCGCTTTCACAGGGGGAGGGGTGGGCGGCGGGGAGAAACAGGCCTGCCCTCCCAAAGCAGGGGCATATCGGGGCAGGCTCCCCCAAAGTTCTGGCTGGAGGGGTGGGGGGTGGGGGCTCCCCAAACAGACCGTGGTGGGGGAGGAGGTTCTCTGCGTACTTCCCCCCCATCCCAGCCCTACGAGAAGCCAGGCCCAAAAGAGGGGGGAAAGGGGATTAAACATACAGCATGTGTATACATTATATATATATTCATATTTATAAGAGTCCCTTTGCAGTGCTGCTCAAAAGTTTCAACACTGGGGAAGGGGCAGTAGAGACCCCAATAGCAGGCTGCCCCCCTTCCCCCATCCAAGCCCCACGCGGCCTGGGTCCTAGCTCTTTTTTTTTTTTAAGTTGGCCCGTCCCGGAACTGCAAAGCCGGGGATACAAACCAGTTCCGTCCTGAGTACCTCTTGGTCAGTCTTAAGTCCGCCGGGGCCGGCCGGCCGCCGATCCCCCCCCCCCAGCAGGAAGGGGAGGGGCTCGAGAGGAGGGATTTGAATCCAAGGCGGGGAGTCCCCGCTGGGGCAGGAATCACCGGCAGGCCCCAAAGCCGTCACATAATCCGGAAATCAAAAAAAGAGGAGGCTGGAGGGCCGCAGGGGGGCCCTGGGGCAGAGGCGGGGTTGGTGCAGGTGGGGAGGTGTCTGGCGGGCAGGTGGCCCATCCGCCCCCCCTCCCTCAGTCATCTATGCAAATCACCTCCCCGCTTTTGGCTTCTTTCTTCTCCAAGCCTTCGCCTTCCTTCTCCTTCTTCACAATCACTGGGGGACCGTTGGCTGCGAGGGGGGGAAGAGAGAGAGAGAGAAAAGAAAGAAAAAGAGGGAGAGAAATGGGAGAGAAAAGAGAAGGGAAGAAACAGGAAAAGAGGAAGAGAAAGAGGGAAGGAGGAGGGAAAAATAGAAAAAAGGGAGAAAGAAATGGGGGAGAAAGGAAGAGAGAAGGGGAGAAAGGAAAATAGAAGGAGAAAGGAAGGAAGAGAAAGGGAGGAGGAGAAAAAGAGGGTAGAGGAAGAAAAAGGGGAGAAAAAGGGAGGAGGAGAAAAAGATAAGGCAAGTTTTATCTCTTCCAAATCACTTAATAATTCAGATTTATTTATTAGATTTTATATCCTGCCTTTATTGTAGTCTTCGACTTACAACCTTTCATTGAGTGACCGTTTTGAAGTTACAACGGCACTGTAAAAAGGAGCTTAGGACCGTTTTTTCAAACTTAACGACCGTTGCAGTCATCCTGGCAACGGACTCGCATTTGTGACGGTTGCAGCGTCCCGGGGTGACCTGCTCCCCTTTTGCAACCTTCTGACAAGCCATGTCAATGGGGAAGCCAGATTCACTTAACAATTGCAGTGAAGTTACGTAACAACTGCGGCCAGAAAGGTGGCAAAACAAGACAAAACTCATTTAACAACTGTCTTGCTTAGGAAATGGAAGTGTTGGAGCTTGGCCTTTCGAGTGCGCTTCAAGGTGCTGACCACCATCTTCAAAGCGCTCCATGGCTCGGGGCCTAGCTATATACACGACCGCCTCCTGCCCCATACATCCCTTCGACCGATCCGCTCCCACAGAGAGGGCCTTCTCCGGGTACCGTCGGCCGGGCAATGCCGGTTGGCGACACCCAGGGGAAGAGCCTTCTCTGTGGTGGGCCCAGCCCTCTGGAACGACCTGCCCCCCCGATCTACGCATCATCAGGGACCTCCGCCTTTTCCGCCAACGTCTTAAAACTCATTTATTCCAACAAGCCGGCCTAGCATAACCCCCGTTTCTGACTTTTATAGGGATAATTTTAAATTTTAGAGTTTTATTAGTTTTAGCACAGGGAAAGTTTAATAGTTTTTAATAATTATGTATTTTTGTATGGTTTTAATAACGCCTGTGCGCCGCCCTGGGTCCTTTTTTAGGAGAAGGGCGGGGTATAAATTTGAAATAATAATAATAATTGGCAGTGGTCGTAAGTCGAGGACTTCCTTCCTGCACAACAGTGTTTTGAGTGTTTTCGTAACTGTGGGGGTTTTTGTGCAACCCCCTGCCTCTTCACACACACACACACACACACGCACACACACACACACACTCCCAACTGACCTGTTATGAAGGAGCCGGTTGGCATTTGGCTGTAGTTGGCCCCCAAGGTGGGCAGGCCCCCACCGGGGGTGGCACCAAAAGAGACCCCAAAACTAGGTGGGGTGGCGTAGGGTCCCGGAGGGAAGGCCTGGGAAAAGAAAAAGAAGGGGGAAAACTCAATAGCCATCCCGAGTCGCTGCGTTACAAGATGGGCAGCAAAAATAAAGTAAAATCTTATCTATATAAAAATGTGTGTGTCCGTGTGTATGTGTTCCAGCATAACTCTGGAACGCCTGGGCTGCTGAAATGAAAAGGACGGAATTAAATCTATAGCGACAGGTCACAGTGCTTTTTGACAGTGATAGTGTGCATTTTGGATTCAAGTTCTGTTAAGATGCAGCCTGTTGTGCCTTAAAATGCCGTCTACTGTTCAGCAGTTGAGTTGCCATGGCAACGGCTTCACCATACTCCACAAGGGGGCTCCCTCTAAAAACATACTCGGGCAATGCTGGGTTACCACCTCGTAAAATAATAAAACAAATTTTAAGTTCCAATCGCCCTGCAGATGAAAAGCTAGTGGAAATGGGACCTGGGTTCAAATCCAGCAAGAGGGACTCCCCCAACCATCCTTCCCTGCAAGCCCTGCACGGATGAGATTCCCTAGTTTGGTCATGAAACATCTGCAAAAAAAAACAAGAAGCTCAGAGAGCACACAGGACCCCACAAGTGTCCCCCCCGCCTTCCTCCTCCTCTCCACAGACCTCACTCCCTTCTAGCACTGATGAGGTTCCTCAGTTGGGTCACGAAACATCTGCAAGAAAAACCACCCACCTCGGAGAGCACCCCACAAAACAAGGTGATATCACGTGGACGCGCCGTCTGTTAATTTCAGGGGAACAGAGGTTGGGAAGATGGGGTGGAAAGAGAGCACGAAGGTCGGCATTTACCGGAACGGTCTGGGTTTCATTCCCTTTGCTTGCTAAGCGGCTCAGGATGCTGCGCTCGGACATCTGGAGCCGGGCGGCGATTGGAGGGATGCGGGAAAGCGTGGCCGGCAGGCGGGTCACGTCGGCCTTCATGTCGCTGAGCAATTCCTCCAGCTGGTTCAGCACTGGCCCAGCCGTCCAAAAGAATAAGGAGGAGACAGAAGAGAAAGCAAAGTCCATCAGATGACCCTTCCTGGCTGGCTAAAACTCCCTGGACACGGCCTTCCTTCCCAATCTCAATTGGGAACAGAGCTGGAAGGGGACCTCGGAGGTCCTCTAGTCCAACCCCCTGCTCAGGCAGGAAACCCCCATCCCCTGTCAGACAAATGGTTGTCTCTAGTCTCTTCTTAAAAAGGTCCAGTATTGGAGCTCCCCCAACCTCTAGAGGCTGGCAGTTCTACTGATGAATCTCGGTTCTATATTCTATAGGGTTGGAAGGGACCTTGGAGGTCTTCTAGTCCAACCCCTCGCTCAAGCAGGAGATCCTATCCCATTCCAGACCAATGACTGTCCAGTCTCTTCTTGAAGCCCTTGGCTAAGTGTTTTTCCTGCCAGCTCTTCCAGGGGAAGGGGCTTGAACCCCAAAGCCTATCATCCACCAAGCTATATGGAGTGCCCGAAAACAGCCAGAAAGCAGGAGATACAGGCAGTCCTCAACTTACTCCCATAACTGAGCCTCTTGCTAAGTGAGATGTCTGTTAAGCGCGTTTTGCCTCCCATGTGACCGCCTTTCTTGCCAATCAGCGTTAAGCAAATCCCTGCTGTTGTTCAGTTAATACAATACGGTCGTTCAGTGAATCTGAACACCCCCCCCCCCGCGGACACCACAACCGTCATAAATGTGAGTCGGTTGGCAAGCAATTGTGAATGTTGAGCCCTCGACCCTGGGGAAGGCCGCAACAGTCGTAAGCGTGAAAAACAGTCCCTTTTCTCTGCGCCGTCGTAGCTTGGAACAGTCACCAGATGGGCTGTTGTAAACACAGGCGATACGTGACAAAATTGACGAGAGAAATTGACAGGGAAACAAAATCAGAGATTTTCGAGAAATGCACCAGAGTTTTATGTGGCTGTTGATATATATCTAGGTGTGTGTGTGTGTGTGTGTGTGTTGGCCTAGAGGTGGAGCTCTGGCCTCACCCTCAGGAGTTCGATCCTAGGTAGAGGCAGATATTTCTCTCTCTGGGCACAATGAGAATATATCTGCCGAATATAACTCCGCACTGGCAACAGGGAAAGGCATCTGGCCAGTAAACACACAGCTCCATTCACTTGTGCAAGATTCCACCCCACAAGGGAATATCGGGTCATTAAATGATGATGATACATATACATATTGATGTGGACAATGAGGAAATCAGGACAACTCACAACACTCGGTGAAACGGATGCAAGGCAGACTCGAAGGGCGCCAAGCTAGATATCCCAGAAGCACCTGGTTTCTAACCCAATGAAATTTTCTGGCTCTTTTATGTTTGACAGCCAATATGTTGTGTTCTACCCCGATGCTCATTCCAGAGTTATTTTGGGGTGGGGGGGTGGGGGTGGGGGAGGTAGAGAGTGGCCTTCAGCAAGCGAGGGAGGAGGAGAAAAAAATGGGGAGTAGATTTGAGGGCCCTTCCCCCCCAAAAAAACCCAAAGAGAGGACGGAGAATTTTCCAGAGATACTTGTGGGATACTCGGCGGACAGACGGAAGCAGAGAGAGAGAGAGAGAGAGAGAGAGAGCAAAGATACACAGAGGAGGACCAAGGAGACAACCACACACCGTGGCTTTGCTCAGAACAACCGCACTTTAATGGATTCAGAGGAGAAGGGGGGTACAGAAGGTTCACGCACGGAGGCGGGGGGGTGGTGGTTTGTGGGGGGTGGGAGGGGGGAGTCACGTGGACCGTCCTCGCCGCGCCCGCCTACCCGCCCGCCTCTTACCCTTGTGCAGGACGGCGTTGGCGGGCTTGTTGCCGGCCAGGGACTCCTTGGACAAGTGCTGGTGGCTCTCGGCCAGACACTCCACCTCGGCAAAGCGGGTGTTGAGGGCCATGGCCGGGTGGCTGGGGTCCTGCGTCATGTTCAGGTAGGCGGCCCGGCGGAGCTGCTCTTCGATCACCAAGGCCTGTTCCAGGAGCTGCAATGGTTTCATTGGCATTTGAATGACTGCCGCGGTTTGGCGCGGCTTTTGAATGTGGGCCGATCAGTGTACATTTAAAGTGAGAATATTCTCTATTCTATTTCTACTCTTTTCTATTCTGTTATTTCTTTTCTTTTCTTTTTCTATTCTATATTAATTCTATTCAATCTATTTCTATTCTATTCATTCAATTCAATTCTATTTCTATTCTATTCATTCTATTTCTATTCATTCTATTTCTATTCTATTCATTCACTTCTATTCATTCTATTCTATTCATTCTTTCTATTCTATCAATTCTAATTCTGTTTTTTATTCTATATTAATTCTATATTAATTCTACATTAATTCTATTTCTATTCTATTTATATTCTTTTCTATTCTATATTAATTCTATTCATTCTTTTCTATTCTATATTAATTCTATTCATTCTATTCATTCAATTCAATTCAATTTCTATTCATTCTTTCTATTCTATTCATTCAATTCTATTCTATTTCTATTCTAATTCTATTCTATCAATTCTAATTCTGTTCTTTTTTATTCTATATTAATTCTATTTCTATTTTATTATTTCTATTCTTTTCTATTCTTTATTAATTCTATTCATTCTATTCAATTCTATTTCTATTCTATTCATTCTATTTCTATTCTATTCATTCTTTCTATTCTATTTTCAATTCTATTCTATTTCTATTCTAATTCTATTCTATCAATTCTAATTCTGTTCTTTTTTATTCTATATTAATTCTATTTCTATTTTATTATTTCTATTCTTTTCTATTCTATATTAATTCGATTCATTCTATTCATTCTATTCAATTCAATTTCTATTCTATTCATTCTATTCTATTCATTCTTTCTATTCTATTCATTCTATTCTATTTCTATTCTAATTCTATTCTATCAATTCTAATTCTGTTCTTTTTTATTCTATATTAATTCTATTTCTATTTTATTATTTCTATTCTTTTCTATTCTATATTAATTCTATTCATTCTATTCATTCAATTCTATTTCTATTCTATTCATTCTATTCTATTCATTCTTTCTATTCTATTCATTCAATTCTATTTCTATTCTAATTCTATTCTATCAATTCTAATTCTGTTCTTTTTTATTCTATATTAATTCTATTTCTATTTTATTATTTCTATTCTTTTCTATTCTATATTAATTCTATTCATTATTTCTATTCTATTATTTCTACTCTTTTCTATTCTATTCTATATTCATTCTATTCATTCTATTCAATTCATTCAATTCAATTCTATTTCTATTCTAATTCTATTCCATTAATTTTAATTCTATCCTTTTTATTTTATATTAATTCCATATTAATTCTATTTGTATTCTATTATTTCTGTTCTTTTCTATTCTATTCTATATTAATTCTATTCATTCTATTCTATTTCTATTCTATTCATTCTATTCTATATTAATTCTATTCATTCTATTCTATTTCTATTCTATTCATTCTATTCTATTCTATATTCATTCTATTCTATTTTAATTCTATTATTTTCTATTCTATTGTTCCTATTTTTTATTCTATTCTATTCTAATTTTAATTCTAAATCAAGTCTATTCTATTCAGCAGTGGGTTGGACTAGAAGACCAAGGTCCTTTCCAACACTGTTATTCCATTCTGTTCCGTTCCATTCCATTCCATTCCATTCCTATCCTATCCCTGTTCCCATTCCTATCCTATCCTATCCCATTAAATTTCTATTGTATTATATTATTATTTGTATTCCATGCCATGCTATATTTTCCTTTCTATTCTAAGAAACGAACAGGTGAGGAATAGGAGGAAACGGGGAGAAGGCAGAAATAATCCCTCCCTCTAAAGCCGAGGGAGAGGTCCTGCTTTCTCCTCTGCTAACACCCCCACCACCTCTTAAAGAGACTCGCACCTTGAACCGTCTGGCCAGGAACTTATTCTTCATCTCCAAGAAGTTCCCCTTGTTCGCTTCGCTTTTGAAAGGCTCGTTGATGATGGCAAACTGGTTGTCGTTCTGGATGTCCTGCCAGCGGGCGTAGCCGTGTCTGCGGGAGGCGGGGTGGTGGTGGTTAAGGAGCAAAGAGGAGAGAGACCCCAGAAACTCAGAGGAGGCATCCGAGCATCTTTTCAGCTTCAAGCATGAAAGCCGGCTGGGTGACTTTGAGCCAATCGCCAGGAGGCTGGGAGTTCTAGTCCTGCCTTACGAATAAAAGCCAGCTGGGTGACTTTGGGCCAATCGCCAGGAGACTGGGAGTTCTAGTCCTGCCTTACGAATAATAGCCAGCTGGGTGACTTTGAGCCAATTGTCAGGAGACTGGGAGTTCTAGTCCTGCCGGAAGCATGAAGGCTGACTGGGTGACTTTGAGCCAATTACCAGGAGGCTGGGAGTTCTAGTCCTGCCTTACGAATAAAAGCCAGCTGGGTGACTTTGAGCCAATTGTCAGGAGACTGGGAGTTCTAGTCCTGCCGGAAGCATGAAGGCTGACTGGGTGACTTTGAGCCAATTACCAGGAGGCTGGGAGTTCTAGTCCTGCCTTACGAATAAAAGCCAGCTGGGTGACTTTGGGTCAATCACCAGGAGACTGGGAGTTCTAGTCCTGCCTGAAGCATGAAAGCTGGCTGGGTGACTGGGCCAATCACCAGGAGACTGGGAGTTCTAGTCCTGCAGGAAGCATGAAAGCTTACTGGGTGACTTTGGGCCAATCACCAGGAGGCTGGGAGTTCTAGTCCTGCCTTACGAATAATAGCCAGCTGGGTGACTTTGGGCCAATCGCCAGGAGACTGGGAGTTCTAGTCCTGCCTGAAGCATGAAAGCTGACTGGGTGACTTTGGGCCAATCGCCAGGAGACTGGGAGTTCTAGTCCTGCCTGAAGTATGAAAGCTGACTGGGTGACTTTGGGCCAATCACCAGGAGACTAGGAGTTCTAGTCCTGCCTTATGAATAATAGCCAGCTGGGTGACTTTGGGTCAATCGCCAGGAGACTGGGAGTTTTAGTCCTGTCTTACAAATAAAAGCCAGCTGGGTGACTTTGGGTCAATCGCCAGGAGACTGGGAGTTCTAGTACTGCCAGAAGCATGAAAGCTGACTGGGTGACTTTGGGCCAATCACCAGGAGGCTGGGACGTCTAGTCCTGTCTTACAAATAAAAGCCAGCTGGGTGACATTGAGCCAATCGTCAGGAGACTGGGAGTTCTAGTCCTGCCGGAAGCATGAAGGCTGACTGGGTGACTTTGAGCCAATTGTCAGGAGACTGGGAGTTCTAGTCCTGTCTTACAAATAAAAGCCAGCTGGGTGACTTTGGGTCAATCGCCAGGAGACTGGGAGTTCTAGTACTGCCAGAAGCATGAAAGCTGACTGGGTGACTTTGAGCCAATTGTCAGGAGACTGGGAGTTCTAGTCCTGCCGGAAGCATAATTTAATTTTAATTTAATTAATAATAATTTATGAAATTTCTAAACCGCCCCCTCTCCCCGAAGGGACTCGGGGCGGTGTACAGGAAAATTAAGAGCATCTAAAAACATTACAATAAATACAGAATTAAAACCGAATTAAATCATTAACCCTGTACTACAATTTATAAGACATTAAAACTGTATCCCAATTAAAACAATTTAAGCTACAGATTGGGACGAGGAACATAGATTAGGCCAGGCCGGCCTGATGGAACAGATAGGTCTTTACTTTTTGGAGGAAGGAGTGGAGGTCGTAGTAGTTCTCATATCGGGGGGTGAAAGCTGGCTGGGTGACTTTGGGCCAATCCCAGGGAAACAGAGAGTTCTAGTCCTGCCTTACGAATAAAAGCCAGCTGGGTGACTTTGGGTCAATCACCAGGAGACTGGGAGTTCTAGTCCTGCCTTAGCACGAAAGCTGGTTGGATGACTTTGGGCCAATCGCCAGGAGACTGGGAGTTCTAGTCCTGCCTTAGCACGAAAGCTGGTTGGGTGACTTTGGGCCAATCGCCAGGAGACAGGGAGTTCTAGAACTGCCTTAGCACGAAAGCTGGTTGGGTGACTTTAGGCCAATCGCCAGGAGACAGGGAGTTCTAGAACTGCCTTAGCACGAAAGCTGGTTGGGTGACTTTGGGCCAATCGCCAGGAGACTGGGAGTTGTAGTCCTGCCTTAGCACGAAAGCTGGTTGGGTGACTTTAAGCCAATTACCAGGAGACTGGGAGTTTTAGTCCCACGTTACGCGGGAAAGCCGACTGCGTATCTTTGTCCCCTCTCACTTCCCCACCCTGGTCTGTTCTCCATCTTCCCCCACCCCCTCCTCTCTCTCACACTCACACACACACACACACACACACACACACACACATATTTTTCAAGCCAAAGGATACAGGACGATGCCTGCCAGCAGCCAGTAGTCATGTCGGCGGTGCCAAATTTCGTTGAGCTTGCTGGAGGAGATGGCGGCTCGCTCTTCGTTCTGCCAGAGGGTGTGGAGTTCTAGCCGGAAAGAGAGACGGGAGAAAAATCTTTACCGGTCGGTCCGAGGAAAACCCGCTAAAGCCTCCGTTTCTCCCCAGGAGGCGGATGGACAGGTGACATTCCCAACAATCAGCATTCTTGTTAAGGGTAAAAACACCCCCGTTGGAAAAAAACAGGCGGAATAGTGGAATACAGCGGACAGCAAGAGATACGTTGCTTAAACCACACAAAAACTATCAAACACTGATAGTAGAAAAAATAAACAGTGTTTACTCTTGTAGTAACTAAATTACTTCTTCCAAAGAGTGATGCTAACTCCTCTAACAATAAACAGTCCTTCACCAAAACACGGTTATCTTAAAGTCAGTCAAAACAATGATTCTCTTCCGTCTTCAGGTACAGCTTCTTCCTCAGTGGCAATCAGGAAGCAAAGGAAAGCAAAAGGGAATGAACTGTGT
Organism: Rhabdophis nuchalis; assembly: GCA_039707465.1. NCBI lineage: Eukaryota > Metazoa > Chordata > Lepidosauria > Squamata > Natricidae > Rhabdophis > Rhabdophis nuchalis. Next base: position 181,558,189 of record CM077647.1, read on the forward strand.
TTCCAGCTGCCTTTTATGATTGAGCTGGGAAGCACAGCCAATCAGATTCCACATAGTCCTTAAAGTTACATATATTCTTTAAGAATCCTGGCTTATATATATTGTCAACCCAACATCAGGATAATTATCTTAACAATTCTTTCCCCACCAAGGCTGAATTTTGCCCACGTGACAGCTAGTCCTCGATGTACGGTCACAGCGGAGCCCTCAAGTTTCTAAGCGAGACAGTCGTCTCTCCCTCCCTCAACTTACCTATCTACTCTCTCTCTCCCCCTACCTACCTACTGTATTTCTCTCTCTCTCTCCCTCCCTATCCCTTTATTTACCTACCTACCTACTCTCTCTCCCCCCCACCTACCTACTGTATTTCTCGCTCTTTCTCTCCCTCTCTATCCCTCTACCTACCTACCTACTTTTTTTTTTAATTGCCTCTTCAAAACCTGGGTGCGTCTTATACTCTGGTGCGTCTTATACTCTGAAAAATACGGTATTTGCCACGTGTCTTGTGGTGCAGCTACACTTCGGGCTGCTTACAGCGATAAAAGTGGAGGAATGAAAAGAATTCAAGCCTTTGTTTGTGAAATTTATTTGCCATCAATCTCACCTCTCCTCACCTGCTTATTACAACGATAAAAACGGAGTAAGGAAAAGAATGTATTTTATTTTTATTTCTTTATTTAATTTCCATCAATCTCACTTCAGAGTGATATGCTTACAACAATAAAAAGGGGGGGGAAACGACTTCCTGTTCCTGTTCCTGTCGGCGACGGACGAGCCTTGGGGTTCGTCCGCCGTTTTGTTCTTTTTTCTGCCCCAAACGGGGCAGGGTGCCCCTTTTTTTGGGGGGACCCTCCGTAGGACCGGCTTGCCTGGACCTGTCCAGCCTGGCGGTGGCCGGGGGAAAGGTCCTTGTCTTCGGTCTAGGTGGAAGAAGACATGCTGCGGGGGGCTTGGTTCCCTTCGCCAACGGAGGACAGCAACAAATAATTCATTTGGAGAGAACGGGAGCGTTTGGGCCGGATGGCTTTGCCGGGGCTTTGAGCGAGGTGGAGAGTAAGTGACTTTAACCTTTTTTGCTGGCGGCTTTGATTGAGAGAAACGTGGAGGGGGGTGTTTGTTAAACCCCCCCTCGGATTTATAACAGCGGTGCGCAGAAATGGCTCCTCGAAAGCGAGGGAGCGGATATTTTGCATCCGGACTTTTGCGGAGCAAGTGAAAGTCCTTTGCGGCTTGTTTCTATACAATGTATCTAAGTCCGGCTTTATTGAAACAATTTTCTTTGCTACTCTCTCCGGCTGGCTGCCAGATTGGGCGGTGGAAGATGGCTGCCCTTTGTTCCTAAACGACTATTCTTTATGGAAAAATTACCAACATCTCTTTGTGACCTGGACTGCCTCTCTCTATTAATGGAGGATTTTTTTTTTGGATTAATTGATTCCTTCCCTGGAGTGCCTTCTTTGTCTTAACAATTGATAGTGGAAAGTGTCTCTCTCTCTGGATATTATAACTTTTTACAACTTTTCTGAACTTTTTCCCCTGGACTTGCTCCAGCAGCCGCACCCAAAAAACGCCATCTTAGTGGCACTGACTTTAACAGCTCACCATGGCTTCAAAAAAACAATCAGAAAATCCAGGATTGGAAGAAAGAATGACAGCTTTGGAAGCAGTGTTACACTCCTTGGTGTTGGAAATTAAAGAACTGAGAAAAGATCATTGCAGCTCTAAGCTTGAACTTTTGGAGACACAGAAAAAATTGATGCAGAATACACAGAAGACCGAGGAGTTGGAAGTGGGGCTGGCTGGGGCAAAGGGGAACTTAAAAATATTAATATTGAAATTGGAGATTTGTCTGGTCATATGTCTAGGATGGATTTTGAGAGGATGTCATATTTTTTAAGATTTCAGAATATTTCTGAGGAATCTGGTGAATCCCTTCCTGATCTCAGGAGTACAATTTTAGCAGACTATTTACACAAACCCAAAGATGAGATCAGGGGGGACATTGACCTAGTCTACAGAATAAATTCAGCATATGCCAGGATAAATGAAGTACCCAGAGAGATACATATTAAATTTGTTAGAAGGTCGACTAGGGAGGGAATCTTGAAGGCGCAGAGGGAGGGTCCGTTAATTTATCAACAAAAGGAAATCGCTATCTTGAAGCAGATCCCAAAAAAGATTCGAGAGGTGAGGAGGAAATTTTCCTTCTTATCTAAAAAATTGTTTAAACACGGGATTTGGTTTAAGTGGGCGATGCCAGAAGGGATGTTGGTGTTCTGGGAAGGAGGAAGAGTAAGGATTAAAACAGTTGCTGAGGCGGAAGCCTTTCTTAAAAAACACTCCTCTACCCTGGGGGAAGATCCGGGAGGGGCAGAGGGGGCCACGGCCCCGCCCACTGGGGGCCAGGAAGGAGAACAAGAAGACACAATTGCTAAGAGACTTAGATCAAAAAAATGACTTTTATCTTTATTAATACAGTAAAAATTTTATCTGGATGTTTGTACACGACTGCCATCATGGAACTTAGAATTTATGATGTATGCATTTATTTTCACCTTGTAGTATTATTGAAAAATGTATCACCAATGTCTTATTAAGAAGCCCTGGAGGGGCCAACGATCTCGACGTGAAAGTTCTCAAAATATTTCTGTATTTCACCATACCCTACCCTACTTGAAAAAATTTGTAAAAACCAATAAAACTTTTGCAATAAAAAAAAAAGGGGGGGGGGGAAACGAAAAGGATAATTTAATTTAATTTCCATCAATCTGACCTCAGGGCTCGACACTTACAACAATGAAAACCGAGAAATGAAAAGAAAGAATTGATGTATTTATTTATTGGTTTCGTTTATTTGCCATCGATTTCACCTCACCTAGCCTGCTGACGATAATAAAAAACGGAGAAATGAAAAGAATGTATTTTATTTTTATTTCTTTATTCATTAAATGTATTAATTATTTAATTTAATTGCCCCCAATCTCACCTCAGAGCTATACTCTAGCCTGCTTACAGCAATAAGCAGCCTGGCATAATTCCTTCTCACCGTTGATTTTAGTTGGGGTTCTTAACTATGGATTTTAGCACGGGATGCAAATTTGATTTAATTTAATTTTAACTGTATATGCTTGTATTTATTATCTGTTTTTATTACTCCTGTGCACCGCCCTGAGTCCCGTCTAGGGAGAGAGGGCGGTATAGAAATACAATAAAGAAAGAAATAAATAAAAAGGAGAAATGAAAAGAATTTATTTATTTGAGTTTATTTTAATTTATTTATTAATGTAATTTAATTTAATTATGTGCGAGACCATCTCCTGCCTCATACATCCCTTCGGCCGGTTCGCTCCCGTAGGGTGGGCCTTCTCCAGGTGCCATCAGCCGGGCAATGCCGGTTGGCGACCCCCAGGGGAAGGGCCTTCTCTGTGGCGGGCCCAGCTCTCTGGAACGACCTTCCTACCGAACTCCGGACCATCTCGGACCTCCGTCTCTTCCGCCAGCGGTTAAAGACACATCTTTTCCATCTAGCCGGCTTAGCCTAGCCTTTGGACCCATTGTATACAGGCTGTGTTAAATTAGGTGAGGTTTTAATTAGGGGATTTTATTACATTTTTAGCACAGGACTTATCAAATTTAATTAGTTTTTATTGTAATATGTTCGGTATGGTTATGTATATGTATTTATATTTATAATTGTTTTAACTTCCTGTGCACCGCCCTGAGTCCCTTCGGGGAGATAGGCTGCGGTTTATAAGTCTAAATAAATTAAATTAAATTAAATTAAATTAAATTAATTTGCCATCCATCTCACCTCAGGGCTGCACTCGAGCCTGCTTACAGCAATAAAAACAGAGAAATGAAAATAATGGATGAATTTATTGGTTATATTTATTTGCCATCAATCTCACCTCACGTAGCCTGAGGTGAGACGAAGTAGTGAAAAGATTTGATTTTTATTTATTTATTATTAAATGTATTAAAATTTTAGTTTAATTAAATTTAATTGCCATCAGCATTGCTTAACAGCAATAAAAAAAGGAGAAATGAAAAGAATTTATGTATTTATTGGTTACATTTTATTGGCCCTCATTAATCTCATCTCACCTAGCCTGCTTACAACAATAAAAATGAAGTAATGAAATGATTTTATTTTTATTAATTGATTAAATTAATAAAAATAAAAGTGACTTTGCACAGTCACTCATGCCCTCGTGACATCCCGACTGGACTATTGCAATGCTCTCTACATGGGGCTCCCCTTGAGGTGCGCCTGAAGGCTTCAGCTAGTCCAGAATGCAGCCGCGCGGGTAGTTATGGGAGCCTCTAGGTTCTCCCATGTAACACCGCTCCTGCGCGAGCTGCACTGGCTGCCTGTCGTCTTTCGGGTGCGCTTCAAGATGTTAGTTACCATCTTTAAAGCGCTCCATGGCACGGGACCTAGCTATCTGCGGGATCGCATTCTGCCCCATACATCCCTGCGGCCGATTCGCTCCCACAGAGAGGGACTTCTCCGGGTGCCGTCCACTAGGCTGTGCCAGCGGGTGACGCCTAGGGGAAGGGCCTTCTCTGTGGCGGGCCCGACCCTCTGGAACGACCTTCCCCCCGAAATCAGAACAACCACGGACCTTCACTCCTTCCGACAACTATTAAAAACTCACTTCTTCCGTTTGGCTGGCCTAGGGTAATTTAAATTTTAAATTATTAAGGGGTTTTTAGGGATAGTTTTATTTCATAGAAGTTTTTAGCGCAGGGTATGTTTAATTTGATTTTAACCTTGTACTTTGTCTTAATTTGTTTTTAATTTCCCTGTGCCCCGCCTCGAGTCCCTTTGGGGAGAGAGAGCGGGTTATAAATAAAATTTATTATTATTATTATTATTATTATTATTATTATTATTATTATTATTATTATTATTATTATTATTATTATTATTATTATTATTATTATTATTATTATTATTATTAAATGTATTAATTATTTTATTTTATTTTATTTAATTGCCACTGTAGCCTGATTATAACAATAAGCAGAAATGAAGAGAAATGAAAAATGTATGTATGTATGTATTTATTTATTTGCTATCAATCTCCCCTCAGGACTACACACCAGCCTGCTTACACCAATAAAAACGGAGAAATGAAAATCACTTTTAAAATTCATTTATTCATTGAGTCAATTTATTTGCCATCCTTCCCGCCGCAGGGCTGCTTCTCTTAAGGTTGCGAAAAGCAAGAAAAACAGAGAAAGGGGAAGAAGGAAGAACGAAAAAGAACGAAAAGAAAAGTCTAAAGGCAACATAGTAGCCAAGCGATGGAACAAGGGAATAAACAGTGAAAAAGACCAGAAAACCACGATCGGATGTCTCCAGGGCCCAGCCGACATCCTACCTGTGAAGCCACCGTCCGCGATGTTGAACATAAATCGGGGTTTCTCCATCCGGTCTTCCCTCTTCCCGTTGTTCCGGTTCTCGTCGCGGAGATTGCCAATTTTCGATTCCTTGGCCGTCTCTCGCTCGGATTTCACATCTCCTTTGAAGACAATAGAGAGATAGAGAGAGAGATAGAGAGAGAGAGAGATAGAGAGAGAGAGAGAGAGAGAGAGAGAGAGAGAGAGAGATAGATAGATAGATAGATAGATAGATAGATAGATAGATAGATAGATAGATAGATAGATAGATAGATAGATAGATAATTAGGAAAATAGATGGATGGATGGATGGATGGATGGAAGGATGGATGGATGGATGGATAGATGATAGATAGATAGATAGATAGATAGATAGATAGATAGATAGATAGATAGATAGATAGATAGATAATTAGGAAAATAGATGGATGGATGGATGGAAGGAAGGAAGGAAGGAAGGAAGGAAGGATGGATGGATGGAAGGATGGA